>CAHIKZ030001205.1:367500-765000 GCA_903632075.3 Acanthosepion pharaonis
ACAATTCCATTGCAAATATGATGTATGGCAGTAGCAGTGTTTTGGGATAATTGTTTTTTTACGATTACCTTGACTGCCAGCCATATTAAGAGCCATTTTACCAAATTCAATGATAAAATCAAGTCGGGTGTCATTTGGAGATTTGATTTCAGCTTGTAGAGGATCATTATGTAATTTATCAATTTGAAGGCATTTAACATTTAAAATTTTCCACCATGTCAAAACCTTGTTTATGAAAGGGCAGTATCATTCTTACCTGCACTTATTTCAGACTGAGTGAGAAGTGTATTATATGTTTTTTCAGAAAACACTCTGAGGCAAGTAGAAGCCCGTTGTCTTTCTATTGGCTTTGGAGCAATGGAAATTTCATTTAAATCTGAAAGTTTGACTAATCTTTCAGATTCAAAACGATATAACTGTTTAGGATGTATCCATTTTGCAACGCGACTTACTCCATCATCATCAAAGATTAGTTCTCCTGTTTTTTCTGTCAGCCACAAATTGCGAATATTTTTCAACAGATGAACATAATCAAAAAGCAAATGTTTATTATCTTCAGTTAACCAAGGTTTTTCAGGAAGTGTAGGATATAATTTAAAAAAAGTTTGATTTATGCGGTTGTCATCACATATAATAGCCTTTACGTCAGCTGGTACAGATGTGATGGCTTGGACTGTTAACTCAATTTGTTCAAATAAAAAGGCGGATGTTAATTTTGAAATTGGAATCAATTTTGTAAGAAAATTTGGACCCCCATTGAGACATATCAACATTATACCAAGTACTGTTTGAGCAAGTACAGATGGATTGTCAACTGATTTACCAAATAGTTGTTTGCCATGATATAGTAACATCTTTTTGATATATACTTCATCATGGACAATTATGCACCCCTTTTGACTGGTATTAAGAGTATTAAATATAGATAATAAAAAAGATTTTTCATTAAGTTTTGAAACTTTTGACGTCATCCTTCATAATGTTGCTAATGAGGGTAATTGAAAATCATATCTTAATTCATTATACAATGTCCGTGATCTTGCATAGTACCCAAAAGCATGCACAACTATATCTGAGCTGTATTTTATTCCAACCATTTTGGGAGCCATTGCTAAAAATTATATATATATAATCTTTAAGGAGTTAATCTGGGGAGGGACGGAAAATTTGAGGGCCGCCCCAGGCGGCAAATAACTAGCTACGCCACTGCCTGAATACACCTCTTCTTGTACTTTGTATTATCCCAAGATGGATTAATAAATAAATCCTGTTATTGGTAAGCCACAATTATTGATAGTAAAAACTGTGGTTTAGTGAGCTGCTACAAGCTTTGTTAAACTTGACACAGTTTAGACAATTATTCCAAATTAAAGTGATAACGTGAAATTTTCTTTACACATTTTCATAAAATACATAACAATAAACCATCATTTCTGCATATGGAAGATATTTATTAATTTTTAGAAAACAATTTAAAGACTATCTAAACCAGTTAACCTCCACCCAGCCAAATTCATTCATCTCCCTTGCACTATTCTAAAATGTTACATGAAACATGCGAGATTTGTTTCTCATAAATCCCATGGCAATTGTTAAGCTTTTTACCACCAATAAAATGTTATATATATATATATATATATATATATATATATATATATATATATATATATATATATTGTCTCTGGATCTCAACACTACTGCATAGATGGTATTATGAAAAAGATAATTTCTTTTTTTCTTACTCGTTTTTGTCAGAGGGGAGGGACAGATGTGGCAGCTTGGATTCTAAGAGACAACAGAAGGAATGACTTCATAAGAATGGATGTTGGCTTACTATCCCTCCACATGTAGTCATAATTTGTCTTTTGAATTTTGGGTATGGGAAGCACATTGACTTCTCAAAATTCTTGCAGCCTTCTGTTGAATTTGTGCTATTTTGGACTTATATCCCAAAACCAGACAAAGGCAATATATCACTGTCAGAATACCACGCCCACAATGTATTCTGACCAATTGCTAACCATCTTGGCTCTGGCCTTAGCATTCTGTAACATTAGCTAAGGCGTAGACTATATAAATGTCCAAGCAGTAAGGGTGGGAAGGCTCTCAGTATGCAAGATAAACAAGTACCAATGGACTAATAAAATAGGAAGAAAAACAGACTTCATAAGTGTTACATACCATACCTATGAACACAAATGGGTATGTCCCAGTCCTCATACATATATTGAACACTATTTTAAGTGAGGGTAATATGTTGTCTAAGTAGTCCACCACCAGCAGTTGTTTTACCTACTTCACGCTGCTGGTGAGTATTGTAATTAGTTGATGTTATAAAGATTACCATTTCATTTCCAACCTCCTTTTTGGTTATTCCTCATTCAGTAACCCTTGCTAGGTTACAACAATAACAATCATCTTGTGTTGTTTTTTTTCTGAATTTCTGAGTTGAGAATTTATCATTATTTACAATAATTATATTCAGACTATTTTATCACAACGTTTCTTGTGCTGTGCTTTCTGGCCTTCCTCAGGTGTATATCAATCCCAAACTGAACCCTTTATTTAATCTCTGGGGGTAGACTGTTCTTATTCCACTGCTCATGTCTAGGGATGTCATTTAGTTCTTATTTTTTATTTAGCACTGTTCAGTTATTAATCAATCATTTCCACTGAGCACAAGCACACACTGCCTGTCCAAGGGATTGAACTCGCAATCATTATGTGACAAAATTTTACCCACTAGGCCATTGTTCTTTATAGTAATGCTCAGTTATTGTTCACTCTGTTTCCACCGAATTTAATTCTGCACTACCGGGCACAGGAATTGAACTCACAACTACTATTTGATCAAATTCACAAATCAATGCTTTAATCCACTAGGCCATTAACTCATGATAATAACAATAAAGAAAAGGACAATAGTCCAAATGTAAATAATGTCAATAATGATAACTCCTCATTGCAGACATTAACATAGAAAGTATCAGCAGATTTCCAGACTGCACTAATCTACTTGGGAACTTCCAGCATGTACCTCTTCTTGTATTTTGTCTTATCCCCAGATGGATTAATAAAGAAATCCTGTTATTGGTAAGCCACAATTATTGATAGTAAAAACTGTGGTTTAGTGAGCTGCTACAACCTTTGTCAAACTTGACAGTGTTTAGTCACTTATTTCAAATTAAAAGTAATAACCTGAAATTTTCTTCACATTTTCATAAAATACATAACAATAAACCATAATTTCTGCATATGGAAGAAATTTATGAATTTTTAGAAAACAATTTCAAGAATATCTAAACCAGTTAACCACATCAATCAAAATTAATTCATCTCCCTTGCACTATTCTAAAATGTTACATGAAACATGTGAGATTTGTTTTTCATAAATCTTAAATAGAAAACAATATAGATTATAAACTTTTTAAGAATAATGAATGTGATGAGAACAAAATAAAATCAAAGAATTCTTGAAGGAAATTGTTTATGGTTAGATGATCACATGATTAGATAAAGATCAGAAAATGTTAGTTTAAACTTTAAACTGTTTAATGTTTTCTTTTGGGTTGTTTGTTTTTATAATGAATTACAATTCTGACAATTTACAGAAAATATGTTAGAGAAATATATCTAGAATATAAAATCCATATTAAAAGAGAGAAAAAAAAACATCTTTATACATGTATGTTGAAAGAAAAAAAGCATTTTTATACATACATGTTGAAAGAGAAAATTAAAAACATTTTCATTTATTTATGTTGAAAGAGAAAGGGGAGAAAAAAACCTTTCCACAAATGCATTCCTTCAGAACTATTTTGACAGGAATATTCCAAAGACAAAAATTTGAATATAACAAATGTAATTAGAAAATCTTTTATCCATGGTGATAGATTTGATTTCAGGTGTTTGTTTGTCGGGTAATGCATTCGTTTCCATTGATCATGTATGACAGATCTTGCTCTTGACCATTTTCCAGGGCCAGTCAAACGGAATTGATAAGGAGTACAAGGGCCAACAATGGCATTCAGTCCAAGGTATGGATCTGATAAGAGCAGATGACCTAAAAATAGAATCATTTTGATCGGATAAATGTACTCATTACTGAAGGGGAAATAAAAATGTTATTTTGAAACATACATCAGATTTGTTTCATAAGCAACAAAATAGAAAAATTATTGTTACTATTTCAATTTAACTTTATGTTTCTTTTGTAATGTCAACGAACACTCGTTGCCACTTTTGTAATGTCAACGAATATTCGTTGTCACTTTCGTAATACTCATTGTAGTAGAGACTTTATAATCGCAGATACAACTATGATACGCCGTTGAACAATATCACTCGCACTAATAGTACTTGCTCGATAATCCTCGCTTGAAAAGTAACCACCGAATAGTGATCCGAATAGTAATCCATATTGTGAGATGTTCACCAACCGCCCCACGCGGTCGGATGAGGCACAAGGCCAAGTGTATTGTGGGGTTATCCAACCCTTTAGCTAGGCCAAAAATTCACCGTAGATCCCGTAAAAACGTGGTCGGGTAGTTGTCTCCCGACATAGCCCTGTCTGGCGATCAGAGACTTTGACCAGCACACTTCCGAAGTAATCGGGATAGTGATCACTTAGACGCCACGTTAATTCCCATATATACATTTCCTTTATCATCACGTGATCTACTTATTCAACATGAGATCATCTGTGTTTGCTCTCTGGTGATCTGTGTTCAAATTCTTTAATAACACCTCCCCTTTGAGATGTCTTCCTTTGGAGTCTATACTTCTTCAGCTTCGGTTCAATATTTAGAAATTCTGTTGGCATTCTTTTCCTTTTGCCATAAACGCTTGGTTTAACAATTTCTGATGGCGTGGGTACGTTAAACGTGTCATAGATTTCCAATGACACCTCTTTTAGGGGACTTTTTAAATCAGTGAATCTACGTTTTAAAGGATTGGTGACGCCACCATGGTCTTGTCCTGTGCTGATCGCGGCGCCAATTGTGACGCCACCGGTCATTCCTGATCACGGCCACAAATTGTGACGCCTCCTAACCCTGGGCTGACTGCAGCACCATTTGTGACGATCTAACCCTTGGCTGATTCGGATGGAAATCTGGTTTACCACGGAACCATGTGTGACACTAACCCCTCTGGTTGTCTTGGTCGCGGTCAATGTCTGGTTAGATTCGATATAAGCCTTGTCGTTCCCAACCTGCCTCCAACGTCTGGTTACCGAAGTAACTGCTTTGATCTCTAGTCTAACCTACCCACGTTGTGATTTGATCTTAGGTATGGTCCCTTTTCTATCTGGATGTAGCTTCTTTCAGCTGCAATTAATGATCTTGAAGCATGAGCTATTGGCTTAGTAGTTCCGTCCTCATATTTGTGTAGTATCACTGCTCCAATACCCGAATAATTTGCATCTGATGCAACTACAATCTCTAATTTAGGGTCAAAATGAGCTAGTGACAACGCCGATGTTAAGACTTTCTTGATCTCTTCGAAAGCACTTTGACATTTATCTGTCCAATTCCATTTCACATCTTTCTTTAGCAAATTTTTCAAGGGTGCTCTTAATTCGTGCATATTAGGTATATATGTATGATATAGTTGGCAAACCCTAAAAATAATTGCAACTTTTATACATTTATTGGAGCAGGCATGTCCTTTATTGCGATCTTTGAAGCGTAGATTAAATGTGGCACAAGGCCAAAAGTATGGAGCACCCAATGAGGATCGAACTCACAACGCAGTCGTAATTGATCTAGCGAGACAATCTTGCTAACCATTACAACACGTCGAACTGCCCCCACTTATATTTATGATTCTAATAACTTTTTTCTTTTTCCCTTTATTTCATTGAAAAAACAAACATTGTAATTTCATACGTTAAGAAAGTACCTGCATAAACAGTCAAGCACACCCAGTCAGATATAAATATGTATCTCCCACTCTATTTTGTCACATTTCGTAGATTGCCTCAATATCAGTTAGACTGGTGTCCATCCGTTTATCTCTTCTGAAACAAAACGCAAGTAGTAAAAAATGCGAGTTGCCATCATCGGAGCCGGCGTGTCTGGTATTGCAGCTTTAAAATGTTGTATGGAAGAAAATTTGACTGCCGTTTGCTTCGAACGGAACGATACATTCGGTGGATTATGGGAACATAATGCCAACCCGGTACCAAACGAAACGACTGTCACCAAACAAGTGGTTTGCAATACAAGTAAAGAAATTATGGCTTTCAGCGATTTTCCTCCGCCACAAGAATTTCCTTTGTATTTACCACAGTATAAATACAAAGAATATTTACAACTCTACGTGAAAAACTTCGACTTAGAAAAACACATGAAATTCAACAAAAAAGTATGTAATATTCACTATCAAAATAATTATTCCTTTTTTTTTTATTCATTTGTGCATCTTTGAAATGTGAATTGCTCAAAAAAAAAAAAAATTTTATTGAAACTTTTAAAGGCAAATGAACTTCTTTACTTATTCTAAAAATCTTGCTGCCCTTCCTAAAATATAGCATCCATTTTTAACTACAATTTCGAAGGTTCTATAAAGGATAAAAAAGAATTTGATATTTCACCTTAATAACGGCATAAAGATTTTGAAGGTAAAAGTTTATTTAAGTTTGTTTTCATTAAGTTTGAGACATTTTTTCATATATATATGTTTGTTCGAGATTTTCCATAATGTTTGATTTTGGGCCCATCTTATATGAAAGAAACCACCTTCATGTCAGATGTACTTCAAACCAGTGATTCTCAACGTGAGCCTTAGGCCCAAAAGTGGACCTGAGATATATTTTTAATGGGTCTGGAGACACCAGAAGCAGTGTAGTCATTAGTCAGGTTTTATATTTTCTACTAAATTTTGCTTTTGTAAATAAAATATATTTCCTGTTACATTGAATTTCTATTTATGCTTATGTGGACCTGAAATGTATTTTGATACCAAAAAATGGCCCACAAGAAAGAAAAGGTTAAACACTGTTTTAATAGTTCAGCCACGGAAGTTTTCACAGCGAAGCAAGGGGCAATTAACCCTTTTTAAGAAATGCATATCTCTCGTTGGAACCCTTCGAAATCTATATTTGTTTATTTTCATATACGAAACTTAAGTAAAGTCAACGAAAAAGGCACACTTTCCTTATTAATACTCATGAAGGGGCCTGGTGTGTAGACGTTATTTACACTGTTAAAAAACACATATCTACTCAAACGTGTATAATATCCATTAAATTATAAATATAACGTTTACAGTAACAAGAAGTAATGTCAGATTATAAATAAAAATCTATTAATTACTTATAAGTTATTATTATTACTATTATTATACGAAAATAACAGATATGCATTTCAAAGAGTACTAGCAAAGACGACAATTTCTATTTCGTTACTGTTCCTAGTTGGACTAAAAACAGTGACTAACAAAATAGTTACTTTCGAAGCGTAGCCTAGATGTGGCACAAGGCCGAAAGTATTGGGCACCCAGTAAGGATCGAACTCACTACTCAGTCGTAATTGTTATAACGAGACAAACTTGCTAACCATTACACCACCTGGAGGTGCCCGACTAACAAAATATGTACGCAGTGAAAGTTCTTTTGAATTTATGTAATTTAGACCTGTCAGTAGGTGGGGTCGAGAGTATTTCTATTATTCTGATGACAAATGCATGAATGAACACTAACAGCGATCATCACCAGCCTGCGACCTTGTTCATATTTATGTCACCGTGGGGGTCACTCATCAATCATTTTAAATTGTGACGGTTTTGAATTACTTGCTTCTGATTGATGTGAAAATGCAAAGGAAAAATTTTCGTTCTCAATGCTTTTTTTGTCTCCCTAGAAATTTATAGAGACGCAAAATTTAAATTAAAGCATATCGGGAAAAGGACAGGGGTAAGTGGTATAGAATTGTGATTTTTGTAGTATAAATTTTTATGCCTAAAAGCACATCATTACTTAAGACTATCGAATGCTCAGGTCAGCAGACATTAATTAGACTGCTTACAAAACTTAAATGTCTACTCAAACATGTGTATACATTTTATAGTAACACACAAATGCCTACTCACATATCATGTCTATCTCTCCCCCCCTCTCTCTCTGTATATATAAAATTAACTCTCTTATTCAAACAAGTCAGGTCGATATGAATGGCATCCACTTGGCAGGAAATGTGTAGGAATGTCCCCATTAAATATTGAGTGATATGTAAACTTGTATGTTTTGAAAATAAAAATACCAACAACAGCCACTCTGCCCGAGTAGCTGTTGTTAGCATTTTTATTTAAATGATAGAAAAATGTGAACGTAGATCAGAGAATAGACCAAGATATGAAATATCATAAAAGTGATTAAATGACAAAATCAAAGATTAGAGGACACAACATGAAAGAACAGATGACATAAGAAGTTTCTTGATTGTTGCAGTATTTTTGACAAATATGAAAACATATTTTGGCAAGAAAAATTGGAAGATTTAAAGGAAAGTTTCGTCTTTAAAGAGATAAGGAATCCAAATCACTCAAAATGCCATACAGAAAATAACCCTTTTCTATAAAGAAAAAATGTCAAAGAAGAGCTGAAGAGATTCGAGAAATTGTGTGTTATTAACCAAATCCAAATCCAAATCACTCAAAATGACATGCAGAAAATAACCATTCTCTGTAAAAAAAAATGTCAAATGCTGATTAGATTAGAAAAATTGTGGTTTGTTAGACAAGTAGATTCTTCAGTGGACTGGATCAGCAGTTGCGACAGTGAAACACAATGGAGAAAAACAGTGTCTGTAGCGATTTCAGTCAGCTGAAATGGAAAATAGTAAAATGTATTCGAGGTATTAATTTTCTGACGATTGTTACCAGTATCGTGAAGTGGGCTTCACAAGCGGCCCAGACAAAGAGAAGTCGCTGAATGAAGATAAATTGCTTTTTTTTTAGATTAAGACGATAGGACAAGACAAAAACCATGTTAGCTATAAAACTGACCATTCCACGAAAAGGTACACAGAAAGAACGAAGCTGGCCTCTAGAACAGACAGAGAAGACTGTCATCTCAACTTCACTGAATATATTATTTTATGAGAAAACATTGTGACAATATTTGGGGGTGTCTGTTTCATTCCCCCTTTTCGATATCTCATGAGTACTTTTTAATTTGGGTGTGTTCGTCATATGTTTTTTAAAGTTATATAAAGAAAAATCCCTCAAGATGTTATTTCAACAAAATAAATTATGCAATATCAAGTGGAAGCATACAGAAAATTTGTCCTGCATATTACCACAAATTATGCAATAAAATGAAAAAAAAAAATTTCTTCTGAGAAATGATATTCTTCCCTTTGCTGTTCGGAAGGAGAATTCTTTTTATTCAATGAAAACATGTCTGAAGGATTGAAAAATATAAAGTCTAATGCTGTTTTCGATTGCGAACCTTTTTAAAATTATTTTCTTAATTTTAGCAACGGTTAGATTATTTTTGTATGGATGTTCAAAAAGGAAATAATTCTGAATTATTACCTTTGACTTATTTTCCCTATCGGAAGAATAATATGATAATTCAATAACTCTTAAATTCAGAATAGTAAAAAAGTACATTGGGAGCCATTAGATATTTTATGACATCAAACATGTACGAAAATAATAAAAAAATAAAAGCAATGTATTAAACTCAAAAGTATCTTTTTAACTAAAAAAACAGCAACTATTTCTTATGCAGCATAAAATTCATTCTAAGTTTCATAAAATCGTATAGAATAAAAAAATATTTTCTTAAAAACTATTGTTTTGTATAAAATTAAAGATAATTTAAAGAATTGTGAAGAAAAGAAGATAAATGTATCTTTTATTTTCTTTTAGATTTTTTTTTTTTTTTTCTTTTACTTTTATCTTCTTTTCTTTTTTTTTTTTTTTTTTTTTTTTTTAGATACATTTATTTTCCTTTCATCAAATACTTTTTTTTTTTCTTTTTTTTTTAGATATATTTATTTTTTTCTTCAATTTTTTTTTCTTTTTCAAATACTTTTTTTTTTTCTTTTTCTTTTTTTTCTTTAGATACATTTATCTTTTTTCTTCAATTCTTTTTTTTCTCTTTTTTTTTTAGATACATTTAAGAAAAAGAATTTTCAGAAAAGAAGATTAATGTATCTAAAGAAAAAAAGAAAAGAAAAAGAATTTTTTCTTTTTCTAAAGAAAAAAAGAAAAAAGAAAAAAGAATTTTGAAGAAAAGAAGATAAATTATCTAAAGAAAAAAAGAGAAAGAAAAAAAGAAAAAAAAATTTTGAAGAAAAGAAGATAAATGTTCTAAAGGAAAAAAGAGAAAAAAAAAAGAATTGTGAAGAAAAGAAGATAAATAAGAAAAAAAGAGAAAAAAAAAAAGAATTTGAAGAAAAGAAGATAAATGTATCTAAAGAAAAAAAAAAAAAAAAAGAATTTTGAAGAAAAGAAGATAAATGTATCTAAAGAAAAAAGAGAAAAGGAAAAAAGAATTGTGAAGAAAAGAAGATAAATGTATTAAAGAATAAAAGAGAAAAGAAAAAAGAATTTGAAGAAAAGAAGATAAATGTATCTAAAGAAAAAAGAGAAAAAAAAAAAAGAATTTTGAAGAAAAGAAGATAAAAAAGAAGATAAATGTATCTAAAGAAAAAAAGAAAAAAGAAAAGGAAAAAGAAGAAAAGAAGAAAAAGATAAATGTAGAGAAAAAAAAAAAATGAAGAAAAAAAAAGGAAAAGAAAAAAATGTGAAAAAAAGAAGAAAAAAAAGAAAAAGAAAAGAAAAAGAAAAGAAGATAAATGTAAAGAAAAAGAAAAAAGAAAAATATCTAAAGAAAAAAGAGAAAAGAAGAAATGAAGATAAAATATATCTAAAGAAAAAGCAAAAAGAAAAGAAAATTTGAAGAAAAGAAGATAAAAGTATCTAAAAAAAAAAGAGAAAAGAGAAAAGAATTGTGAAGAAAAGAAGATAAATGTATCTAAAGAAAAAGAGAAAAGAAAAAGAATTGTGAAGAAAAGAAGATAAATGTATCTAAAGAAAAAAGAAAAAAAAGAAAAAAAAAAAAGAAAAAAAGAAAAAAAATGTATCTAAAGAAAAAAGAGAAAGAAAAAAGAAAAGAAAAGATAAATGTATCTAAAGAAAAAGAGAAAAGAAAAAAGAATTTTGAAGAAAAGAAGATAAAGTATCTAAAGAAAAAGAGAAAAAAAGAATCAGAAGAAAAGAAGATAAATGTATCTGAAAAAAAAAAAAAAGAGAAAAAAAAAAAAATTTGAAGAAAAGAAAAAAATAAAAGTATCTAAAAAAAGAGAAAAGAAAAAAGAATTGTGAAGAAAAGAAGATAAATGTATCTAAAAAAAAAGAAAAAGAAAAAGAATGAAGAAAAGAAAGAAAAAGAAAAAAAGAATTTTGAAGAAAAGAAGATAAATGTATCTAAAGAAAAAAAAGAAAAAGAAAAAAGAATTGTGAAGAAAAGAAGATAAATGTATCTAAAGAAAAAAGAGAAAAAAAAGAGAAAAAAAAAAAAAATGTATCTAAAAAAAAAAAGTATCTAAAGAAAAAGAAAAAACGAAAAAAGAATTGAAGAAAAGAAGATAAATGTATCTAAAGAAAAAAGAGAAAAGAAAAAAGAATTGTGAAGAAAAGAAGATAAATGTATCTAAAGGAAAAAAGAGAAAAAGAAAAAAGAATTGTGAAGAAAAGAAGATAAATGTATCTAAAGGAAAAAAGAGAAAAAGAAAAAAAGAAAAAAGAGAAAAAAAAAAGAATTGTGAAGAAAAGAAGATAAATGTATCTAAAGAAAAAAGAGAAAAAGAAAAAAGAAAAGAAAAAGAAAAAAGAATTAAGAAAAGAAAAGAAGATAAATAAAAGAAAAAAAAGAAAAAAGAAAAAGAAAAGAAAAAAATGTGAAGAAAAGAGAAAAGGAAAAAAATGTGAAGAAAATCTAAATGTATCTAAAAAAAAGAGAAAAGAAAAAAGAATTTTGAAGAAAAAGAAGATAAATGTATCTAAAGAAAAAGAGAAAAAAGAAAAAAAGATCTAAAAAAGAGAAAAAAAAAGAATTGTGAAGTAAAAAAGAAGATAAATGTATCTAAAAGAAAAAAAGAAAAAAGAAAAAAAAAAGAATTGTATCTAAAAAGAAAAGAAAAAAAGAAAAAGAAGAAGATAAATAAGAAAAAAAAAGAAAAAAGAAAAAAAGAAAAAAGAAAAGAAAAGAAAAAAGAAAAAGGAGAAAAATTGTGAAAAAAGAATTGTATCTAAAGAAAAAAAGAAAAAGAAAAAAGAAGATAAATGTATCTAAAAGAAAAAGAAAAAAAAAAGAAAATGAGAAAAAAAAAAAAAAAAATTGTGAAGAAAAGAAGATAAATGTATCTAAAAGAAAAAGAGAAAAAAAAAAAGAATTTTGAAGAAAAAAGAAAAAAGAAAGAAAAAAGAAAAAACGAAAAAAGAATTGTGAAGAAAAGAAGATAAATGTATCTAAAGAAAAAAGAGAAAAGAAAAAAGAATTGTGAAGAAAAGAAGATAAATGTATCTAAAGAAAAAAGAGAAAAAGAAAAAAAAGAAATTGAAAAAAGAAGATAAAAAAAAAGAAAAAAAGAAAAAATTTTGAAAGAAGATAAATGTATCTAAAGAAAAAAGAGAAAAGAAAAAAAAAGAAGAAAAAAGAAGAAGAAGAAAGAAGATAAATGTATCTAAAGAAAAAGAGAAAAAAAAAAAGAGAAGAAAAAAAAAAAAAAGAATTGTGAAGAAAAGAAGATAAAATGTATCTAAAGAAGAAAAAAAAAAGTATCTAAAAAAGAAAAAAAATTTGAAGAAAAGAAGATAAATGTATCTAAAAGAAAAAAGAAAAAAGAAAAAGAATTTGAAGAAAAGAAGATAAATGTATCTAAAAGAAAAAGAAAAAAAAAAAGAATTGAAGAAAAAAAAAAAAAAAAAAAAAAGAAAAAAAGAAAAAAAAAATGTGAAAAAAGAAAAGAAGATAAATGTATCTAAAGAAAAAAGAAGATAAAAAAAAGAAAAAAGAATTGTGAAGAAAAGAAGATAAATGTATCTAAAGAAAAAAGAAAAAGAAAAGAATGAAGAAAAAAAAAAAGAAGAAAAAAAAGATAAATGTATCTAAAGAAAAAAGAAAAAAAAAAGAATTTGGAAGAAAAAAGAAAAAAGAGAAAAAAAAAAAGAATTGTGAAGAAAAGAAGATAAATGTATCTAAAAAAAAAAAAAAGTATCAAAAAAAAAAAGAAAAAGAATTGTGAAGAAAAAAAGATAAATGTATCTAAAGGAAAAAAGAGAAAAGGAAAAAAAGAGAAAAGAAAAAAGAATTGTGAAGAAAAAAGAAGATAAATGTATCAAAGAAAAAGAAAAAGAAAAAAAGAAAAAGAGAAAAAGAAAAAAATTGTGAAGAAAAAAAAAAGATAAAATGTATCTAAAGGAAAAAGAGAAAAGAAAAAAAAATTGTGAAGAAAAGAAGATAAATGTATCTAAAGAAAAAGAAAAACGAAAAAAGAGAAAAGAAAAAGAAAAAAAGGATTTTGAAGAAAAGAAAAAGAAAAAAAAGATAAAAAGAAAAAAAGAAAAAAGAAAAAGAATTGTGAAGAAAAAGAAGATAAATGTATCTAAAGAAAAAAAAAAAAGAGAAAAGAGAAAGAAAAAAAAGAATTGTGAAGAAAAGAAGAAAAAGAATTGTGAAGAAAAAAGAAGATAGATAAATGTATCTAAAAAAAAAAAGAAAAGCAAGAAAAAAGAATTTTAAGAAAAAAGAAAAGAAGATAAATGTATCTAAAGAAAAAAAAAAGAAAAAAAAAGAAAAAAAGAATTTTGAAGAAAGAAGATAAATGTATCTAAAGAAAAAAGAGAAAAAGAAAAAAAAGAATTAAAAAAAAAGAGAAAAGAAAAAAAAAAAGATAAATGTATCTAAAGAAAAAAGAGAAAAAGAAAAAAAAAAAAAAAAAAAAGAAAAAGAAAAAAGAAAAAAGATAAAATCTAAAGAAAAAAAGAAAAGCAAAGAAAAAATTGTGAAGAAAAGAAGATAAATGTATCTAAAGAAAAGAGAAAAGAAAAAGAAAAAAAAGAAGAAAAGAAGAATTGTGAAGAAAAGAAGAAAAATAAATGTATGAAGAAAAAAAGAAAAAGAAAAAAAAAAGAAAAAAAGATAAATGTAAAAGAAAAAGAGAAAAAGCAAAAAAGAATTGTGAAGAAAAGAAGATAAATGTATCTAAAAAAAAAAGAAAAAAGAAAAAGAATTGTGAAAAGAAAAGAAGAAAAGATAAATGTATCTAAAGAAAAAAAGAGAAAAAGAAAAAAAGAATTGTAAAGAAAAAAAAAAAAAAAAAAGAAGAAGAAAAATGTATCTAAAGAAAAAAGAGAAAAGAAAAAGAATTGTGAAGAAAAGAAGATAAATGTATCTAAAGAAAAAAAGAAAAAAGAAAAGAAAAGAAGAAAAGAAAAAAGAATTTGAAGAAAAGAAGAAAAAAAGAAAAAAAAAGAATTGTGAAGAAAAGAAGATAAATGTATCTAAAGGAAAAAGAGAAAAAGAAAAAGAAGATTTTGAAGAAAAGAAAAAAGATAAAAGTATCTAAAAAAAAAGAAAAAAAAAGAAGAAAAGAAAAAAGAATTAAAGAAAAAAAAAGAGAAAAAGAAAAAAAGAAAAGAAGATAAATGTATCTAAAGAAAAAAAGAGAAAAAAAAAAAAAGAATTGTTAAAGAAAAGAAATAAATGTATCTAAAGAAAAAAAGAAAAGAAAAAAAAATTGTAAAGAAAAGAAGATAAATGTATCTAAAAAAAGAAAAAAAAGTATCTAAAGAAAAAAAAAAGAAGAAAAGAAAAAGAAGATAAATGAAGAAAGAAGATAAATTTATCTAAAAAAAAAAAAAGAAAAAGAAAAAAAAAAAATTTTAAAGAAAAAAAAAAAGAAGATAAAAGTATCTAAAGAAAAAGAAAAAGAATTTTGAAAAAGATAAAGAAAAAAAGAAAAAAGAATTGTGAAGAAAAGAAGATAAATGTATCTAAAGAAAAAGAGAAAAAAAAAAGAATTTAGAAAAAAGAAGAAAAATGAAAGAAAAAAAAAAAGAAAAAAAGAAAAAAAAATGTATAAAGGAAAAGAGAAAAACAAAAAAAGAGAAGAAAAAGAAAAAAAAAAAAAATGTATCTAAAGAAAAAAAAGAAAAAGAAAAAAGAATTCTTGAAGAAAAAAATAAAAAAAAAGAAAAAAAGAAAAAAGAATTTTGAAGAAAAGAAAATAAAGAAAAAGAAAAAGAAAAAAAATGTGGAAGAAAGAAGATAAATGTATCTAAAGAAAAAAAAAGAAAAAAAAAAAAAGAAAAAAAGAAAAAGAATTAAAGTGAAGAAAAGAAGTGAAGAAAAAGAAGATAAAGAAAAATGAAAAGAAAAATTAAATATGTATCTAAAAGATAAAAAAAAAAAAAAAAAAAAGAATTGTGAAGAAAAGAAGATAAAATCTAAAGAAAAAGAAAAAAGAAAAAAGAATTGTGAAGAAAAGAAGATAAATGTATCTAAAGAAAAAAAAAAAAGAGAGAAAAAAAAAAAAGAAGAAAAAAGATAAATATATCTAAAAAAAAAAGAGAAAAAGAAAAAAATTTGAAGAAAAGAAGATAAATGTATCTAAAGAAAAGAAAAAGAGAAAAAGAAAAAAGAATGAAGAAAAAAGAAGATAAATGTATCTGAAGAAAAGAAGATAAATGTATCTAAAGAAAAAAAAAAAAAAAAAGAAAAAGAATTGTGAAGAAAAGAAGATAAATGTATCTAAAAAAAAAAGAAAAAAAAAAAAGAATTGTGAAGAAAAAGAAGATAAATGTATCTAAAAAAAAAAAGAAAAAAAAAAATTTGAAGAAAAAAGAAAAAAAAAATTGTGAAGAAAAAAAAAAGAAAAGAAAAAGAAAATGTATCTAAAGAAAAAAAAAAAAAAAAAAAGAATTGTGAAGAAAAAAGATAAATGTATCTAAAGGAAAAAAAAAAGAAAAAGAAGAGAAAAATGTATCTAAAGAAAAAAAGAAAAAAAAAAAAAATTGTGAAGAAAAAAAAAAAGAAAAGAAAAAGAGAAAAAAAAAGAAAAGAAAAAAAAAGAAAAAGAAGATAAATGTATCTAAAGAAAAAGAAAAAAAAAAGAATTGTGAAGAAAAGAAGATAAATGTATCTAAAGAACCAGAAGAAAAAAAAGAGAAAAAAAAGAAAAAAAAGAAAAAGAATTGTGAAGAAAAAGAAGATAAATGTATCTAAAGAAAAAAGAAAAAAGCAAAAAAAGAATTGTAAAGAAAAGAAGATAAATGTATCTAAAGAAAAAGAGAAAAGAAAAAACCAGAAGAAAAGAAGAAAAAGTATCTAAAGAAAAAAAAGAAAAAAAAAAGAATTGTGAAGAAAAGAAGATAAATGTATAAAGAAAAAAAGAGAAAAAAAAAAAAAAAAAGAATTGTGAAGAAAAGAAGATAAATGTATCTAAAGAAAAGAAAAAATGTATCTAAAGGAAAAAAAGAAAAAAAAAAGAATTGTGAAGAAAAGAAGATAAATGTATCTAAAAAGAAAAAAGAGTATCTAAAAAAAAAAGAAAAAAAAGATAAAATTGTGAAGAAAAAGATAAATGTATCTAAAGGAAAAAGAAAAGAAAAAGAAAAAGAAAAGAAAAAAATCCAAAGAAAAAGAAAAAAGAAAAAGAATTGTGGAAGAAAAGAAGATAAAATGATCTTTAAAAGATATAAAAAAAAAAAAAAAAAAAAAAGAATTTGAAGAAAAAAGAAGATAAATGTATCTAAAGAAAAAAGAAAAAAAAAAAAGAATGAAGAAAAGAAATGAATTGTGAAGAAAAAGAAGATAAATGTATCTAAAGAAAAAAAAAAAAGAAAAAAAAGAATTGTGAAGAAAAGAAGAAGAAAATGTATCTAAAGAAAAAAAAAAAAAAAAAAAAGAAGATAAATTATTAAACAAAAAAAAAGAAAAAGAATTGTGAAGAAAAAGATAAATGTATCTAAAGAAAAAGAGAAAAGAAAAGAAAAAGAAAAAAAGAAAAATGTATCTAAAGAAAAAAAAAAGAAAAAAGATAAAATTCTAAAGAAAAAAAAAAGAAGAAAAAAGATAAATGTATCTAAAAAGAAAAAAGAAAAGAAAAAATGTATCTAAAGGAAAAAAAAAAAAAGAATTGTGAAGAAAAAAAAAAAAGAAGATAAATGTATCTAAAGAAAAAGAAAAAAAAAAAAAAAAAAAAAAAGATAAATGTATCTAAAGGAAAAAGAAAAAAGTGAAGAAAAGAAGATAAATGTATCTAAAGAAAAAAGAGAAAAGAATTTGAAAAAAGAAAAAAGAAAAGAAGAAGAAAAAAGATAAAAATAAAGAAAAAAAGAAAAAAGAATTTTGAAGAAAAAAGATAAATGTATCTAAAGAAAAAAAGAGAAAAAGAAAAAAGTATTGTGAAGAAAAGAAGATAAATGTAGAAAAAAGAAAAAAAGAAAAAAAAAAAGAATTTTGAAGAAAAAAGATAAATGTATCTAAAAGAAGAAAAAAAAAAAAGAATTGTGAAGAAAAGAAGATAAATGTATCTAAAGAAAAAAAGAAAAAGAAAAAGAAAAGAAAAAAGATAAATGTATAAAGAAAAAAGAAAAAGAAAAAAAAATTTTGAAGAAAAGAAGATAAAATTGAAGAAAAGAAGATAAATGTATCTAAAGAAAAAAAGAAAAAAAAAAAAAAAGAAAAAAGATGAAGAAAAGAAATATATCTAAATTGTGAAGAAAAGAAGATAAATGTATCTAAAGAAAAAGAGAAAAAGAAAAAAAAAAGAAAAGAAGAAAATGTATCTAAAGAAAAAGAAAAAAGAAAAAAATTGTGAAGAAAAAGAATAAAAATGAAAAGAAGAAAAGAAGAAAAAAGAATTTTGAAGAAAAGAAGATAAATGTATCTAAAGAAAAAAGAAAAAAAAAAAAAAGAAAAATATCTAAAGAAAAAAAAGAAGAAAAAGAAAAAGAAAAAGAAAAAGAAAAAAAGAGAAAAGAAGATAAATGTATCTAAAAAAAAAAAAAAAAAAAAAAAAGAAAAAGAAAAAAGAAAAGAAAAAAGAAAAATTGAAGAAAAAAGATAAAAAAAGAGAAAAAAAAGAAAAAAAAGAAAAGAAGATAAATGTATCTAAAGAAAAAAAAAAAAAAAAAATTTTGAAGAAAAAAGATAAAATCTAAAGAAAAAAAAAAAAAAAAGAATTGTGAAGAAAAAATCTAAAAGAAAAAAAAGATAAATGTATTTAAAAGAAAAAAGATAAATGTAAAAGAAAAGAAAAAAGAAAAAAGAATGAAGAAGAAAGAAGATAAAAAAAAAGAAAAAAGCAAAAAAAATTGTGAAGAAAAGAAGATAAATGTATCTAAAGAAAAAGAAGAAAAAAGAAAAGAATTGTGAAGAAAAAAAAGATGAATCTAAAGAAAAAAAGAAAAAAGAAAAGAAGATAAATGTATCTAAAGAAAAAGAGAAAAAGAGAAAAAAAAAATAAAAAGAAAAGAAAAAATTGTGAAGAAAAGAGAAAAAGAATTGTGAAAAAAAGAAGATAAATGTATCTAAAGAAAAAAAAAAAGAAAAAAAGAGAAAAAAAAAAGAAAAGAAAAAAGAATTGTGAAGAAAAGAAGATAAATGTATCTAAAGAAAAAAGAGAAAAAGAAAAAAGAATTGTGAAGAAAAGAAGATAAATGTATCTAAAGGAAAAAGAGAAAAAAAAAAGAATTTTGAAGAAAAGAAGATAAATGTATCTAAAGGAAAAAGAGAAAAAGAAAAAAAAAGATAAATGTATCTAAAGGAAAAAGAAAAAAAAAAAAAGAATTTGAAGAAAAGAAGATAAATGTATCTAAAGAAAAAAAGAAAAAAGAAAAAAGAATTGTGAAGAAAAGAAGATAAATGTATCTAAAGAAAAAAGAGAAAAAGAAAAAGAATTGTGAAGAAAAGAAGATAAATGTATCTAAAGAAAAAAAGAGAAAAGAAAAAGAATTGTGAAGAAAAGAAGATAAATGTATCTAAAGAAAAAAGAGAAAAAAAAAGAATAAATGTATCTAAGAAAAAAAAAAAAAAAAGTTAAAGAAAAAAAAAGAATTGTGAAGAAAAGAAGATAAATGTAAGAATAAAAGAAGATAAATGTATCTAAAAAAAGAAAAAAAAAAAAGAAAAGAAGATAAATTAATCTAAAAAAAAAAAAAGAAAAATTTTGAAGAAGAAGATAAATGTATCTAAAGAAAAAAAAAAAAAAAAAAATTGTGAAGAAAAGAAGAAAAATAAAGAAAAAAGAGAAAAGAAAAAAGAATTGTGAAGAAAAGAAGATAAATGTATCTAAAGAAAAAAAAAAAAAGAGAAAAGAAAAAAGATAAATTATCTAAAGAAAAAAAAAAAAGAAAAAAATGAAGAAAAAGAAAAAAAGGAAAAAAGAAAAGAAAAAAAAGAATTTTGAAGAAAAGAAGATAAATGTATCTAAAGGAAAAAAAAAGAAGAAAAAAGAATTGTGAAGAAAAGAAGATAAATAAAAGAAAAAAAAAGAAAAAAGAAAAAAAAAAAAAAATGTATCTAAAAAAAGAGAAAAAAAAATTGAAGAAAAGAAGAAATGTATCTAAAGAAAAAAAAAAAAAAGAAAAAAAAGAATTCTGAAAAAAAAGAAGATAAATGTATCTAAAGAAAAAAAAGAAAAAAAAGAAAAAAAAAAAATTTTGAAGAAAAGAAGATAAATGTATCTAAAGAAAAAAAAGAAAAAAGAAAAAGAATTTTGAAGAAAAGAAGATAAATGTATCTAAAGAAAAAAAGAGAAAAAGAAAAAGAATGAAGAAAAAGAAGATAAATGTATCTAAAAGAAAAAAGAAAAAAGAAAAAGAAAAGAAAAAAATAAATATCTAAAAAAAAAAGAAAAAGAAAAAAAAGAAAAGAAGAAAAGTATCTAAAAAAAAAAGAAAAAAGAAAAAGAAAAAAAAAAGATAAATGACAAAGAAAAAAAGAAAAGAAAAAAGAATCTAAAGAAAAAAGAAAAAGAAAAAAGAATTGTGAAGAAAAGAAGATAAATGTATCTAAAGAAAAAGAGAAAAAAAAAAGAATGAAGAAAAGAAATAAATGTATAAAGAAAAAAAGAAAAAAAAAAAAAGAATTGTGAAGAAAAGAAAAAAAAGAATCTAAAGAAAAAAGTGAAGAAAAAAGAAAAGAAGATAAATGTATCTAAAGAAAATGAGAAAAAGCAAATAAAAAATTGTGAAGAAAAGAAGATAAATGTATCTAAAGAAAAAAGAGAAAAAGAAAAAAGAATTGTGAAGAAAAGAAGATAAATGTATCTAAAGAAAAAAGAAAAAAAAAGGATTTTGAAGAAAAGAAGATAAAATTCTAAAGAAAAAAAGAAAAGAAAAGAATTGTGAAGAAAAGAAGATAAATGTATCTAAAGAAAAAGAAAAAGCAAAAAAGAATTGTGAAGAAAAGAAGATAAATGTATCTAAAGAAAAAGAAAAGAAAAAGAATTGTGAAGAAAAGAAGATAAATGTATCTAAAGAAAAAAGAGAAAAAGAAAAAAGAATTGTGAAGAAAAGAAGATAAATGTATCTAAAGAAAAAAGAAAAAACGAAAAAAGAATTGTGAAGAAAAGAAGATAAATGTATCTAAAGAAAAAAGAAAAAAAGAAAAAAGAAAAAGAAAAAGAATTGTGAAGAAAAGAAGATAAATGTATCTAAAGAAAAAAAAAAAAAGAAAAAAGAATTGTGAAGAAAAAAGATAAATGTATCTAAAGAAAAAAGAGAAAAAGCAAATAAAAAATTGTGAAGAAAAGAAGATAAATGTATCTAAAGAAAAAAGAGAAAAAGAAAAAAAGAAAAAATAAATTGTTAAAGAAAAAAAGAAAAAGAAAAAAGAATTTGAAGAAAGAAGATAAATGTATCTAAAGAAAAAGAGAAAAAGAAAAAGAAAAAAAAAAGAATTATCTAAAGAAAAAAGAGAAAAGAAAAAAGAAGAAAAAAGTATCTAAAGAAAAAGAAATTAAAAAAAAAGAATTAAAGAAAAGAAGAAAAGTATCTAAAGAAAAAGAGAAAAAGAAAAAGAATTTTGAAGAAAAGAAGATAAATGTAAAGGAAGAAAAGAAGATGAAGAAAAAAAGTATCTAAAAAAAAAAGAGAAAAAGAAAAAAAGAAGAAAAAAGAATATTAAAGAAAAAGAGAAAGAAAAAAAAAGAAGAAAAGAAGATAAATGTATCTAAAGAAAAAAGAGAAAAAAAAAAAGAATTTTGAAGAAAAGAAGATAAATGTATCTAAAGAAAAAAGAGAAAAAGAAAAAAAGAATTTTGAAGAAAAGAAGATAAATGTATCTAAAGAAAAAAGAGAAAAAGAAAAAAAAGATAAATTATCTAAAAGAAAAAAGAAAATAAAAAAAAAATTGAAGAAAAAAAGAAAAAAAAAAAAAAAAGAATTTGAAGAAAAGAAGATAAATGTATCTAAAGAAAAAAAAGAGAAAAGCAAAAAGAATTTGAAGAAAAGAAGATAAATGTATCTAAAGAAAAAAAGAAAAAAAGAAAAAAGAATTTGAAAAAAAGAAGATAAAAAAGTATCTAAAGGAAAAAAGAGAAAAAAAAAAAAATTTTGAAGAAAAGAAATAAATGTATCTAAAGAAAAAAGAGAAAAGAAAAAGAATTGTGAAGAAAAGAAGATAAATGTATAAAGAAAAAAGAGAAAAGAAAAAAGAATTTGAAGAAAAGAAGATAAAAGTATCTAAAGAAAAAGAGAAAAAAAAAAAAAATTAGAAGAAAAAAAAGATAAATGTATCTAAAGAAAAAAGAGAAAAAGAAAAAAAATTGTGAAGAAAAGAAGATAAAAGTATCTAAAGAAAAAAGAGAAAAAGAAAAAAGAATTGTGAAGAAAAGAAGAAAATGAAAAAATCTAAAAAGAAAAAAAAAAAAAGAATTTTTTGTTTATCTAAAAAAAAAAAAGAAAAGAAAAGAAAAAAGAATTTTGAAGAAAAAAGAAGAAAAAAAAGTATTGAGAAGAAAAGAAAAAAAAGAAAAGAGAAAAAAAAAGAATTCTGAAGAAAAGGAGATAAATATTGGAAGAAATTGACTGTTAAGAAAAAAAACAAATCTTGAATAAAAGGAAAAAAAAAGTTGAATAAAGAAAGAAAAGTTGTCAGTTTATAGACTGACAAACTGAAAGTAAATCCCTTTGTTTATTATTATGTTATGTTACTATTTAGCAATGGAACAATATGCATGGAAATTTTGATATTTATTTATGAAAAAATAAAATGATAAAAATAAGATATACATTATATAGCATGATACTGATACTGATAAAATTTTAAGTTGAAATTGAAAAAATCAAATTAATTTGAAGAAAATTTGAACATAAAAAAGAACAAATTTGAAAAGCAACTTAATTGTTGGTCTTCCGTACTTTGAAATTACAGCCCGATTATAAACACAAAATTTTTTTCTGATTAGAAAAACGATACAAAAAGAAAAAAGAATAAATATAAAAAAAAAGATTTTAATAAAAAACATATTTATAATTAAAGAAAATAGAAAGAAAAGACAATTAAAAAATTGTGAAAAAAAAAAAAAAAAAAGATAAAAGTATCTAAAGAAAAGAGAAAAAGGTTTTTTTAATCAAAAAGAATTGTGAAAAAAAAGGAAAATTTTAAAAAAAATTGTAACTTTGGTCTTTCCTCTTAATAAATAAGAAAACAAAAGAAAAAAAGAATAAAAAGAATTGTGATTTTTTTTTTAAAAGAAAAATACTATAAAAAGATTTCAATATAATCAAAAAGGAAAAAAGAGTTGATGTTAAAAACAATTTACAAGATCAAAAAACAGGTCTCTAATTTGTATATTTAGCTACAATATTGTATTTATTTTTAGCCCCCGTCCTATATGCGTTCAAAAGCAAAGATTGAGCAAAAAAAGGAAAACTAGTCAAAAACCCAAAAGGCTAGAGGATACAATTTGTATGCAGAATAAAAGTAAAGGAAAAAAAAAAGAAACACAATGCACAAATATCACAAAAGACTCGCCCCCCCGTCCTAATGAAAAACTATCGGGATTGATAAAAGTCACAAATGCGCAATGCGCAAAATTAGTAAGACACTTTCTTGTGTGTGGCTGGCTCCGTATTTCGATCACCTTCATCAAATGCAGAGCAACTGAGGTTACCTCCGACTGGGATGATAATATAACAGACGCACTCCCCCCCCTCCAAACAACATGATTATCGATGTCATTATCAGAGTACTCCAAGACAGTCCTGTGTGAGGCAAGTGGTGTGACAACGGACATGAGTTTGAATTATGGGTCGATATGAGCCCCTTTGTAACTGGAGTGTCCCTCGTGATAAACGATGACATAGTTGAGGATGCATGCTGGCTGCGCCCCGAAAAGAATGTCCAGCATATAAACGTAGCTGAGTTGGACGCCGTACTATAATTTCAATGAAGAAATGAATTGAATAAACATATATATTCTTTCTTTTCTCAATAATTTTGTAGTTTTGAAACTTAATAGTGATTAAATTTGGATTTTAAAATTGCCAGTTTTTAATTTTAATATTAAATTTTATCATATAATTTTACAATTATTGGTTAGTATAAATTATTTTTAATATTACGTATTTAAAGATCTGAATAGCTATTATAACATGATTTCGTTGTCAAGCTTTTTGAATCTTTCTATACTTCGTTTTTGATTGGTTATTCTAGCTTTTGTAACAATGTTTCCCCTAGTGTAGGATCGTTAATTAATCTGAAACTTTTAAAACCATTTATTTTCTTTTTCAAGATCATCACTTGATAAGACACAGTGTGTTGAAACCAAATGGCTATTTTTTTGTAGTGATTTTATAACATACTTATGTTATAATTTTTTATAAAAATAATTATATATATATATATATATATATAATACGCATATGCCCCCGCCAGCGTTCCTTGAATGTTTTCATGGTAGAACCAATGTAAAACTTCTTTATATTTGGATTTTCAATTGTTGAAATAGTACCAAGATAGACTACAGAAGTAATCCCACAGTTAGTTTGTAGTGGACAATTATTCGGATTCCTACAATTACATAAGTTGTTATTTGTATTCTTATATTTAGTATTGCAGTTAGTAACCTGTTGATTAGTCAAGCCTTTTGAATTCCTATACTTGTTAAAGACTATGTTGTTATGTTTTTTAATTATCTTCTCCAGGTTATCAGCACAACTATAGCTTAATTTAAGGGTATTAGGATTAAATATTTTACTGAGTGGGTTAGTTTCAGGGTTGGGGAAATGTTTTTTGATGAGGTTTAGAAATATACGCCCTAATTTAGTTTTAACCATTATATTGAAAGGGGGAGTGAACCAAATAATCTTTCTAGATCTTTTCTTATTATGGTTGCAATTAACAGGGTTTTTATATTGAATAGTGGTATTTTTGTATCCAATATTTTTTAGTGCAGAATTATAAAAATCCCTATGTTTATTGAAAACCTCCTTATAAGAGTTAGCGCTAATTCTAAATTCAATGGAAGAGGGTATATGTTTGATAACTGAAGGGGGATGGTTGGAATTAGGATGCACGTATAATGGGTTGGAATTAACCTTTACATATGGTTGGAAAATGTTGTTAGCAAGATCTAGGGTGACATCTAGAAAATCCACTTGCCTAACATTAGTAGTAACTATTGTTTTAAGACCTAAATCCTTAAATACCCTATAGATCATTTTCCTAATACGGTCTACCTTAATTTTAGTCGAGTTTTTAACAACTAATAATCCATCATCTCTATACAATCCTACACTATCTGAATCTAGACAATCGAAGGCACTTAAATTATATAAAAGAAATAATCCAACCAAGTCCGAAGCTTATATATATATATATATACCCATTACTATTACCATATATATATATACATATTTGGTAATAGTAATAGGTATATTAGCCGTTTCCTTATAAAGAAATATTCGACATTCATTGACTAAGTGGTTTGTTTAGCTGCTGGTTGAAATTTATAAAGTCTTTCATAAATCTTACTATAAAAACAATTTTTCAGGAAAATAGTTTTCTCAAGTTTATTAATTGCTATCGCTCTTTCCAGTACTGATGAGGGTTTCCGTTCTAATCTTTTGTTTGGTGTAGTGTGGAATGTCAACTTTTTGACTATGTCATTATTTTCTCGTAATTTTACTTTGCATTACATGTGACATACAGGTCTTTACTAATTTACTAATTCCACATCCATAATTTTTATGATGGATATAGTCCAGGTGCCATCATTGTTTTCATTCCAATTTTCTTCTAAAACTTGTAGCGGGATAAAAAATACACAGGGAATTAGGTCGGGACTTCTGTCAGCAGCAGGTCACGTAGGGGGTTCAGCAGCTCCTCTTCCGTCGCTGTTAGGTCTCGTCTGCGTTTCTCGCTTCAACTGCTGGCTTCAGCTAAGCGTTCGGTTTATATGTATTTCGTCCGACCTCTAACGCACCTCAAAACTCATTAACTATTCATCAATTAATTATTTTCCCCGACCTCGGAGACATGACACCCACCCTCAAGCATAGCGGCCTGCTATTTAGAAACAATGATTTTTCCCGGTAACAACTTGCGTTTTTAAAATTTATTTCAAACAGCAAAAAATTTCCTTGTTTTACGACTTTTCAAAATACGTTTCAAATAATTCTCTGCAGATTCCAGAATGTTCACATTTCCGGCTTAGCATAAACTATCATGGGAAATATTGAAGATTTTATTTCTCAGGAAACCGAAATTTCTAAAAAAAAAAAAAAAACAAGCGACCGGTTTAAACAACACTTAATTTTTACGACGGGATCATATGGCGATATTCTGTCAAATGACTAATGACCATCGCCATGAGTGCTGGCCGTGGAACCAAAATGAGAGAGAACTGGATAAGATTTAAAATCACAATTCAAAGATAAAGGTTTTCTTTGAGAATGTCCCTGAAAAAAAAGGGCCATGTTGTCTGTATCTGATTTCGAACGAGAAAAAGCTAAAACCGATATGGCGAATTTTTCTGTGGGCGGCGACAGGTTAAAAATAATAACTCCTTGACTTAATTTTTACGACAGGAACATATGGCAATAATTTGACATTTGATGGATGACCGCTGCTAGGTGCTAGCCGTGAAACCAGAAGTGAAGAGAATTGGATAAGATTTTAAAAACATAATTTGGAGATAAAGGTTATTTTTGGAGAATGTCTCTGACAGAGGAGAAAGCCATCTGTTTTGTGTTCAACTTTAGACAAGGAAAACCTAAAACTGCTGTCGGAAAATTTGCTCGTAGATAAGCTTGGAATGATAATTCTTTTTGAATTAACAATCTTGGAATTAATCTTCGACAGACAATCGAAAACTATTAATCGCGAGGTGGCTGAGGTAGCGGGCGCAGATGAAACACCTAGGAGGGTGGAGGGGCTACCCACGCCCACTTAGGAGTGTTAGTGGGAGATGCCATTAAGAGAAGATGGAAGTTATGGGGCGGTTTAATGCCTGTGACCGTCACCCGAGGAAAGTGAGAAACTTCCAAATTGGGAAGTAATTAATTTTTCAAATCCCAGACAGCAGGAAGGAGTTTTTGTTGAAAGTTGGGGAAATACCGAATTCCCAAACTGCGTCATACCCCACACCGGTTTTAGGCGAACGTCAACAAATACGAATGCCGCGAAGCAAGAAAGCAGGTCGTCCCGAGAGATCGTTCCAGCCACCGGACGTGAGACACTCCACGTGACTGTCTACCAATGGGAACCTCCGACACCAACTTTGTGCCAAACTTCACCAACTCAGCAAAGCAAACTTTACCAAGTTAAAGTATCGAGTCTGACTTAAGAAGTGTGTTGGGAAAATAAACGTCTGCATGCGGAACTCCTAGACTTTAACAACAATTAACCAACTATTGTACGAAAGACTTGATGTAAAAATACTATTTATATTTTTTATTATTCGAGTGTTATATTTTTTCCTTGCGTCTTCACCCCGATCGGGCCAGTCCAATATGAAGATACCTGACGACAATTTAATGTTAGCCTGCCTTATGACCAAAGTAAATCACAACGTGAGACAAGGCACAGCCTGGATCCAAGTGATCACCTATTCGATTAGCCGCGGTTATTGGACATCTTGGACGACCAGGGAGGGGCTTGAGGGTGACATTATCAGAAAGAATAGAAAAGAAAATCTCTTCTTTTTCCTTCGCTTCATATTTCAATTTGTTTTCACCTTAATGATTTTAACGTTTTTAAATCTTCCAATTCTCTGTCTGTATAGCACAGTGGATAAAGGCGTTGGTTAGATCCAGGGACAAGACCCAAAGAGTGTAAGTTCAATACCCGGTTAAAGCAGTGGAGAACTTGGAGAGGGGAATTAACAGGAGATAACTGATAACTGACATGCATTAAACATGGCACGTGGAACTAGAACAGTCTACCCCAGTGAGCGAAATAAAGGGTTCAGTTCGACAATCCAACCACCTAAAGAAAGCCGGAGCGTACAACGGCCGAAACGTTGTAATAAATATGGCGATAAAGATGAGGACAATAGTCCGAATAATGTAAATAGTGTCCAATTCTCTAATTATATACGGGGGTTCCACATAAACCCGTTTTAATTCTAATTTCATACTACCAGTGTTACAGTATAGGGCATAGTCACAGAAAATATAAAATATATCAGGTTTCTCATTTCCTCTTTGTCGTATTCTTGATGTGGTTTGAAATGTTGGGGTCCTCGCCAAACATGTATAATTATAGTTCCTTCATCAAATCTAGACTTTCGGTTGAATGAGGCTGGAAGGCAGGTCTGATTGATGGGAAGAGGAAGTTTATTCATGTCGTCATATGCTACTGTGAGGTCAACATGGAAGGTATACAATTATTTAATTCCTAGAGTTGTTTGATGACATAAATCATTACACCCTGATTAAAATGACAACCAAGCTGTGTTGTGAGGAGTTGACTTTCATAAAACAATGAGAGCCTGGTTAATACAATATTCATTAGTATTTTAATCATAATGGATCCAATTGAGATATCTGTGTGTGTGTGTGTGGGTGTGTGGTGGTGGGGGGGTTCAGGGCTACCGTTTTGTTTCCATAGTGCATCAACGTGTGATAAATCTCACTTTTTGGGGGAGGCATTTCTGATTCCAGACTGTATTATTATTGAATTCATGGAGAACGTAAACTATTTTAAAATTTTTAGCCTCAATGTCAAGTGATGCTATATTATTCCTTAGTTTTTTTTTATATAGCTTTCTTAACTTCCTCATCAGTAGGTTCGTTATTGTTTATATTTGGAGACAGACTTTTTAAATATTGGATATATATATTGGTATATGTTTGCATGCATCTTTACTGTAAAGAGGTTTGAAATGTGACTCATACTGAACAAGTATCAAAAATCTTCTTCCATAAATATTTTTTCAAGTCAAATTTACTTCTTCCAAAAATAGTTGTAAGTTTAATTTTACCGAAATGAACTTACTTCTCCCAAAATGATTTGCTCCAAATCACATTTACTTATCTCAAAAAGATAGATCCCAATTCAAACAGTAAATTCTATATTTCATGCTGTATGACACAAGCCAATGTTTAACATACACACATCATTTGACAAGGAATATTTAGGAAAAGATATATTATAATTAAAAATATTCTGTGCAACTGTTTTGTTTAAATATTTTTTTACATGAGTTTAGTTTGCAATTTATAGGATGTGCAGATGGCATAATTTTGATTGAGTTGGTTACATTACCTTTCACCAAAATACTCTGAGGAAAGGTATGAATCTATCTCTTCTCCTCCCCAGCTATGGATTAAATAGCACAGCAGATTGAGCGGTCTAGCCATGGTTGCCAACTTGTCTAGGAGAAAGAAAACTTCAAAATCGTATGTATAACTGGTGAAGCACAAATTATACATGGAAAATATTATGGAGTACTTAATGGTTCTATCTTCATCCAGTGAAGTGGATTTATTCTTTTATGTGATATCTCACTTCAGGATATGGGCGATCACTGCCCTCCACAACCGCCTGTTCTTTGTAGCTCTTTCTCCTAGTCCCCATCCTGTCAAACATTTATACAAGCTTATTGGGTACATTATTCACTGTTTTCCGCTGTCACTCTTGCCTTCAGTATGTTCTGAGTCACAAATTTTCTAGGTAAATCAAACTTACCTGGCAGTTCAAACAGTTCATTGTGATGTGCTATATCAAACACTTTTGCATAATCTATAAAACATAGGTATAGATCCTTCTGCATTTGTATTACTCTTTCTGCTATCATTCTGAGCATAAATATTGCATTCCTTGTTTCAGTGTTTTTAAGGAAAGCAAATTTTTCTTGTCCAATTTCATGTCTAATTATGCTATGTGCTCTATTCTTCAGAAATGGAAAAGAATTTGACTTTGAATAGGAAGAATTGCCAGTAAACACATGCTGTATTCTGGCATTTGTTTGCTTTTTAACCACAAAAGAAGATAAAATATTTGATAATCGAGTTAGCCATTATCATTATTTTTTTTTTTTAATTTTTAATCAGGTTCAAAAGTGTGACTATAAAGAAAATAAATGGAACTTGAAAGTGGAAGATTTGAAGACAAATGTCATCCATGAAGAAATCTTTGATGCTTTAATGGTCTGCAATGGAATTTTGAGTAAACCAAGAATGCCAACATATTCAGGAATTGCAACATTTTCTGGACAAATTCTTCATTCACAGCTATATCGAAACGCTTCAGATTTTTCTGACAAAAGAGTTTTGGTAATTGGTATGGGAAATACAGGAAGTGAAATTGCAGTAGAACTGACAACACAAGCTAAACAGGTAAGTAAAGATTATTGATTATGCAAAGCTATATATATATTTATTCTTAACTTTTATCGGAACTTGCAAGATGAAATGTTTTGACAATTATTCACACTACAATTTGTATGCTGTTTCTATTAAATTTTAAGCAATAAGTTCTTTGTTCTTCTTCACATATGTAATCATATTTTTCAGTCTTTGAATAATTTAGGATTTGATTACTGAAGATGAAAAAAGTATTGTGTTTACATTAAAAGAAGTAAGTGTTAATCAGTTGCCTGAAATCACCATCATAGACACAGATTTTACAGAATCCATGACTCTTGAATAAGTCCAACTATTTCTTTGCTGATTAGAACTCACTGCAGCACAAAGTTGATTACATATAAATGAAATTTAAACAACATGCATGTCTTTTAAATCAAACAGAATAAGACTGCATAACATTTAAAGATGACAATCTAAATCAAGTGGATGATTTTCTGAGATCATAATTGAACAATCTAAATCAAGTGGATCTGTACCTGAGATCTTAGTTGAACAATCTGAATCAAGTGGATCTGTTTCTGAGATCATCAATGAACAATCTGAATCAAGTGGATCTATATCTGAGATCATAGTTGAACTTGTCCCAAAAAGACATAGATGAGAGAATGGCAATGACATGGATATCTCTATTGTTTTGTAAAACAAGATGCTTTCCCAATTCTTCCAATCTTGAACTGTTCAAATCTACGTTTAACCATTATCTTCCCTGTATAGCCTTTTGTTATGCTCATTCAACACTAAAGAGTAAGCCTCTAATTTGAGTGACTCTTGGGCCTTATATTGGGTGAATATCAATAAAAAAAGAATTACAATGATATAGAAAGCACTATCAAAAAAGAAAAAGTTTGAAAGTACAGTTCTTTAGATCAACATTAGAAATGATTTGTTTCTCCTTCACTTAAAACAGTCCACCCTTTTTTGATAATTTGTTCAAGACCACATCTAAGGCTCCAATAATATTTTTCTAAACTTCAAAATAAAAAATTTATAATAATAAGTATAATCAGATACAATGAGATTCAAATGATGGTAAAAGATCAAGATGTCGACCAGCAAGAATGTTCATTGATCAACTCAGAGATGATTCTGGAACTAGGAGGGAATAATTATGGATGACAAAAATGGTTGGAAAGTAGTTGCCAAAAGTGTTCATTTGAGGTGGATCAGATAGATATGTAGAGCCTATTTTTTCAGGACTTTCATTTCACAACCCAGCGATGATACTGTAAACAGAAAGGAATAATTATGGATGACAAAAATGGTTGGAAAGTAGTGACCAAAAGTGTTCTTTTGAGAGGGATTAGATAGATATGTAAAGCCTGTTTCTTTCAGAACTTTCATTGATCAACCCAGAGATGATACTGGAAACAAAGGAATAATTATGGATGACAAACATGGTTGGAAAATAATGGCTAAAAGTGTTCATTTGAGAGGGATTAGATAGATATGTAAAGCCTATTTTTTCTGAACTTTCATTCATCAACTCAGAGGTGATACTGGAAACAGATAGGAATAATTATGGATGACAAACATGGTTGGAAAGTAGTTGCCAAAAGTGTTCATTTGAGGTGGATCAGATAAATACGTAGAGCCTATTTTTTCGGAAGCTTCATTGAACAACTTCCAGATGACACTGGAAAGTGAAAGGTATAATTATGGATGACAAAATAGTTGAAAAGAATTGGTCAAAAGTCTCCATTTGCAGAGAATCAAATACATACATAATTTGATTTCCCAAGTTGAGAGATCAGGAAAGTTGTCCCTACACCTTTCATATTTATCTCAGAAAATACACAGGGAATTGGTCTTATGGAATAGTAGATTTATTATTAATGATTATTTTCAATAGTTTTTCTGGTTCATTTATATTTGTTTTTGAATGACTATTTTTTTTCTTTTATTAGGTTTATTTAAGCACAATAAATGGGAAATGGATCTGCAAAAAATTGACTCCTCATGGCTTACCATATGATGTCCAACTCTTCAAAAGAATAACGCGATTCATTTTAAAGTTTTTACCCAAAAGGTTTCAGCATTTTTGGTTTGAGAATTTTTTATCTTTAAATCATAAATTCTTTGGACTGAATCCAAATTCTTATATATCTTTTTCAACAATCGCTTTGAATGATAATATTATTGACAAAATCTCTTGTGGGAAATTAATTGTTAAACCGGATGTGGAAAAATTTACTTCCCATGATGTTTTCTTTGTAGATGGAACAGTTGCGACTGACATTGACGTTGTAATATTTGCAACTGGATATGAAATAGATTATCCATTCTTGGAGAAATCAATGCTGAAGTTGAAAGATGGTAGACTTTTTGCTTATAAGTACATGTTTCCTCTTGAAATGATTGACAAAAACTTTGCTGTAATTGGCTATCTGCATAATTTTGGAGCAGCAGGTCCATTGCGTGAAATTCAGTGTCGCCTGGCTACTCGGGTTTTTAAGGTAATCATTTTTGTTGTTACTGTTGTGTCATTATCACTTAGTGTTCATTGTTATCCATTTTCTTTTCTGATATGTCAACTACAATAAAAACTCAAACACATTATCCAAATGTTGAAAATAATCAAATAATGTCAAAGGGAGATAATTAAAACTTTTAACTGATTTTACTTTAAATTATATTTATATCACATAACTATTGCAGCTTTAACATGTATATAAATGCTCTGTCTGTTGTAGAGCAAGGAAGAGTGTGTAACTTTAATTTTCAAAGTAGTTGGGAGGAGGATTTGATAGTTATAATATAAGCACTGATTTTTACCTGGGATTAAACACATCTGCTCACAGAAGCCAATGTACAGTTTCTCACTGCCAACTCAGATATGTGGGTTGCTGCAAAGCCTTGGTCCTCCATTGACCTACAGCATACACCATCACTGATGGTGTTTACCAGTATATCTATTAAATGATGTGTTTTACACAACTAGCTTACATCTAGAGCAAAAAATAATTCTTTACAATGTTTACAAAATGTTATGCGTTTCCCTACTACCCTCAGATTCATTAGTGATTCTGTTGAGATGGAAAAATTGTGCTCTTCTTTGAATATAAAGTCAAAGGTCAAATATTCAGACATTCATGCCACAATTAATAGTTGGCCATTCTTAGATTTCTATTTGTCCATCTACCAATCAACTAAGCAAAGAAGAAGGCAAAAGAGAATGGAAATATTCTTAGAAAAACATATTGTCTTCTGAATTGTTATTTACTTCAAATAATCAACTGAGAATAAAAAAAAATTATATCTGATTTCTTTTTCATCAAGCATAGGAGATCAGCCCAGAAAGTATCCAGCCATTTAAGACAATGATATCTTAATCTCCTTCTCTATGATTGGTTGCGAAGTTTCATCAAGATCAAACAAAGGATTATTGAGATATTCAAAATGGCTCGATTATTGATGCAAAATTTTAAAGGGAATAAAACAAAAATAAATTAGAAGAGAAAATAATTGTTGTATCAAATTTCATCATTTGAGTTTGATAAAGTTTTGGTTTTATTTCAGGGTTTGATAAAGTTACCCTCAAAAGATGTAATCAGTGCAACACTTGCTACCCCATGGATTTTTGATGTGATAGGTTATCAGGATGAGTTGTGTGAACTCATTGGATGTAAACCCAAATTGTGTAAGTATACCATTAATAAAGTTGCTATGGGATTTCGTTAGATTATATAATGTTTATTTTTAGAATAATATATAATAATAAATTCAAGAGAAGTGGTAGTAACAGCTGCAAGGAGTGTTTGAAGTCATCATAGATATTACCAAGGCCTTTGACACTGTAAACATAGAACTTAGATGGAAGATCTCGAGCTGCTTAGGCTGTCCTTATCATTTTATCGATATTATCCAGTCATTTCAGGATGCAAAGAGATATGTTAGTGTTTTAGTTACAGAACTCAACAAGATACAAAATGATGACAGGCAAGGTGACCTTATAACAGCTACATTGTTCTCCATTTTCTTTACTGTTGTTCTTCTCCATGCCTTTTAAAGACTGTCACCAGGCTAATAATGTTCAATATCATACAACTGGAAAACACATTAAACATTTAACACTTCTCTTCTAAATCTAAGATATTCCAAGCTCTATATGCTGATGACTGACTTGGTTGCCAAAACAGAACAGGAAATGCAGGCTCTGATGGATAAACTTTCCCATTGCTGCAAATTTTTCGGTCTTATTATTAGCCCAAACAAAACAGTGGTCAAGTCCCAAACTACTTTGTGGTCATCTTACATAAAACCAGCAATATTTGATGATGCCTCAAAATAAAGATGGTTCACATAAAGGCACCTTGAAAGCACTAAGAACAAACACTGTACTCTTAACAATGAAAGGCCTGAACTGGTTACCACCTCAAAGCAAGAGTTCTCAGTCAGCCCTAAAATTTGTTATATTTACTATAAAAACAATTACACACACATACAAACATGTCCTTTGGAAGATTGTGTATCCAACACTAACAACTCTGTAAACAAAATTAAATTCTTATATTGGCTACATATGTACCACACTCTCTCATAGCCTGACTTGTCATAGATAGATAGATAGATAGATAGAGAGATCTCTTGCTTTCACATTGAAACATTAGGAATTTTTCTACTTTGTTTCTTATGAAAGAAATATAAAGTATTTCCAAAACTTTCCCTTCAGTAATGAATGTCTTTAAATGATTTCCTTTTTAGGTCATCTGCTCTTATCAGATCCGTACCTTGGACTGAATGTCATTGTTGGCCCTTGTACTCCCTATCAATTCCGTTTGACTGGCCCTGGAAAATGGGCAGGAGCAAGATCTGCCATACTTGATCAGTGGAAGCGAATGCATTACCCAACAAACAAACACCTGAAATCAAATCTATCACCATGGATAAAAGACTTTCTAATTTCATTTGTTATATTTTTTGTGATGATTCAAATTTTTGTCTTTGGAATATTCCTGTCAAAATAATTCTGAAGGAATGCATTTGTGGAAAGGTTTTTTTCTCCCCTTTCTCTTTCAACATAAATAAATGAAAATGTTTTTAATTTTCTCTTTCAACATGTATGTATAAAAGTGCTTTTTTTTCTTTCAACATACATGTATAAAGATGTTTTTTTTTCTCTCTTTTAATATGGATTTTATATTCTAGATATATTTCTCTAACATATTTTCTGTAAATTGTCAGAATTGTTGTAATTCATTATAAAAACAAACAACCCAAAAGAAAACATTAAACAGTTTAAAGTTTAAACTAACATTTTCTGATCTTTATCTAATCATGTGATCATCTAACCATAAACAATTTCCTTCAAGAATTCTTTGATTTTATTTTGTTCTCATCACATTCATTATTCTTAAAAAGTTTATAATCTATATTGTTTTCTATTTAAGATTTGTGAAAAACAAATCTCACATGTTTCATGTAACATTTTAGAATAGTGCAAGGGAGATGAATGAATTTGGCTGGGTGGGGGTTAACTGGTTAAGATATTCTTGAAATTGTTTTCTAAAAATTCATAAATTTCTTCCATATGCAGAAATGATGGTTTATTGTTATGTATTTTATGAAAATGTGTAAAGAAAATTTCAGGTTATTACTTTTAATTTGAAATAAGTGACTAAACACTGTCAAGTTTGACAAAGGTTGTAGCAGCTCACTAAACCACTGTTTTTACTATCAATAATTGTGGCTTACCAATAACAGGATTTCTTTATTAATCCATCTGGGGATAAGACAAAATACAAGAAGAGGTACATGCTGGAAGTTCCCAAGTAGATTAGTGCAGTCTGGAAATCTGCTGATAATTTCTATGTTAATGTCTGCAATGAGGAGTTATCATTATTGACATTATTTACATTTGGACTATTGTCCTTTTCTTTATTGTTATTATCATGAGTTAATGGCCTAGTGGATTAAAGCATTTCTTTGTGAATTTGATCAAATAGTAGTTGTGAGTTCAATTCCTGTGCCCGGTAGTGCAGAATTAAACTCGGTGGAAACAGAGTGAACAATAACTGAGCATTACTATAAAGAACAATGGCCTAGTGGGTAAAATTTTGTCACATAATGATTGTGAGTTCAATCCCTTGGACAGGCAGTGTGTGCTTGTGCTCAGTGGAAATGATTGATTAATAACTGAACAGTGCTAAATAAAAAATAAGAACTAAATGACATCCCTAGACATGAGCAGTGGAATAAGAACAGTCTACCCCCAGAGATTAAATAAAGGGTTCAGTTTGGGATTGATATACACCTGAGGAAGGCCAGAAAGCACAGCATAAGAAACGTTGTGATAAAATAGTCTGAATATAATTATTGTAAATAATGATAAATTCTCAACTCAGAAATTCAGAAAAAAAAAGATGATTGTTATTGTTGTAACCTAGGAAGGGTTACTGAATGAGGAATAACCAAAATGGAGGTTGGAAATGAAATGGTAATCTTTATAACATCAACAAAATACAATACTCACCAGCAGCGTGAAGTAGATAAACAACTGCTGGTGGTGGACTACTTAGACAACATATTACCCTCACTTACAATAGTGTCCAATGTATGCATGAGGATTGGGACATACCCATTAGTGTTCATAGGTATGGTATGTAACACTTATGAAGTCTGTTTTTCTTCCTATTTTATTAGTCCATTGGTAGTTGTTTATCTTGCATACTGAGAGCCTTCCCACCCTTACTGCTTGGACATTTATATAGTCTACGCCTTAGCTAATGTTACAAAATGCTAAGGCCAGGGCCAGGATGGTCAGCAATTGGTCAGAATACATTGTAGGTGTGGTATTCTGACAGTGATATATTGCCTTTGTCTGGTTTTGGGATATAAGTCCAAAATAGCACAAATTCAACAGAAGGCTGCAAGAATTTTGAGGAGTCAATGTGCTTCCCATACCCAAATTTCAAAAGACAAATTATGACTACATGTGGAGGGATAGTAAGCCAACATCCATTCTTATGAAGTCATTCCTTCTGTTGTCTCTTAGAATCCAAGCTGCCACATCTGTCCCTCCCCTCTAATAAAAACGAGTAAGAAAAAAAAATTATCTTTTTCATAATACCATCTATGCAGTAGTATTGAGATCCAGAGACAATATATATATATATATATATATATATATATATATATATATATATATATATATATATATGAACATTTTATTGGTGGTAAAAAGCTTAATAATTGCCATAAGCAGACAAATTTTATTTATGTTTTTAATACTATCACTCATGATAATAATTAAAAGAAAAAAATGAAGAACAAGATAGCTAACTGGTTTAAAAACTCACACAACAGAGCTAAATTGAGGTCAATAAATATGTATATATTATCAATAAAACTCAGGATAGAATTGTGCTGCTAATTTCAGTGTGGACTCATTTTCAATCCTGCGTAGGTCTCACTGAAATTACCACCTTAAGATATTGGAGGCCATATATATTTTATCAATGAAACCTTCACTCTGTAAACAGAAGGATTTTGTTCTTGGCCTTCAATTGATTTTCATTTAATATATCTTCCCCACCCCCTTATATTTCATCCCTTTTATTGATAATATGTACATATTTATTAACTCTATTGAGCAAGGTTCAAAACCGGTTAGTTAGCTTATTCTTAATTTTTTTTTAAAGAAAGGGATAGATTTTTATCTGTTAATATATATATATATATATATATATATATATATATATATATATATATATATATATATATATAATCTAGAAATGGACAGTCGAATGAGAACAATATTTCATCAGAGATAAAATAAAAGTTTCAGTTTAAATTCCCTGACCAACATTTTATTATTTTAAAGTTTTTTTTTAACATCATTTCACCACAAACAAGGCGATAATGCCACTAAGACACAGGTGGTTAATGCACCTGAATAACTCAAGATACACACATAAAAATCCATACATTCAGTTAAGAATAATAATCATCCCCAATAAAGGATAAAAATCGCTCAGATATGCAAAGCATTTGAACAATTTTTGCACACTTCAGAAAAGAAAACACTTATATGAACATTGGAAAAATTAAATAAAAACTTAACCACAATACTTTGTCAGTCATCTTTAATGAAACGTGCTGCCCAAATATGCAATATATATATACTTATACCTATACTAAATCTTTTCAATTACAAAAGTGATTGAGAAAATAAAAAAAATATAAAACAGTTATGATAGAAAGTATAAGGACAAAAAAAACTATATAGAAAATAATTTTGGATTCAAAACCATGCAAATTCCACCAAAACAAGACAAATTTATAGCATTCAAAATCAAATTAATGAATAAAATAAATATTTTAGAATTTAAAAAAGAAATCAATAGCTTTCAAATAAAACTTTAAAAAAGACCTAAAATTATCAATAATTAAAAAAAAATATTTATTCAAGCGGAAAAATCCAGAAAGATTTATAAAATGGAAACATATCAAAAATTAAAAAGGAAATCACACAATTTTATAAAGTAATAAGCAATGAAACAGAAAGCGACATTAATATTGTTATGGGACCTTACCCATAAGAACATAATGGACTATTCCAGTAATAAATACTGCACCTCAAGAGGAAGCAGGGAGTTCCGTCTGAAGTCTAGAGTTCAGTCTGAAGTCGGGAGTGAGGTCCGTCAGAAGTCCGTCCGTCAGTCAGTCAGTCAGAGCGAGCGAGTCAGTCAGTCGAGTCAGAGGCAGTCCAAAACAGAGTCGCGTTCAGACAATTACTACTAAACCTGATTGTTCGTACTAACACTTTCTACTTCTCTGTATATATTCCTGTTTGTAATATATCTGTGTTATTCCATATCCGTATTCGAGTTCTTCTTTATTGGTTCTACCTTGGACTATCACTGTGGTGCAAAGAACCGGACCATAACAAATATACATTAATAATATAAGCTAAACACATAGCAATTAAACTAAAATTAAATAATAGAATTAAATACTAAGCGAAAATAGACCTTTTTATTAAATCAAAGGATCATAAAGATAATTCTATAAATAAACCTACATTAAGACGATTAAATTTCACTCAAAGTAAAATATAAATTGGAAAAAATGTTTAAATTTAAGAAGTATACTAAACATAAACCAATGGAAAAACACAAAAATAACAATAAATTGGTTTGAGAATATTAGAAATAAAAAAGACTCTAATTTTATACAATGTGATATTAAAGATTTTCATATTGCTATTAAAGAGAATATATTAAATGAAGTACAAGATATAGCTAAACAATATATAAATGTTTCTGATGATGAAATATATATAACACATTGTAGAAAACCAAAATTCTATAATGAAAATTTATGGATAAAAGAAGCAAAAAATGAGAAATTTGATGTTATTATGGGTGTGTACGATGGTGTTTGCCAGCTTATCAGATTTATTTAACTAGAGAAAATAATTGGTAAAAATAACATAAGAATTCGCCGGGAATTCTGTCAAGGTTCAATGCCAGTAATTCTCTCGGCAACAGGTCACATGGATTCTTTCGGCCATTCCCGGCCTCCATTGGCTTTTGGTCGCCTCTCGCTTCAATTCTTGGCTTCAACTAAGCGTTCGGTTTATATGTATTTTGCCAGATTCTTACCACCACTCAAAACTCATTAATCATTCATCAATTATTTTCAACAACCTCGGAGACATTATACCGGCTCTCAAACAAAGCGGTCAGCTATTTCAAAACAATAAACTTTGCTTCAACATTCCTTTCGACAATCGGCTGTTTTACCAAAACATTAATTTTTCCCGTCAACAGCTTTTAAAAATTATCTCTAAAGAATTTCATTTTGTTTTCTGACTTCCAAAATAACCGATTTCAAATTCCATTGTTTACATTTACATTGGTTTTTTACTCAAATTCGCTTCCCAGGCGACAATGACATTCAAATACAAAACAGTCAACTGTTCTATATAATGATTTTCCTGACAACGACTTTCTGTTTCTTTGCAATTTATTTCAAATGGTAAAGAATTTTCTTTGTTGTCGGCTTCTCTTTTGTTGTCGATTTACCAATACAACCCGAATAATTCTCTGCCCTTTTTTAAAACGACTCGCAAGACTGTTTACATTCTGACAATTCTTATTTGCTTTTCAGTTTATATTTTCTCCAAACCATATTTTGGATTCAACATTCCATTCGGCATTTCTGATTATCAGAAAGGGAGAAAAACATTTCTCTTTTTCTTTCGCTTCATATTCAAGTCATGTTTTGCCCTTAAATTTTTTAACCCTTCCAATTTTCCAATTCTATACGGAGTTTCCACATGAACCCTTTTAATCCTAATTTCATACTACCAATGTCACAATAATGCTATTTAACTAGCAATGATTAGCTAATAAAACCCAAACCGCACAACCTGATATATATATATATATATATATATATATATAGAGAGAGAGAGAGAGAGAGAGAGAGAGAGAGAGAGAGAGAGAGAGAGAGAGAGAGATAGATATTCTTTGTTTGTGAGAATTTATGAATAAATATTGAACACTTTTTATTTAATTATTTATTTACAAAGATAATTTTATATTTACAATATTAAACACATATGAAACAACGAATAAAGAAATAAATATGAAATCAAGCTTTTTATTCCTAAATTGATAAAAACTTACTAAATTATAAAGATATTATATAGGTATGTGAACCAAAGAAGGAAATCTCTATTATTTACAATTTTATAAAGTTTGAATCGATTGCAATGATTTCAGAAAAATTAGTAACAAATTAAACATTTCTTTCAAAATTTTGTTTTTCAAAAAATGGTAGGAAGAAGGGTTACTTATAAATGTTGACGTTTCAGACACTGAATTTCTATCATTTCGGCATACAATTTTCAAAAATTTAAATACAATACACCATCTTTTATTTTCTTGAATACCATTCATCTTTTATCCTTTCCTTAATACCTTCTATAGCAAGTTTTTTTCTCTTACTTTCACTCTCTTTAATCCCTGTGTACTCATGGCTTTTCCCACCTTTCCTTTTTTGGGGTGAAATGATTAAAACAATATACTTCATCCTAGATAATGTTTACAAGAAAATTAGAAAAATAAAACAAAAATTAATCTGAGATATAAAATAATTTGAGAATAAAATGTACAATGTATGAAAAAATCATGTTTATTTAAATTTTCTTGTTCTTTACTTCACAGACATTTTTATAAAAATATGAAGAAAAAATTGTTTTCATATTTATTCATAAAATGGTAAATAATAAATATTGCATTTAATTGGTTCACATTTTTTAATAATTTTGTAACTTTTAATAATTTTTTAATAAAAAGTTTTCTTTTCAAAATTATTACTTTATTAAATGATAAAGATTAAATGATAAAAACTAAATCATTATAAAATGATAACTAATAATAATGATAATTAATAAATATCATATTATACCTAATTCACATATTTTTATAATCTTGTCAATATAAATATAAAATGAATTAATAAAGGTGACAACAGAAAACGCATCTTTTAACACACCATTTTTTTTTAAAAGACAAAGGGTAAACTTTGCCAGGATTTTTATTCCTCTATTAAAGGGAATATACTAAATGAGGTACTAGATTTAACTAAACAATATATAAATATTTCTGATGATGAAATATACATAATGTAACATTGCAGAAAAATCAATACTCTATAATATAAAATGTATGGATAAAAAGAAGGCAAGATGTGAATACTGATGTCACCTAATACTTTTTATGATGTACACGATGGACTGTATACATACTTATATACTCAACTTTACATTTGAATTATTTAGAACAGTTACAAATCATAAGACAAATGAATAAGATATTGGTATGAAACAAAAGAGACTAGTGTAGCCGGAAGTTCAGGTCCATTAACGTGGATCAACCAGATGAGTAGGGTTGAAGTAAGGACCGGAAGTGATGAGGGCCAAGTATACCGTGGTAGCCGGAAGTGTGCTGGAAGTAAGAATGGATAAGAAAGCCCAACAAGCGTCCATTTGGCAGAGGTTAAATAAATGAGTACGCACCTCAATACATAACCAGATGGCCAGGGGCTTGCGTTTTCCCTGCTTCTCGTCTCCTTGGTTCGGCGAGAAGTCGCCTATTTATATGATAAGAGATCGTAAACAGTAACTGGTCCTGCAAAGTACTACAAATCTCAAGAAAGATAAATTCAGAGGTGCTACGAAATATAAAATCATAAAAGTGTTCACAAAGTGTATTCAGACTAAGTTCGTTACTACTGAAATAACTAAAGAGACATTAGTTTTATTATAAATTTTAAAGGAACTTAAATTGAAGGGAGTGCATCGACGCAATGAAGAAAAGGTCAAGGTCATGAATATATATAACGCCTGCCCTTGGTCACATGGACGGAGTAGCGAAGGGCTACGATACTGCATAATTTGTAAGAATTCCTTTATTCAGGAGTAGGTAGTTTTTTTTTTATAGTAGTGGGAGAGTGTAGAGTTTCTTTGTTACATTAACAGAGTTGTGAGATGTATATATAAATGTTCCAAAAAATATCCTATATGTCTAGAATTTTATAATGCTATATCTAATAAATCTTTAAACTATAAAAATATTCTTGTAAATAACGGAATGTGGGTATGTAACTGTATTGGAAATAGGTTTTATTTTAATATCTGTCTATATTTCTGAGATGAGGTATTGTAATATTTTATATTATTTACACTGCTCGGGCCGTTGTTCTCATTTTTATTGTCATATTCATGACGTTTCGGCTATTGTACGCTCCGGCCTTCTTCAGGTGGCTGGAATTTCGAACAAACATTTATTTCGTCCATCGCGGGTAGGTTGTTCTAGTTCTACGTGCCACGCCTCTTTCAATCACTTGAAGAAGGCCGCAGCATACAACGGCCGAAACGTCGTGATATGGCAATAAAGATGAGGACAACAGTCCGAACAATGTAAATAAGGTTTTATTTCCTATAATACACCCCACTCAGATTGATAAATATTTTGTGAAGATGTGTAATATGTTTTAAATTTGGCGGGCCAAGTGACGTTTCTGACAGATTTTATTGCGACATTCGTGTGTGCATATCTTCTTTTGTTGAAACTATTTTTTTTACTTCTCTGCCAGTTGAATACTTTGCTCCGTTGTGCTGTTTTTGTAGGTAAATTCAAGTTCTCCGGTTTTATTCTAAGAAAACAGTATCTTGATTACCATTATTAATGATAGTAAAATATTTTTGTTGTCTGTCCACTACTTGAAAATGTCCTCTGTATATAGGATAGAGAGGTCTTTTCACCGCATCATTGCGTAAGGATATATATCTACCTGTTGTGGCGGTCTTTAGGTATGTAGAGGTTTCTTACTTGTGATCTCATTGGTGTAAAAACTAGATCACTCATTCTTTGTTTAAAGTCCTCTACAAGGAACGTTGTCGGTTTGAAGTGATTGTTTTTTTTTGTTTTTTTTTCACAGAATTGTCCGGGTAGTGTTACAGATGTGACGAAAACCATTTTCAGGGGTTTTTTTTTTTAATCATATTCCACATGGAAAGTAAAACTAAGGGCAAATTTTCTAACCAGGTACCAGAATGCGTGTTTGCTATAAAAGCTGTTTTAAGCCGCCTATGGAATCTCTCAATCAAGCCATTGGCACGAAGATGATATGCTGTAGTTTTACCTCCCTCCCTGCAGTAATTTTTTAAATTCGTCGAACGGTGTTGATTGAAATTGCGCTCAACGGTCTGTTGTATTTACTGAGGGATAACCAAAAACAGCTATCCATTCCTGTAAGAAAATTTTAGCTATCGAGTTTGAAGATATGTTTTTCAGAGGTACGAGCTATCGATAATATTCAACAGATAGAAATAACCATTTGCTTATGGTAATGGTCCAAATATATCAATATGCAGGTTTGTGAACCGACCATCTGGTCCGGCAAATTTACCAAGAGGAGATTTCGTATATCCGGTAACTTTTTTTTTTTAACAGTTTAAACATATCTGAGTCATATTTCTTATATTTGTTTGCATGTTAGGCCAGACAAAAGGACTGCTAATTAGTTTGAACGCAGCTCGACGTCCGGGATGTGAGAGATTGTGAAAATTTTTAAAAATCATACGTCTCAGTAAAGACAGAACATAATGTCTTGAGTAACGTGTACTCACATCGCACAACAATGATTTTGTACTAAAAGTTTCTTCTTTTACTTTGTTTAATGTATCATCGTGTAACAGAGAGAGGTTTATGCACATGAATGCATACACGCAAATATAACGTTTATTGATTGAAGATGGAAAACACAATCTTCCGTGAAAGTTACAAACTGTGTCAGCGCTATTAATAGGAAAGAATCTAGAACAATGATATACGAAACCGGAGACGGCTGATGGATAAAGAATAAATTTCAAATCGGTTTATAAACAAATGCAAAAGGGCAGGAGGCGATGTTTAATTTGGGTCATTAAAAAATAGACGAAAATAATATTTTTGATAAAAAACATGTTGAAGTAAATTGGACCGGGGAGCTAAGATCAGTGTATATTTAACGCTAGCGAAATCTGATCTAAACATAAGTTGTATCCGCTGAATTTGGTAATCGAAAAGACAATTGAAATGAACATTGAAATAATTAATTTTATCCACTAAGAGATTTGAAATAGATCCGAATTTAAAATTTGCTTATGGCGACACTCCTGTTAAGCGCGTGAACAACCTGGCTTATAACCTTCGGTTTGCTATATAAACGCGAGTTTTTGCTGAGTTGGAGAGACTTGGGCGTTAGACGAGAGTGACGTTGAGAGAGAGAGAGAGAGAGAGAGAGAGAGAGAGAGAGAGAGAAAGAAAGAGAGACTGTCGTTGCAGTGAGTCGGTCCAGTGGCGAGTCAGAGATAAGGACTTCAAGAAATATCATCGTCGTTGTAGCAGTCGCATTGAAAAGTCGCTGAAACTTAAGGTTTGTCACTTACGACAACCAACTGAAAAGCTACACTTCCACGTAGGGCTGGAATTACGAGTCACATATCCTCCCAAGTTGATTTGGAACGAGTTAATCACACACACACCTCTCTCTCTGTTGGTATAATTGGTAGAGGAGTGGTCCTCTGTTCTTATGTTAATTGCTTTTCTATCCTTTCTGTAAACTCTTTGTACTGTTGTTGTTTTCTTATATAAAAGACATCAACCATTGTTGTTCGGCTTCTGCAGATATTATTTCCTTGTTTGCCACATTCTAATTTTCCTGCCGCCCACCCTCACAGCCGTGCCTACATCCCCAATCGACCGTGAACGTATGGACAACACCCCGCTTACTGGATCTAAAAACTAACACAACGTGGGCAGCAGGCGGAACTTGGCCAGTGACCGGTCGAACAATCTACGGGTACTCAGGGAGCGTGCGGCCAGCTACACCTGAGTTCGGTTCAGACCGAGTGGGCGCCTCAACCCAAAGAAGAAGACGCCGGAGGTTGAGGGACTGAAGGGACGAGTGGTAGATCTATGTGTTGTTCATTTGCAATGAGATCGAAGTTGAGAGTTTCAGAATTTACAGAATGTGTTGTAGATCGCACGTGTGTATGTACCATGGTAGTGTCTGGATCTTTAATGTAACGGATATCCGACCTAAGTTGGGATATATAGCGGACATCTCTTGGCGTATATTTCTAAGAATTCACATGTAAAACGTACGTGAGGGGTTTATGGCATGTAAAAAGTGTAAAGTTTCTGCCTTTAAGCAAATGTCGTATAGTCAAATGAATTGTGAGTAGATCTCCGGAGAAAGTGCTATATTTTTGTTGGGCTTTATTCAGTTTTACGGAACAAAAGGAACGCCATTTTGTTTTTGATGTAAAACTGATCGGATAGAATTCGAAGAAGCACAGCCCGTCAACGTTTGGGTTGAGTTCTCATCTTCACTAATACATGAAAGTTTTGCTCCATGGAAAAGTAGTAGTTAAAGAGTCGATTTGAAGGATGACACGTGAAACTAGAACAGTCTATCCCAGCGAGCGAAATAGAGGGTTCGACATTCCAACCATCTGACGAAGGCCGGGGCGTACAACGGCCGAAACGTTGTGATAAATATGGCAACAAAGATGAGTACAATAATCTGAATAATGTAAATAGTCATTATTGTTTCATTTTTGTTTTTCTGTTTTTTAAGTAGATGTGTTAGTCGTGTCAAATTTGGGTGCAACCTGGAATAAATCTTTGGTAGTAATTAATTAGACCAATAAATCTTCATGGTTGCCTCAACAATGTTGGTTGAGGGAATTGTATTGCTGTGATTTTTTCTGGAACATTTGTAATATCATATTCGTCAATAACGTGACCCAAGAAAGTTAGTTTTGAAAGTGCATAGTCGCATTTATTTATATTAATTTTCAGCCCTAAGTATGTCAGTCTTTCGAAAAGTTGTCTTAAATGTTCATAATGATCTTTGAGATCATGACTAGCAATAAGAACATTGTCTATGTAAGCGAAGGCAAAAGGTAATCCTCTAAAAAGATTGCTTAGCATTACATAACCAGAACTTTTTTTTCGAGAATTCATAAAACCCGAACGGGATAGTAATCGCTATCTTTTTTATGTCTTCTTTTGCTACTGGAATTTGGTAATATGCTTTAAGCAAATCCAGATTTTGGAATACTTTTGTTTTCTTATTTTGTAAATCCATGGTGAAATCGTGTAAGTGAAGGATTGGGCATTTATCCGGAACCGCTTTTTACGTTAAGATTCCAGAATTCCCCCACAAGATCCAAGTTCCAGTATCTGATTTCGGAACCATATGTAATGTAGAAGAATATGGGCTTTGTGAATGGCATATAATGTCCAGTTGTAGCCTATGCAGAAACTCGTCCTTTGCTATTTTATATTTGTCTTTGGCTACTACGCATTCAGATTTCAGTGTCACACATTCCGTCCTCAGTTTAAAACACTTCCCAGATATTTAAATTTCTGTACTTGTTTGATTTGGGTATTTCCGATTTGCAATTCACACTTTGGACTTGTCCTTTTTTTTAACAAACATACGTTTTAAAAATTCTATCAAAAACAATTACCAGATTTCCATTAAAGTTTCGATACTTATTACTTTTAAATTAATTTATTTCTTAAATCAATAAGAAATATTGATGGTGTGACAATATTTAGCGGTCGCGTGAAAATGAAAAGCGAGAAATAATTAAAGCGAGAAGAAGCTGAAATAATTAAGACGATAAGAAGGCGAGAAGAAGCTGAAAAAATTAAGGCGATAAGAAATTGACCGAGAAAGACATCAGCTGAGGACCACCCCCAAAGAGAGAAGGAAAAGAAGGGAAAAGTGAAAAGGAAGGGAATAAACCATTAACTATTCTTCGGAGATATCATTTGGTTTTGGGAAAGACACCTGTTTTATGTTCAGACTTATCCATGATAAGAGTTTGTTGCCTGGACAGACTGTGGCGACGGAAGCACGTAGGCATTGAGGAGACAAAGAGATTCACTGATCAACCCCAATGATTATTTGACGAAAATCTAGTTGATGAACTCCAGATGAAATTCGGTTAAGATAGAGATTAGTGACCACACCACGAGCCGTGGGAGGTCTGCTCGGGGAAGAGAAAGAAAGAAAGAAAAAAAAGAAGATAATTTTTTTTCCTTTGAGCGAAGTTTTTAAACTGAGGTCAGTCTAGCCACACCCACGCTGCTGGACGTTCATTGGCTGAATGGTGGCGTGAGCGGTAGGCGAAGATAAACTATGAGAAAGGAGGGGAAACCTGTTGACGCCCTCTGAGGGGATTGATATGAGAAAGGAAGAATTTGGGAGGACGATTCCCTCAAAGTAGAAAGTAATGGACTTCCAAAAATGGAAAGTAATAAATTTTCCTGTCCGAAAACAAAGAAAATCCTTATTGTGGATTTAGAATTATCAAGGAACCTCAAAACCCGACAGGCCCACCCCGTTTTTGGTCGGCGTCCATATAAGCAGAGTCGCAGTAACACAGAAAGCAGTTGGAGAGAGAGACGCAGAGTTGAGCTGTGAGCTCTGAGACCCGCCTCGAAGGAAGCTGACTGAAGATCCACGCATTCTAACTACAACTTTTAACCAAAAACAATTTATTTTTGAAGAACGACTTAAACTCACATCACCAAAACAAGTTTTACGAATATCGCCTGAAGACACCAAAAACCAGTTTCTTGAAAAACAATTGAAGATGTTAAGACTCGCCTAACAAACACAAAGTGCCACGAATCCATATTAGCGGTTTGGGAGAAAGGCGCAGTACTGTATTCAGAAACCAGATATAAAAATATTTGTTATTCTTTTTTTTAACACATTTGAACTTTTCGAGTTGTTACTTTATTTTCTTTTACATATACTTGTGTGGTGTTACCTTTGCTTGGACTCGGCTTGCATTGCGGCCCGGCGACTGATTGATTTCGTCTACCTAAGATCAAATCACAACGTGGGTAGGTTAGACTAAAAATCAAAGCAGTTACTTCGGTAACCAGGCGTTGGAGGTGAGCTGGGAACGACAAAGCTGATACCGAATCTAACCAGATTCCCATCCGAATCAGCAAAGGGTTAGAACGTCACACTTGGTGCCGCGACCAATACCAAGTCAGTTGGTCGTCACAGGACAGGACGGCAACGGGGCAGAGAGGCCAGGGGGTGACGTCACAATTGGTGCCGTGACATCAGGATAAGACTCTGGATCAGCCGCTGCCACAGGAGTTGCAGAAAAATTCGACCAGAACAACGCACAGCGTCACAAGTACTCAAATTGAAACAGACTAGAGTGGGAACCAAAGGACTTTGGTTAACTATAACCATACGGTTCCAGACCCTCTAGTACAAAAACACGGAACCTGAGAAGAACGAGCTGGAAATCGTCTGTCAGGTAGGACACTTTAGTTCCGGTTAATCTCCCAATTTCGATTGTTGCTGCTCTGATTGTTTTTTTTTTCTTCTTTTTCTGTTTTAAATATTTCTGACTACGATCCAGATAGGGTAGACATAGAGGAAGAGGTGGTTGAACAGGGATTGTCAGCAGACCTAAGAAAATTGTTGGGTGGACCAAGGTTCCCAGCCTTTGACGGTAGTCCAAGGGATTTTAGGAATTGGCTGGCAATCTTGGATAAGAGCCGCGTGATATATGGACTCTCAGACCAAGAAACCCTATATTTGGTGTATGATGCCACCAGGGGGAAAGCGTCAGAGTTCTTAAAGGGACTCTTAGCCAGTGAGCCCCACTTGACATGGGAAAGGTTGGAAGAATTATTAACTCGGGAGTTCGCTGACGAGGGGACAGCTCTCCTGAAGATGACGCAGCTGAGGGACGAAACCCCTGGAGAATTGGGGGTCCGAGCGGAGAAGCTGTCGTCATTAGCTTTCCCAGAGGTAGTGAGAAATAATGCGGTCATGCAGGCCCAGTTGGCTGATCTGTATGTGGAAGCGCTCAGTGACGAGCGTGTTCGTCACGATGTTTTGAAGGAAGGACCACTAAGGTTATCGGCAGCAGTGGCGCTGGCCAAAGAGAGCCAGGGAGTTTGGGAGAAAGTGAAAAGAGGTGGGAAGAAGCAAGAGCTAAGTCGAGAGGTCGGAAGAAATGGGGAAGGAGGGAGAGCCCCAAGGTGGAATCGGAATGTCAAGATAGAGGTGGATGAGCCTTAGATGTGGGAGGGGGATCCCACAAGAAAGGCTTGGTCGACAAGGCATGGGTTCTATAAGCCCACGCCGGGTCGATACGGGCTGGTCTGCTGGACATGTGGATATGAGGACCACAGAGAAGCGGAGTGAACGACGAAGTGGGGTTTGCCCCCAGACTTTGAGCAGGATAAATGTATTAGGTGTGGAAAGAAGGGACACCTAGCCAAGTGATGTGGGTTAAGAAAAGGTGCCCCACCGATGTTGTTAAAGAAGGCCGAGCCCAAAAGACAGAACCAGGGAAAAGCCAGCGGGCCACCCCAGAATTAAGAGGGTGGGTGCCCAATTAAAAAAGAAGGAAAGTAAAACGTTGGACATGTGGTCAGGAGAGCCACTTAGGTAGAGGGCAGGTCCCCCCAGGAATAAGAGAGAGGGTGGCCCATTTAAAGAGAAGAAGCGTAAAATGTTGGGTATGTGGTCAGGTGGGCCACTTTGCGGTTAACTGTCCAACAAGAAGGTGCTGGTTTTGTAGGAGACCAGGGCACCCGAAGAGGAATTGTGCTCTTAGGTAACAGCCGCGAGAGACTGGGAGAGGTCCAGCCGGGACCGCCCAGGTGCAGAAAACGAAGAACCCCTCCATGTGAGATGAATGAAAGGAATTTGTTGCTACCGGCACCTATGGCTGGGATGACCCAAAGGTGGGAACCCAGGAAGAGGAAAGCCAAAGTATTCTCTTCGCTGACGCAAGAGAAGGAGCTATCTTGTAGAGCAGAGATAGGGGGTAGGGCAATGAAAGCTCTGATAGACACAGGAGCGTCTGTTTCATTGCTGAGAGAAAAAGAATACAGACGAGTAAAACAGAAGAATGGGTTGCAGGAAGCGGACATAGAAATCACACAGGCAGATGGAGCCCCTGGAGATAAAAAGTGATGGCGAGGCTCCCTGTGAGGATTGGAAAGTTGAAAAGTACCCAGAACTTCTACGTAACCCCCAACCTGTGTACGGAAGCAATCTTCGGAGAAGATTGGCTTCAGAGCCAGAGGGCTCGGATAGAGTTCAACCCCACTGTGCTGGTAGTAAATGGCGAGAGAAAGCCATTGGGAAGCCCACCGGAAGAAGATATAACAATAGTGGTGGAGGAAGATATAAAGCTACCCACCCAGAACGGCGGTGTCGGGCAAGGGTAGGCTGATGACAGGGAAGAAAATAGAAAAAGGAACCCTGCAATTGGTCCCTGTAGTAGGGAAAGGCCTAGAAGAGAATGAGGTAACTCTGTGTGAGGCAGTAGTGGAGGCAGCTGAATTAGTGCCCATTATGATGGTGAAACAGGCCCAAAAGACGATAAAGGTTAAGAGAGGAGAAGATCATCATCAGCTGTTGCTGGAACAACAACATAAAATATTTGTACAGGCCAGAAGAAGAATAAAGAGGGCACAGAAGAGAAGAAATGAGAGAGTGAATACTGAAAGAAAAGTAGTAGAATTGAAGGTTGGAGACCCTGCCTACTATAAAATCCACCAGAGAGAAGGAAAGCTGGACCAAAGATGGGAACCGTACTACCGGATAGTAGAGCAGATGGGTCCAGTATCATATGTAATATGGGATCAAGTGGAAGGACGAGCAAGGAGGTCCCATGCCAATGATCTGAAGAAGGCTGAAATAGCTAACCTGGAAATGAGCAAGCCGAGGCCTAAGACAAGGACAAGGAAGGTAACTCTAGTTGAGCCGGAAGAAATGGAGACGGAGGAAGATTCCGAGGAAAATGAGGAGATTGATCGACTTAGCCAGATAGACGAAGCGATCCGAGTGATGGAGTTGGAACCCTCGGCGCGGACCAGCGGCGTTCAGTCGTTGCTTGAATCGGTGCAGAGAAGACCCTGTGATGTCACCGTCGCACCCCCATGTCCAAAGAAAAGGAAGAGAATCAATCAGTCAAGGACTCTAAAACGAGGCACCCTAAACAAGACGAAGCGTTCAACGAGTGGGAGGAGGAGGATCAAATACCCCTTTCCCAGCTCAAAGAAAGACTAAGAAACAGGAGAGATTTAAACATAGAGTCAAAAAGTAATGAAGACGTCCAGGGCGCGGACTCGAAACAGGAGAGGAAGAAGGGGACAAAACATCTCCTGAACGGGAATTAAACACCGAAGGAAGGTTAGAGGTCGAGCAGGAACTACCTCTGAAGATGAGATTGAGAAGGGCGGAGAACCCCAAGTCTCAGTAGAACACAGAAGGCTGTGCAGAATAGAAGCACTCGGTGTCGACAGATAACGACACTGGCTCATCCAAGAACCTACTGGCTGACTGTGGTGGATGTGGATGGAGGGGATGGAGTCACGAGCTGCACCTCACGAAGGACGGAAGAAGATTATTGGCATTGCTAACTGGCCATCAGTGGTGTCATGAAGTACGACCTTTGAAGTGGGAGCCCCACGCACCTGTCCGGACCATTCTGTCTGCTAGGAGTTAGTTAGGGGAGGAAAGAGCTGAAGAGTTACAAACTTAGAAAGAAATTTTGGAATAATTGAGTGAAGAATTGAACAAGACCGAATGGTTATGAAGAATAAAAACAAGAGAATTTTGTTGCCTTGCAGGAATGATCAAAATGAAAGGGTTGATGATGATGATGATGATGGTGGTAGCCACATTGATGGTGATAGATGCTCAATGGAGGGACATTCAAAATTACTTGAAGGGAATAGAGTTACAGCAGACGCGGGAAAAGAGGTCGGTAGTTCCGATTGTGGGAAAAGCGTTAAATGTCCTGTTTGGAACAGTGACTGAAGATGACGTTAAGTTCATAAGAAGAAAACTGGGAGAAGTGGAAATAAACCAGAGGACGCTGGCTCAAGTGGCAAGGGAGAGTGTGACAATATTAAATGTGACAAGGTTGGAAGTGGCCAAGAATAGAGCCAGAATTAATTGGTTAATAAATAAGCTGGCAGGGTTGATACAAGAGGTAATTAATGATACAGAAACTGTAATGATAGAATTACAGGAAATGAGTGGATTCATGCAAAGATATTTCCAACTAATGACAATTACGAATAAGGTACGACAAGCTAGTCAGTTGTTGACGACCTTGCTGGAACATGTGAGAGCGCAATTAGACATGTTGTCATTGGGACACCTCTCTCCAAGCATAGTAAACCCGGGTCACCTAAGGGAAGTGCTACTCGGAATACAGACTGAGTTACCCCACTATTTAAGACTGCCAGTGGATCCCACCAAAGAATTGTGGAAATATTATAGTGCGCTGGGATGTGTGACCTTGTTGGAAAATAGACGACTATTTGTTATGATGTCTGTTCCGTTGTTAGATAGAGAGAGTATATTCGAGATATACCAGGTTATAAATTTACCTATTCCCTACCCCAGAAGAGATCAAGGTTTGGGAATGGTGGCAAGATACAAGATGGAAACAGAATACATAGCTTTAAATTCGGGTAGAACAAAATTCATGTTGCTAACGGCTGAAGAAGCTAGAAAGTGTAGAAATGATGCTCTAGGGACTTGTACATCGTTAAGCCCTATCTATATAGCTGGTAACCACAAAATGTGCGCACTAGAATTGTTTGAAGGGAAGAAAGAGGGAATTAAGAGAACTTGTCAAGTAGAGGTATTAGCAAACACGGCATTACCACAAGCTATCAGTGTTTCAGACGGGGTGTGGGCAGTGGCCACACAGAAACCCATCAGCTTGTCTAGGGTATGTGGGGGAGAGTCCACAAGGACATTAAGAGTAAGGCCACCATTATCCCTGTTAAAGTTACCCCTGGGATGTTCGGCATTTGGGATATCTATTTCCTTACCCCCCCTATTACCAGGAAGAAGAAAGATATGAAGAGAAAGATTCCATCATAGAATTGATTGGCAGGAGCTTAGTCAGTTGTACAGAGTTGTGGGAGCCAATAGTGAGGGGATTCCCCAATGTTACCTTGAATAAAATGCCAGTACTAATGAAGCCGATAGAAAAGATCGATATGGATCAATTGAGGGACAAGTTAAGTGCGTTGGGAAATGAAGGTATGCCTTGGGAAGATGATGAGCAGATCGCAATAAGTTGGTCAGCAATGATGGGTACATTCATAATTATAGCCATAGGGGGTATGGCAATATGGAAGATTAGAAGTAAAAGGAAATTAACTAGCGGTAATCAAACGAGTATGCAGCAACTCGAGAGGGAGATGCCGAGCAGTGTGCTTTACTCATACAGAATCGGCAAAGAAATTGCAGAAAGGCCGGCGGAGGAGGCTGACGTGAAACCGACACGTGCGGCGGGAAAACCTCCTACAGCAGAGAGAAAAACATTGACCAAGAAAAACAAGCCATAATAACCACACACATGCACTCACAGGCACACGCACACTTTAAATTGCATGAAACACAGAAGAATATGAAAGAACATTACATTTGCATGTAGAACAGAAGAAGATAAAAGAACATTACATTTGCATGTAGAACAGAAGAAAATGAAAAGAACATTACATTTGCATGTAGAATAGAAGAAGATGAAAGAACATTACATTTGCATGTAGAACAGAAGATGAAAAAAAGAACATTACATTGCATGTAGAACAGAAGAAGATGAAAAGAACATTACATTTGCATGTAGAACAGAAGAAGATAAAGAGAACATTACATTTGCATGTAGAACAGAAGAAGGTGAAAAGAACATCACCTTGTATGTAAAACCGTAAAAAAGAAAAGAAGAACAGAATTACATGGGACAGATGCATGATGCATGCTAAATAGTGTATTTGGGTTTAGGTGTCATTTACGAGTAAATGACAAATAGGTTAGGGGAGGATTGTGATATTATTTAGCGGTCGCGTGAAAATGAAAAGCGAGAAATAATTAAAGCGAGAAGAAGCTGAAATAATTAAGGCGATAAGAGGGCGAGAAGAAGCTGAAATAATTAAGGCAATAAGAAATTGACCGAGAAAGAATCAGCTGACGACCACCCCCAAGGAGAGAAGGAAAGGAAGGGAAAAGAGAAAAGAAGGGAATAAACCATTAACTATCCTTCGGAGATATCATTTGGTTTTGGGAAAGACACCTGTTTTATGTTCAGACTTATCCATGATAAGAGTTTGTTGTTGCCTGGACAGACTGTGGCGACGGAAGCACGTAGGCATTGAGGAGACAAAGAGATTCACTGATCAACCCCAATGATTATTTGACGAAAATCTAGTTGACGAACTCCAGATGAAATTCGGTTAAGATAGAGATTAGTTACCACACCACGAGCCGTGGGAGGTCTGCTCGGGGAAGAGAAAGAAAGAAAGAAAGAAAGAAAGAAAGAAAGAAAGAAAGAAAAAAAAAGATAATTTTTTTTCCTTTGAGCGAAATTTTTAAACTGAGGCTAGTCTAGTCACACCCACGCTGCTGGGCGTTCATTGGCTGAATGGTGGCGTGAGCGGTAGGCGAAGATAAACTATGAGAAAGGAGGGGAAACCTGTTGACGCCTTCTGAGGGGATTGGTGTGAGATACCAATATGAGAAAGGAAGAATTTGGGAGGACGATTCCCTCAAAGTAGAAAGTAATGGACTTCCAAAAATGGAAAGTAATAAATTTTCCTGTCCGAAAACAAAGAAAATCCTTATTGTGGATTTAGAATTATCAAGGAACCTCAAACCCCGACAGGCCCACCCTGGTTTTGGTCGGCGTCCATATAAGCAGAGTCGCAGTAACACAGAAAGCAGTTGGAGAGAGAGACGCAGAGTTGAGCTGTGAGCTCTGAGACCCGCCTCGCAGGAAGCTGACTCTGATTCTGACTTCAACTTCTAACCAAAAACAATTTATTTTTGAAGAACGACTTAGACTCACCTCACCAAAACAAGTTTTATGAATATCGCCTGAAGACACCAAAAACCAGTTTCTTGAAAAACAATTGAAGATGTTAAGACTCGCCTAACAAACACAAAGTGCCACGAATCCATATTAGCGGTTTGGGAGAAAGACGCAGTACTGTATTCAGAAACCAGATATAAAAATATTTGTTATTCTTTTTTTTAACACATTTGAACTTTTCGAGTTGTTACTTTATTTTCTTTTACATATACTTGTGTGGTGTTACCTTTGTTCGGACTCGGCTTGCATTGCGGCCTGGCGACTGATTGATTTCCTACCTAAGATCAAATCACAACGTGGGTAGGTTAGACTCGGTAACCAGGCGTTGGAGGCGAGCTGGGAACGACAAAGCTGACGAATCTAGGGTTAGAACGTGTTTGGTGCCTGACAATGGAAATATTTTTTAGCCAATCAACCCTCTACTATTTAATTTCATGAAATCTAAAAAATATCCAGTGTAGCGAAACGTCATTAATATTTCTATAAATATAAGAGCCTGAAGAAATGAAATCAGTTATTTTTGTTATTTTGTAAACTGAAAAATCCAAAGCAGTTTATCTTTCAAAATAAAGAAAACAGATATATACAAGGAGCAAAATAGAAGTTTCTCAATAATACCTTGAAAAAAGATTGAAAAATGGTCAAAATATGATGAGATCCTTTTTAGTTTTCTTAAAGGGTACAGGCTGTAGATACTGTTTTTCTTTCAAACTGTTTTCTAAATGACAAATGTCACTTACAACATATGGCTTTTCTAACTGGATGAATGTACTCAGAACACAGATGTGGACTATTTTGGCATTTTGCAGGAGTAGTAGGTTTTCTATGCTGATTTACTTGTATCTAATATAGTATTTTTTTTGTAAATTTTATAATTCCGTTGTGAGTTGATGAACCCAATATATATATATATATATATATATTAACATCGAAACATGTGAAAAAAAAATACCTATTTTAAATTAAATCAACATGTGAAAAATTAATAAAGCGCTATTTTTCTCAAGCCTAGTCTCGGGAAATTAAAAAAAAAATAAAACTTCTCAGATTTCGACTTTCAGGAAGAGAAATGCAAGTGTCTTCAAGCCATTCAAACATAAGACCTGTGTACACAGCTTTTCCCCTGCAGTACGTCTCCAAAAGAAAAATGCCTATTTAAGGGGCTGCTTGAGTAGTTTTACTCCTAAGTCCTATAGTGACTCCTCATAAGAACTGTTCTGGGTGTTTTCACTATAAGAAAAAGTAGAAAAAGGAAAATTATTATTAATGTATATTCTTTGTGGGTTCCGTTAAAGGAGATTGTAGAGAATGGAGATCAAGTGACAACAAGGCGTAGCATAAAAATGATGAAAGATACTCAGTGAGATACCAAAACCAAAACAACTTTATTAAAATAAGATGATTTTTACCCCTTTTCCAAGCACACAAACGACCAAATTCGTGCATATCTATTTTCTTCTATTTTAATAAAATTGTTTTGGTTTTATATCTCACTGAGTATCTCTCATCATTTCTCAAGTTAGCTAGTTTCAATGTGAGGGACTTGAGGGATCGGAGTAAGGCTGCGCACCTACTTCGTGATCTCCTGTCACTCGGCGTAGATGTATCTGTGATCCAGGAGACGCATTTTGTTTGCGAAGTTGAGGCGTGTGTGCTGTCGAGCGACTTTGTTGTCTATTCAGCATACGGGGACCAACAGGCCAAAGGTGTTTCCTTGCTGTTTAAACGTACCCTGGGTGCGAGGGTGGACATTGTCCACGTCGATGCGGGGCGGGGGGGTGCGGTTGATTGTAGCTGATATTGCCGTGAACAATAGTTCGTTTCGGGTCGTTGCGGTTTATGCGCCGGACGGAGTGTCGCTCGTTTTATCGGCAGTTAGGGTCGTTCCTGGTGAATTCGTCGCGCTTAGTCTTAGTGGGGAATTGGAATGCCATCCTGGACCCCGTTATAGACAGGGGGCGGAGAGCTAGTGGGAGATGTGGACGTGAGCACTTAAGTCGGTTCGTCAGGGTTGCCTACTGTCGCCCCTACTTTGGCGTTGGAGCCTCTTCTTCGCCGGATAAGGGACGGGCGAACAGTCCAGCCCTACGTGGAGCTCGAGCCAAAGTTTCCGCGTACGCCGATGACGTATCCCTTTTCGTGTCGTGTCGCAGCAACATTGAGGTGGTACAGAAAAGGTCACGGGGGTCAAGATTAACCGCAACAAGTCTTCCGGCTTGCGATTAGGTTCCTGGAAGGGGTTCGATCTTCCGGAGCCCTTTGGTTGGACGGACGGTCCTGTCAACATCCTTGGAGTGTGGTTTGAACCCGACCTCTAGCTGGAGAAAAATTGGTCAGAAGTACAGGTAAAAGTCGGAGCTTTGAAGGAGGTTCTCCTTGAAGGGTAGAGCTGAGGTGTGTGCCACTTACATCTTTTCGCTTATCCTTTACCGCTTGGCTGTATTTCCTCTTTGCAAAGACCATCGGAAGGCTATCGAGCGCTTGTTGTTCACCCTCTTGCGGGGTGGGCGCAAGGCGAAGGTCCGCAAAGAATGCTATGTCCAGCGTCCATGTCATGGGGTGGGGGGGAATGCTACACTTGGGGAGTCATCGACAGGCCTCGAGGCTGGCTTTCCTACGCCGCGTTTTGACTGAGGATTCGATTTTGAAGGGGAGTGTTAGGGACGCCTTCCCTAGCCTTACTATCACTCCTCACATTTCTTGGGCCAAGCGCCGTCGTAGGCCAGCAAACTGTCGACTTTCCTCTGTGAGTGTCGAGCGGCCTTGAGGGTTTTCCTCGGTCCAGTGAACTTTTACGGCTTCGAAAGGTCTTGTATCGTGAGTTAGTGGAGGAGGTTGTGAAGGATCCTCTCTGTGAGCTGCTCGGCTTGTCGTTGGCTGAGTTGCGCTCTTTCTGGTCTTGGGCACCAGCGGCGAGTTACCTCAGTAACCCTGAGTTTTCGCTTACCTGGCGATTGATTCGTAACGTGCTATCTCTCAATGACAGGTTCTTCAGATGATGCTGGGCGGATCTGCCCGACTGTCATCGGTGTGACCTTGGCTTAGAGGAAACGGTTCCACACGCCTTCTACCATTGTCCTCAGGTGTACTCTTTCTGGGATTATGTCGGCGAGTTGACGGCTCGTATCGCTCCCGATGTTCTCGTGCTCATTGATCTCGCATACGTGTGTGATAATGTGTCGCCCCCGTATTTTGGGGAGAAACGAATGGTGTTTCTGACGCTGCTAGCCGTGGCGCGAATGGTGATTTGGACGTCGCGGATGGAGGGGATCTTGCGATACGAACGCTATTCTCATCAGGCTCTGGTCAGATACTTTCAGCATCAGCTGAAAGTGAAGATCAGAACTGATAGAAAGCGTTTCAACGAAAGGTGGGTGAATGTAGCGAGCTTCGTTTGTGTGAAAGGGGCTAACATTGGTCACAACGGGGGGCGGGTTCCTGAGATCCCTCCTCCTGCTTAAGCTAGACACTCTTGGGTTTCCTTGTTAATGTGAACAAGTGTTGCTTCTGGCCTGTTTCCGGCACTCTCTTTTGTTATGATCCATGTCAAGATTCCCAACCTCCCCAGTTTGTTTTTGGCCCCCGTTATCATCTCGGCTGGATAAGACTTTGATTTTTTCCATTCTGTCATTTATTTTTACCCTCCTCACTCCATTAGTGAATGTGCTACTTGATTCTGTCTATTGGCGGAATACAGCGGCCACTCTGATTGTTTTGAGGGATGGACGGGTCTTACTAACATCTGTTTTGTTTTAGTTTGTTTTGTTCCAATTTTTGTTAGTTTTCAAGGTTCATTCCCTTCTCTTCATTTCATTGTTGTATTTAGGCACTTTGAAATTTTTATATCATTGAGTGCGGGGGTTGTAGGCGTCCCCGGTGAGTATGTGGTATTGTGGTATATGTAGGATTGAATGGCGAGGAATGAGTTCGTGTGGTAAATGAAGCAATTGTATTGAATGAATGGGTCATGATCGTGATTAACTAGGAATAAGATAGTTAGGGAAGACTAGCCTTTCCCTTCTTCCATTTCGGTTATATGCTACAATTATTGTATATTGGATACAGTAATAAATAATCCAGTTTTGCCTTTCCTGTACATGCGCCAACGTAAGTCTTTTTTTTTACATTGTATTAAAGAAAAATAAAAAAAATTCCACGCGCCATTAACGTCCGTATTATATTATGTTCTCCGTAACCTAGGTCCATGCATTCATTTGCTAACCTGTAAGCCAGTCTTAATAAAAAAAAAAAAAAAAAAACTGACAATAATTTGAACAAGTTCATGAATGCTATAACGCAGTCCTTTAATTGTTACAAAAAGTCAACACCAACGGGGAGATATTCCGTTGTGGTGAGATTATATTAAACTCGATTGACATTTAAATCCGTTGGCTTCGTGGGTTCGAAAGCTATTTCATGCCAACTTTCTTGATAAACAAGAAAACAAAGTAACAAAGAATAAATAAATAAAAAATTACTTATAATCAATTGGTCCCCACGTATTGAAAAGCCTTTGGCCCCCCTCACCTGGGAATTCCTAACAACGGTCTTTTAAACAAAAATACTTCATTTCCAACCAAGACAGAAAATGCGAGCTAACTTGCTTAACAAAAGGGAGAAAAAAAAAAAAAAAAAAAACAGTTTCACTTAACGTAAGGTCTTATTCATTCTATAACACACAGGTCATTCCTTTTTTTTTTTTTTATCCATATCCACAGCATCTGCATCTGGGCTTTCTTTCAGTACTTTTGTCGCGGACCGTGTATTTATAGTGTAGTGAGAGCGTCCCCTAGTGAAGAATTAGGAAATTAAGGAGGAGTTAACTCTGGCACTTCCTTTTTTGCTGCTCCCACGATTCCAATTTTCACCAATGCCTTGCTTAATGAGTGTCCCACAAAACCCCTGCACCCATTTTCTATTGGATCGAAAAAGTTTTTCCAATCATTTTGCTGGCACCTTTCGATTAACTCCCGGTATTTCTCACGCTTTCTTTCATTAGCAAGCGTGATATTCTCCTCTCATGCAAACCGACAATTCCCAAGTTATTAATTTGTGATGCGTGTTCTTAGCGCATATATCTATTGTACATTTAATGATTTAAAACAAAAAACAAACAAAAAACAACGAAACTCTATATGTGGATCAACAAATAAATATATATTGAAATTGAAATATAACAAACAAAACAATCATGCAATGAAGTGTAATGATTAAGGAAAAAAAGTTGTTCCCCTTCAACTGTATTCTGATTTATGATTGAATGTTCGAAAGAGTTTATCTTGAATAAGTTTATTCACAACATTTCAAACGCACACACGGACACAGATTTTTGTAACACATTATACATATATCTCTCTGTGACTCAGCCAAGTTCATGAACCAGAACTCTATTAATTTCTCTAAACAACACATTTCTTAATTAACTGTATTATATTCTAACAGCAGACTCTATTCAACATAGAATCCTGAACATTCTTATTTAAAGTAGATTTGTGAGGACAGGCGAAGATAACCGCACTCTACAGGAGGCTTGTGGAAAAATTGCTTCTTTTAAAACTACCGGTAGGCTCTCAGCGAAAACGCGGGAAAAATTGATTTATCACTAAATTGTTTGATTGGTTAAAATTTGACCAATTACTGATTTTGTATCAAAGAAACATGTGAGCAAGTTCACGACCGAAAAATTCAAAATGATGACTGCGATTGCTAAACTGTCTTATAGAAAAGCAGTATTGATTTACTAGCCAATCGCAGACGAATAAATTGTGGGCGTGGAAAAGCATAGCAGCCGCTACAACCTTCTTTGTGCTTTTGGAATAAATTTATAGGTCTGGGCGAAGTGTTCTCTGCATTATATGACTTGGGAATTTCAATTTTTTTTCAGCCAATCGGGTGCTGTTTAAAGCATAATTAGGGTATTCTTTTCTGGTTCCGTTTTCCCCCCGGCTTTGATAAAATTTATTAATGGTTCTCTCTCGTACACAAAACAATGCAAATTACAAGGAAAAAGGTACGATAAAATGGCTTCAGTGAGTTCGAACCCTGTTAAAAGGGTATATTTACCTTGACGGTATAAAATGTGAATGGTCTTAATAGTTCTTGTGATTTGATGTGAGTTGTCGAAGTTGTTAATTAGTTAATAGAATCCTTGTGACTTCAAAGTTCAGTCTTCAACGTAGAGCGTTGTTTTGATAACAGTGCTTGTTCTCTGTCTTGGAAATGACTATTTTGTTACAATAGTCAGAGTAAAAATGAAACTTAATTCTATCGTGAAAACTACAATTTGGTTGTCAAGACTTCATTGAGCAATAGGTTTTCGCGGTCGTTTGGTCAGGTTTTTAGATGTTTTTAGAAGGCACTGCCCGGTGTCACGTGATGATCCTCGGCGGTCTAATCCACTACTCTCAGGCGTTGCGTTTCATATTGCTGGCGTAACATTTCCAACTCTTGAAGATGGTCGTATTGTAGGATTTTTTATAGACAAAAGTCGGCCACAATTTTATCGGTCAACACAAGTATTTCAGACTTCAACCGACTCAAGTAGCCATTGCTTAAAAAATCACGTTTATGAAAACAATTTATTGTAGTACAAAAAACATTTCTGTTTTTCTTTCCATTTCTTTCATATTCAGTTGACCTCCCCCCCATTTCTTGGTCAAGAAGCTTTGCACGTAGACTGGCGGGGTTCAAGTAAATTATTTTATTACCTTCAGCTCTTCCCCCTTTACCGAGAGTCGAAATTTACTCAGTGGAAAAAATAATTTTTAACATCACTTAAAAAAGCAAAAAAACAGGAAGTACAAATGTTAAAAACTGTTTTTTATGCAAGTAGACACACACACAAAATATAAACATAATTCATTTAAAAAATTTAAAAACACAAATCTTAAAAATATGTAGTTTCGGACCAGCGACTCTAAATAAAAGTCGAAATCATTAACCATCTGTCAAAGTAGCAGGAGCCCTGGACTCATACGCACGTTTATGCTTACGTACATTTTAATGAACTTTTTTTTTTACTCCAAATTCTGATCGTTGCGAGACGTAGCCAATCGTTTGACCCCTATTATTCTACTCTTCTTTCTTCTATATTTAATTGTAAAAACAATGTAATTTCATATTTTTAAAGTGCACGACGCTAACTGCAGTCACATGTACGCATGCGTCTCCCAGTAAACTTGACCTTAAATTGCCTTTCATTTGAGTGAGTTGGCGCACTTGCTTCAATATTAGTTAATTTGGTGTCCCTCCCTTTATCTCTTCTAAAACAAAACGCAAGTAGTAAAAAATGCGAGTTGCCATCATCGGAGCCGGCGTATCTGGTATTGCAGCTTTAAAATGTTGTATGGAAGAAAATTTGACTGCCGTTTGCTTCGAACGGAACGATACATTCGGTGGATTATGGGAACATAATGCCAACCCGGTACCAAACGAAACGACTGTCACCAAACAAGTGGTTTGTAATACAAGTAAAGAAATTATGGCTTTTAGCGATTTTCCTCCGCCACAAGAATTTCCTTTGTTTTTACCACAGTATAAATACAAAGAATATTTGCAACTCTACGTGAAAAACTTCGACTTAGAAAGATACATGAAATTCAACAAAAAAGTATGTATGCATTATTGAAATAATAATTCCTTTTTATTCATTTGTGTATCTTTGAAATTGCTAAAATGTTTTTTATTGAAACTTTTATGTAAAAAGCGAATGCCCCTTCTTTAAATATCTGCTGACCTTAATTTATCATCCGTTTTTCCATATGCGCATTAAAAAACAAATTTTTTATTAGCGCTTAATGAATGATTCAAGTTTGTCTGTTTATTTTTGCCATATTTAAAAATTTTGGTTCTTCTTGGAAAAAGTCGAATAATGACGACATTGTAAGTTATTGATTTGATAAAAATATTTCCTTAACTTTGTTTCTTCTTTTATGTGCGAAATCTTTCAGGATGTTAACGATCTCTCCGCAACTCCCCGACTTTTGTTTTATGTGATTTTCAGTTTATAACATTGTTGAATTGTTCTTTCAGATACGTCTCGAAATAAATTCATGATTTCAGACAGTTTTTTTTTGTTTTGTTTTTTTACATTAAAACGACTTCATGCACCCATTGCCCCATTATGGTCTGTTCTAATTTAAAACGAGAGCAACTTCGAATGAAGAAAATGTCGACGATTCGGGTTCCTGACTAAATATAAAGGCTTTCTGCTCGACGATCAATTACGGTACACGACACCATTTTGACACCTAAAATAAAAAAAGCATATATTTATAAGCATATTATCTCAGAATTTACGTTGGATTAAAAAAGGATCGAAAAAATGACCTTCATTCGTCTAAAAACTACAAAAAAAAAATTGTAATGCATGCTGGGTAGGTTGATGATGATGATAATATCAGTTATTAGAATTTATGTACTTATTTTTTTACTCACGCTCATAGGCATATATTTACTTGTGTGGTCTTTTGTGGAATATATTTTTATTTTTATTACTTTAAAAATAACTTAGTCTTAAATATCTAATCCGAATCGTCTAGGTCGTTTATCTTTTTGTACGCGTTCTTTTGACAGAAGTGTATTTTTAAAGCCAGGCGGTTTGTAAAAGAAATTGTTACGTGTAAATAAATCTCAAACTTTTCTAAAAAGAAAAAAAAAAATACCGTGATAAAAAAAACTGATAGAAACAAAATGTTTGTTATTAAGAGGAAAAACCAATGTTTTGGAAATTCTTGCAAAAATCAAATAATTGTCGTATTCTAATAAAATAATATTCAGAATGCATTCACAAAGGAATGGATTTTTTTTAAAATTTGAAATATTTTTTTATATTTGTTACATTTTGTTACATGCTCTAACTTTTAAAAAATTGCTAGAAATTAAAATTTCAGTTTCTTCACATTTCTCTTAAAAAAGTAGGACACCTTTTGAATATTTAAAAATCAATTTGATTTTGTAAAATAAAGAAACACCATTTAATGAAAATACTCTAAGAATCGTAAAATAAAAAAATACAATGAAACTGTCGTTATTTAATTAGAAAAGCTTTTAAATGCATTTATAAATAAAATATATAAAGGACACTATTGATGTAGAATAAAAAAAATCGATGTATAATTAATATTAACAAAAAAAAAAAAAAAATACACAGCATAACTGAAATTATGTCGAAGTCTAGATATAAAAATAGCCTATGAACCGCGGATGAAGAAATCTTTTTTTTCTACTTCCGGAACTATAGTTGTATAATTGACATGGTGTTACGAACAATTATTGCTGCCACCTGGAGGTTGTGTGTAGTTCGGTTACATAAGGTGGTTTTTAATTTTCTCCTTTACGTGTCCGGTATGTCTTTTTTTCAAGGCCTCTGCATCAAGAACTTTTTGATATACGTCCGTTTTTTTTGTGAAACTGTATTTTTCCGGCCTCATAACAGATTTGTGTAGGTGTATGTATGTGTTATATATATAAAATCTGGTTGCGTGACCGAGAGGTTCGCTTTCATAAGACCCGGGTTCGAATCTTACCATGGTCGATTTGTCAGGAGATTTCCTGATGTTATCGCAATGGATCAAGGTCGATCCCAGCGTGCGGTACATTTTTGGAAAGTGCCTGAAAATCAAACCATGGGTTGACTTTGTGAATGGAAATTGGGGAGACGGAACTCTTGAGAGTCGTCTATAGCAGCGCCAGCACAAAGACACAAGTCATCGTGTTGATCACGCATAACACGCTCTCTCCCAGACGCTGTAAACAGGTAAGCTCAGTATAGATGCAATATAAACCACAGGTGGGCTCTGTGGGTGTTGAACAAATATAACTGTAATAGGGATAGGCTAGCCTCCTCAGTATACGGGTATCCTCAAATGCGAGTGGCCAGCAATTTCTGTTACATACATACATATATATATATATATATATATATATATATATATATATATCATGCGTGTTACATACTTAGGCAGATTTTCCCCGATGTAGGTTGCCATTTCTTTCTTCGGTAGACCATTTGCCATCCAAGGCTATAGAAACCGGTCTGTCCTGCTATTTATCAATAGATGTGTGAAGAAGAATACATACCTTTCCCAAGGGTATTAGCACGTAAGTGAATGTAATGGATTCGACTGGAATACGAAATTTGTTTTCCAATTCCTATAGTATATATATATATATATATATATATATATATATATATATATATATATATATATATATATAGTTTCATCAGAATCGACTGACATTTGTCTTGTTTCTGTAATTTCCTTCTTTCCTGGACATGAATTATATAGAAATTATCCGAAAATTCAGTATGTCTGAGCGCTTTTGGCTATACCAGAATCCATTATGAAGGATGATTTCATTTTTTACTTTTAACGGATTATATGGAGTGTTTGACGTATGTATCTAGAGTTATAGAATTTCCAAATACGATCAGCACATCGTGGCCGTGTTCGTAGTTGATATTATTAAGTGTTGGCTTTTTTAAATTTTTTTTATTAATAATACTTCCATATGTATATAATATATATATATATAATATATATATATGTATGTGTGTGTGTCGGCTCACTCACTCTCTGTATATTAGATATGTAAATAATTATAGTAATCAGCAGAATTTTTGTTGCTTAACTTCCAACCTTATTAAATCGTATTATGTCTCTACATATTTCTCTTTTTTATTGTCTTGTGCATCGAAGATCAGACATTTAATGCTTTTCTTATAAAGTCGGACAGACTTAGACGAGAAATGTGTATTTGTACATATAACATATAAGTTTATTTCGTACAATTATTGGTTACTGAAGAGTATATACGGAACATCAAGTTACTTTTTTTTACTGCTTAAAAAAACATTATTCTTAATCCCTTACGTCATTTGACCACTAGCCAGATTTTTTTTACTAACCAATTCAAATTTTGAGCAAAACGAGCCAACGAAAAAAGTAATCTAGTAAAAAATATTATTTACTATTATTAAAGGAAGTTTTATGTATTTAAATACCTGAACAGCACAATGTTTTCTAAATACATACATATTATAAATTAAAAACAAAACCAAATCACACCAAAAATATCATGGAAAATAAGGAAAACAGAATCAGAATTCATCTCAAAATATAGACATGAAAATAAATTTTTACTTTTGTGGTGGCATTAGTCAACATGAACTTTCCTTATTTTGCATAGAGTCGAGCGATTTCTAATAAGTCAGTCGTCACTCGGCATAAAGATAGAACTTCTACGTCACAGACTAGAAGACATCACATCAATATGATGTCGCCGATAGGATCTCTAACACCGTTGGATGAACCGGACTTTGTTGAAACATGGATTAGTTGTTTTGCTGCCCGAGGCGGGCAAAGAAGTTAAGACTACAAAGTTGCAGGACGGGAGAACGAGATTACAGATCTCCTTTTGGATTCGGCAGGATGTGGGACCATCAGAACGATCTCTGTCATTTATTACCGAGAGGATAAAGTTTCTCGCTAGGAAACAAGAGCCGAACGAAACGAGATTACAGTTGCACAATCTACAAGAGGTTTCCAGATTCTGTGAGTTTAAAAAACTCTGTACTGGACAAATGCGCATTGAAGATGAGTTAATACAGTTGAGATTAATTGAAGGAAGGTGCGATGCTTTGTAAAATCAAAGAACGGTTTCGATTGATTAAAATGTTCTTGGTTGCATCTATAGAGCTCCTGAAACAATTAGAGTTCGTTGAAAAATTCAATACACCCAACAGTAATACTGAAGCATAGAGCATATCAAATTACCTTGTGCGATGCAAACACTGTGATAAAAAGCATGAATGAGATAAGAAAAAACATTCAGCTTTAGGATAAGTATGGTAGAATTGTGAAATGAAAAACCATTTACAGTGTGCAAGCATAAAAATAAAATATTTTCCCCACTTACTTAGCAGACTGCCCATTCACATGTTACCTTTAGTAGTTTCTAAACTAAAAACAATGGTAGAGCAAGGAATTTGTAGAGCATGTTACCCTGGCACTAGTAATTGGGCCTCATCCATTGTTGTTTTACGAAAACCGGATGGAGATTTAAGGATATGTGGGGGATTATAAAGTCGGTGTTACAAAATATACTCCGATTCGTTTCTTCTTCCTAACATTGAAACTGCTATTCGCGAGTTATCGGGAATGAAATACGTTGCTAAGTTTGACCTCAACTCTGTCTATAACCAGATGCAAATTGATGATAGATTTATAGAGATTACTACGATTAACTCTCCAATAGGCTTACTCGGATGGAAGCGTATGCCTTATGGTGTAAAAAGAGAAACTGCTATTTTTAATTGAAAATATACTAACGGAGGATATTAAGAATCTGATCATCTATGAAGATGATATATGTATTAATGCTACAAGTAGAAAAGAGCTAAAACAAAAAGCGGATTATGTTTTAAACAAATTAAAAAAAATACTGGGACGACTATAAACAAGGATAAATGTGTGTTAAATTGCGATATAATAACATATTAAGGATACCAGATTTTCAAAGACGGTATTTCACCAGACACAAATTTGATAAATATCTATATCTACAAATAAAAATGAATTTAAATCTTTTTTTAGGAATTAGCCAATTTTTGCAGCATATATTTTTCAAAGTATAGTGAATTGATAGAAGCTTTTTCAGAGTTACGAAAATAGTACAACGAATTTAAATGGACTCAATGGCAGAGTACAGCATTTGAATATTTAAAGAAAAAGAAACAGTGTAAAGATCTTTGACCTTTAAAAGGATGTGAGCGTTCCTTATCAGCGATTTTGTCTCAAGAAGGTCATCCTATTATGTAGCTTTCTAGAAAGTTCATCATATGAAGCACAGAATTTGCCAATTTTTAATAGGCAAGAAATTTATGCTTAGATCTGACAATAAACCTTTAGAGTTTATTATTAACCCCAGGCAGTAGTAACCAAAAATTACATCTTCTACAATTTTAACGTGGGCCATAAAGTCCATCGCCTTTGACAGAAATCACTGATTAATGAAGGACATAAAACCTCTTCGTTTCCGGGAGGTGTAGTGACATAGGCAAAATAAACGTGTCTTATTTTGTATAGTGTTGTGCAACTATTAAGTCAGTCGCTACGGAGGTAGAACTTTCACGTCACTGACTAGAAAACATCGTAACAACTACTTTACTTAAAAATCAAAGGTTTAAAACGAATAAGAAAAAAATAATGAAAAAAAAAACAAAACAAATAGAATAAAATAAACAAAAAATCTAAATTAATAAATAATAAATTAACAAACTACAAATGTACGCATAAACACAAGTAAATGTAATAAGAATAATCAACAACAACAACAAAGGATTAAAAGTTAAACAACACTATAAAATTGCTACAAATAACTTCATTCGGATCTACAATTATTTTTACTTTAAAATAATTTGAAACATAATTGTAACCGCCCACTCAGTAACCATTAGGATAATACAAAAGACCTTTTTACCATAATGTCCCATTGACCAGTGTGTGTTTGTATATATATATATATATATATATATATATATATATATATATATATATAAAAGATATGTTTAGGGCATTATTTACCCTATTCGGACTATTGTCGTCATATTTATCACCACGTTTCGGCCGTTATACGTTCCGGCCTTCTTCAGGTGGTTGGAATGTCGAACCGAACCCTTTATTTCGCTCACTGGGGTAGACTGTTCTAGTTCCACGTGCCATGTTTGATGGATGTCAATTATCAGTTATCTCCTGTTAATTTTACCCCTGAAAGTTCTCCACTCCCTTAACCTTGAGGACACATGCCACAGTGGATAAGGGCGTTGGTTAAATCCAGTGACAGGACCCAAAGAGTGTGAGTTCAATACCCGGTTAAGGCATTGTAACAAATGTAAAAGCAAAGTAACAATGTCGAACTGCGGTAGAAATCTGCTTAGCAAACCTATCACTGATATTACCTAGTCAAGGAAGGCGTAGGTACACAGGACATCTTTTTACTATAGCATGTTTAACTTTGTTGAATTCAGAAATTTTATTCTTAATAATTGCTTGAACAATGCCTAATGGGTAGGCATTGTTGCAGTGAGGAGAAGTAATAAACCTAAGTTCATCATCCAACGGATTATAAGAGCCCTATGGGTGTGACACTATTTAAGTTGCTAGAAAGAAAGAAGAAGAAAAAAAAAGAAAGAAAAAGACGAGAATTAAATTTAGGGGATAAGAAGCCATCACGAAATGGACACTAAGCGATGTTATTTTTTTTCTAACAAAGAAAAGTGCTAAAGGTTTTTATTCTCATTAGCGAGGAAAGTAAGGTCACGGATGTGTCGGATTTAATTTAATTTATGACGGCGCACAGAATGGTGAAAATTTCAGGTCGGCCGAGTGGCCTACGAAACAGAAACTGGGAGATAAAAATTAATTGGGTCGTGAAAAACGAAAATGTCCATTGGACCACCCAAGTTACAAAGAAAGAAAAGATTGACCCATTAGCTATCTACGGAGATCTTTGAAAAAGGCATCTGTTTTATGCCAAGAGCTGGCTATGATAAGAAAATTATTTTAGCAGGAATAATTAACGCCAGAATGCGATCTCATCGGATGACCACCCACTTATTTGGCGAAGGTCCCGGGTGATGAATTCCAGGTGACATTTAGAATAAGAATTGCGATTAAGTGACCACACTACGAAAGAAAAGAAAGAAAAGAAAAAGAAAAAAAAGGAGATAATTTTTTCTTGGAGAAAGATTTTTAAACCGAGGCTAGTCTAGTCACACCCACGCCGCTGAGCGCCCATTGGCTGAATGGTGGCGTGAGCGTTAGGCGAAGTTAAACTATGAAGAAGGAGGAGAAGACTGTTAACGCCCCCTGAAGGGATCGGTATAAGATGTCACTGTGAGAGAGAGGGGAAACCTGTTGACGCCCCATGAAGGGATTGGGTGAGATACCCATATGAAAAAGGAAGAATCTGGAAGGACTTCCAAAAATGGAAAATAATAAAATTTCCTGACCGAAAACAAAGAAGTGGATTGTGAATTATCAAGGAATCTCAAACCCCGACAAGCCCACCCCGGTTTTGGTCGGCGTCCATATAAGCAGAGTAGCAGCGAGTGAAAAGCAGTTCCAGTTGAGTTGGCAGTTCGCAGTTAAGTTCGAAGTTCGCAGCTGAGTTGAATTGAGTTGGGCCCCCCTCACAGAAGCTGACTTGAGATTCACGCATTATCGACATCAACTTCTAACCAAGAACAATTTATTTTTGAAGAATGACTTAGAATCACACCACCAAAACAAGTTTTACGGATATCGCCTGAAGATACACCAAAACCAGTTTCTTAAAAAGAACAGTTTAAGATGTTAAGACTCGCCTAACAAAACACAAAGTGTCACGAATCCATATAAGCGGGTTGGTAGAAAGATGCAGTCCTGTACTCAGCAACCAGATATAAAATATTGTTATTCCTTTTTAACACATTTGAACTTTTCGAGTTATTACTTTATTTTCTTTTACATATACTTGTGCGGTATTGCCCTTGTTCAGACTCGACTAGCATTACGGCTCGGCGACTGATTGATTTCGTCTACCTAAGATCAAATCACAACGTGGGTAGGTTAGACTAGAAATCAAAACAGTTACTTTGGTAACCAGACGTTGGAGGCGAGCTGGGAACGACAAGGCTGATACTGAATCTAACCAGATTCCCATCCGAATCAGTAAAAGGTTAGAACGTCACATATGGTGCCGAGACCAATACTAAGTCACATTGGTCGTCACAGGACAGGATAGGACGGCTCGGGGACAGATGGGATGACGTCACAACTGGCGCCGCGACCTGGACAGCACGGCGGGCGCGGCCAGGCAAACGTCACATTTGGCGCAGCGACACCGGGGGACGTCACATGGGTAAGGGTCTTAATTAAATTATTCTTTTTGTCCCAGGAAGCGCAAAATTAACAAATATGAAAATATATTTTGGCAGGAAAAGTTGGAAGATGCAAAGGAAAGTTTTGTCTTTAAAGAGATGAGGAATCCAAATCACTCAAAATGCCATGCAGAAAATAATCATTCTCTGTAAAGAAATATGTCAAAGAAGAGCTGAAGAAATTCGAGAAATTGTGCGTTGTTATCAAGTAGTTACTTCCGTGGAATGAATAAACAGTTGTGGCAGTGAAACAAAATGGGGGAAAAGGCCGTTGAACAGAGAACTTAAAAGGAAAGAATATCTTATACCAAGACTCGATGATGTCTACAAAATCCTTTTTAAAAAAGTAAATGAAAAAGGCGTAATTTGACATGAGGAATAAGTTTTATGATGTGGAGCTTGAGGATGTAACGGTCGCGAAGGTACCGATATATGTGTTTCCAATCTTGGAGACTTTTCTAGCAGTAGTGATAAGGTTATAATTATGTGAATAATTTTCAATGTTCTGTAAAAATAGACATCTATCACATATGTGTGTCTAGCTATAGTTTCTGCAAAACTGTTTTCACATGACCTATTAGTGATATGGAAACTACTAGTTGTTCATTAGCGACAACCGGTTGAAGAGACAACACGGTTATTCTGCTCCCTAAAACTACTGTCTGAAATTCTTCTAAAACAACAGGTGTCCCTTTACAATTTCTACGAGTTTCTTTCAAGTTGTGAGTGTTTCTGTTTAAAAAGTGTTTTGTCTATTTCTTTGAAATGTATTTTGTACATTCATTTCCCTTTTTGAGTGATATGTTTGTTATTTGTTTCTAGTTTTCATGGTGCCTTTCCTAAGTAACATCATTATGAAGAGTGGACATTTTCATTGAGACCAGCGGTCAGTTACAGGATGAAGAGCTCAGTTACCTTTTGAAACTCCATACAGAAAATACAAGTCGAATAGAAAACTATATGGAATATCAGTTTCGACAAAAGAATTGCAGAGAAGTGTTAATGAAACACTTGCTGATGTACAAAGTGTGCATTCTGCTGTTGTTGTTGATGATGATGATGATATTCTTTTCCTGGGGAGAAGATGATACACATGAAGAAAAAGGAAAGTAATCATGATGAATGTGTGGAGATTCTGCTACTAAGGTGCCGTAAAAAATGAATTAAGCTCAACAAAGAAAAGAATAAATTCAGAATAATTAAAAGATATATATATTGGGGGGCAATTGGATATTTTATGACATTAAACAGACATCCCAAAAGGATAGAATAAATTATTCTATCCTTTGCAAGATATGTCATGCCACAGTAATTGTTGACCGACAGTGGACCACATTGTTCGATTGTCATAGATTTGCACATTTACATGGATTTCATAATACGAGCAGACCACCACGTTCTTCATAGACTAATGGGAAAACTGAAGTGCATTGAAACTTGCAAAGCTATGATTGCTAGTAAAAGGATTTTTTATAGAGACGAATGGGAGAAGAGAGTGTTGCGGGATTTCAACAATTTTTATGCCCCTGGTACATTTGACCCGCAAACAATTTTTGTTGGACGCGTGAGTCCAAAGGGGAAAAATAAGACATAGAATTTAAACCAAGAAATATTAGCAAATATATTGATAGAACGTTTTACAAAAGGAAAAATAAGCAATGAAATTAAATACGGAGAGTTCAAAGCAACCGTCAAGGTCTGTAGTTGAGTTACTTAGATTTTTTGCGAAAGCAAAAAGAATACATTTTTTTTGTTACGAAAAGTTACTGAGAAAGAGATGGATTCTTTCAAATCTCGCGCCGCCTGTAATTATAGTCAGAGGGCGGTAATTCAAATTTTCACCGCCTGTGATTACCATCGAGGTCCAGTAATTCGATCGAAGTTTCTTTTGTGAAATTTGATTTGTTCTGTCGTGACGAATGTACAGTGCATCCATATTTTTCTTAAACATGTTATTCCTGAGAAAAATATACTCGCAGTTATGTAGATCTGCAGGTATAAAAGATTGTTTAGTCACACATTTATTGTGTAAAAGATAACCTATTCATCTTATGTAACAGAGAGAGGTATGCACATATACACTCACATGAATGCACACACGCAAATATAACTTATTGACTGGAAGTGGAAATAGTGTTTATATATCAAAGTACAATTTGGGTTAAGATGTGTGTTTACCGATGAGAAACACGATCTCAGGCAGCAGGCGATGTTTAAATCTGGGTAATTAGAAAAAACAATGAAAAAATGATCTAAATAAAATTTATCGGCTAAAAATTGAAATGGTGCTTATTCAGGCTACGAGATATTTGGTTTTGTTTAACAGTATTTGTTTTGATTAAAAGTTTGAATCAATGTTTAGATATCCCAAAGTATAATTTTGGGGAAGCGAGAAGAACTCGTGGTAAATAATTGGAGATTCGATTTACATGTCAAAGGATAGTATTGGCACTCATGATAATCACGTGCCGGGCCAAGGGTCGATTCATGATCAAACTGATTTATGCTGAAGAGGAGGAAGACAGTCGAGCGAGACGGGAGAGAGAGACGGGAGGGACCGCGATTGGTTGGCACATCGTCGTCACGTGCGTGAGCACCAGCAGGCGACCGTTACGGGTCGCGGCACTACAAGGCAGCCGAGAAAGGCCGACGAGAAGAATCGGGGAACGAGAACGTCGTCGAGAAAATCACGATAGAATTGCGGGAGAATTTTGGAGGAGAGAAAGAAGATTGCCTCCTGTTCTGAGAAGTCTGTATGAGACTGGACTATTAGTCATAAACCTACCCCAGGTGATTCAATACGCGTTTATCACACACAAACCCTCTCTCTGTTGGGAATTCGCTGGATGCATTTTGACTTTTCTATTTCTCATTTATGTTAAATGTTTTTATTCTCCCTGTAACCTTTGTTCTGATGTTATCTTCTTATATAAAAGACGTCAATATCCCCCCCCCATTGTTGTCTGGCTTCTGCAGATATTATTTCTTGTTTTATTTTGCCACATTCTAAACTTCCTACCGCCAACTCTCACAGCCGTGTCCACACCCCCAGTCGACCGTAAACGTATGGACAACACCCCACTTACTGGATCTAAAAACTAACAGAGCGTGGGCAGCAAGCAGGACATGACCAGTTGACCGGTCGAAATAATCTACGGGTACTCAGGGAGCATACGGCCAGTTACCCCTAAGTTCATTTCGGACCGAGTGGACACCTCAACCCAAAGAGGAAGACGCCGGACGTTGAGGGGCTGAGAACGAAGTGGTAGATTTGGTGCCGTGTTGACCAGTATGGTGAGCTTATAAGTGAAACCGTGTACGTTTGGGAGGAGCCCAACAATGCCTATATGCAAATGAAATTCTCTGGAATTTACCAATAGTCAATTTTGTATGTTTCCCAGTTTTGAGTTTTTGACATTGCTGCGTCAAAGTTTTTTTTTTTTTTTAGTGGACATGTTCGCCCATACAAATGGATCTGTTATCACTTTGGTAGTTGCTCGTCTGTGCAGCGAAGAAAATGGCGAATTACCTCGTCAAACCAAGCGACAGTTCGGAAAATGTGGCGAAAAAGAAAGTTACTTGCCGAGAAAAAGGGCACGTACTCTGCATGATATGCCAAAGACAGAATATCCAAAATAAAAATAAGTCAGTCGCAGGTGTCGCCATAAATGTATCTCGGATATGTTAATATGCCAGTTGGTTGAATAGCGGTAACCGTAACGATAGCTCAGCTTCAGTCGTTCGTTCCATGTTTACTGTTATTTAGCAAAAATATTCGTCTTTTCTTTGTCACCGAAGTTGGAGTTTCACTCTAGCAAAAATCTTGTAGCTATAATAAAATCAGGTGCGGTAACAGTTTATTATAACCACTGGGGCAGTAAAAAGATTAAGCTGTGAAGTGGCCGCAAGTCGACTGCTGGATAGTAGTTATAGCACTCTGCCAAATTCTACACACATATTGCTTTGAGGCATAAAGAAAATTTTCTTTTTGAAACTAGTATAATGTCCTTTTGCAAAGTGTCTTATTTAAAATTTGATATATATATATATATATATATATATATATATATATATAATTAGGAGGATTTGCAATTATCATAATTAAGTAATTCATCGAGTTTAGAAGAAACCTCAACAGAATGCAGAAAACACTGGACGTCCGTTTCGTCCTATATTTGGGACTTATCAGCTGTGCGCATCCACTACCGTGAATTAAAACCCGGACGTTTACGATAGGCGGTAAACACTGTACCAACGGGCCTCGGTGACGAAGAGGTAACGAATTAGACTCGATATAGCGCCGCTCGATCACATATTCCGTGGTGGGACTCATCCGAGTTTCCCTTACCCATAGGACTCTGCCTCCACAAGCTACGACTACTATCCCCAAGCCGCTCAGTCCAGAGCATTAGAAGCCGGTTCATGCAAGGATATACAGATAGAAATAATTAGGAGCATTTGAAATAATCATAATTAAGTAATTCATCGTGTCCAGAAGAAACCTCAACAGAATGCAGAAAGCACTGGACAGCTGTTTCGTCCTATATTTGGGACTCATCAGCAATGCGCATCCACTACCGAGTATTATATATATATATATCCAGGAGAACATCTTATCGGTTGTGAGCGTCAACATTTTTTATTAAGATTTTTTATGCTCTTGGTGCATTTGACCCACAATGTTTTGGTGGACGTGTGAATCCAATGAAAAAAAATAAGACAAAGAATTTAAACCAAGAAATATTAGTAAATATATTGATACAACATTTTACAAAAGTAAAAATGAACAATGAAATTAAATGCGAAAAGTTCAAAACAACCTTTTTATAGTTGAGGTACATTTTTTGCGGGAGCGAAAAGAATGAGAATTTCGCTATGAAAATTCACCGAGAAAGCGATAGATTCAAATCTCGCGCCACCTGTAATTATCGTTAGAGGGCGGTAATTCAAAATCTCGCCGCTTGTGATTATCATCCATGGATGGTAATACAACAAGAGGTCGTTACCTCTCTCACCTCGATTATTACGAATGCAATAAACAAAACTCAAAAATCCATAGTGAAACTTGAACGAAATCTACATTTATTAGGTACCACTGACTAAATGGAATAGTTTTTCTCTGAAATAAAAACGAAAAAACGCTACCTCCATTTTAAAATATTTGCCAACAATCAGAGAATTATCCGATTCAAACGAAATTTACAGTACTTATTCATTATTTTTTTTAATACTAAATATGTTATTTTATTAAAAAAAAATCTTCGTGAAATATTCGGGAAGTGGTCGTCCATTTTTTTTTACAGTTATATAAAAAAAATTCCTAAAATATTATTTCAGTTAAAAAAAAATACAATATTAAGTGTGAACACACGGAAAATTCGTCCCGAAAATTAACAAAAATAATTCAATGAAACTCAAAAAATAACAACAGTGATAGAAATCTGTGACGAAAGAGAAAGTCACTTACCGAGAAAAAGGGCACATGTGTTCTGTACGATATGCCGAAGACAAAATAGAAACAAGTCAGTCGCAGCTGTTGCCGTAAATGCATTTCGGATATGCTTATATAGTTTGTCCTCTCCAGCCGTCGGCCAAAGGAAAAAATGTTCAGTCGATGGCGGATGGCAAAATCGATTTAAAATTGATTTCTGAATTTGACGGCAGTGGGTCAATAGTAGCGAAAGCCAAACTGGTATACGACCTATGTGATTTGATGTAACTTGAAACCATCATTCCCTTTCAACTGACTGGAAGTGCATTTGCACCAAATAGCCAAGGGCTAGAGAGCGAATCCAGTACGGATTAAGGACGCGCGATACACCGCTTTTGCTGCAGACAGTTTTTCTGAATAGGAGCAGTTCGAAGCTCGGAAACTGCGCCCAGGTGAAACTGTAGACGTTTACCTGGCCGATTTGAGAAAGTTGGCGGTACTGCTCGGAGCAATGTCTGACCGCGCGATGTCGTGCGCGTTTGTCTGTTGACTCTCTGCCTCCGTATGACGACATATTTGGTTGGTCTCCAGGATGGACTCGCTGTCGCTTGAAGGGTTGTTGGCTCGGTCCCGTGCGCTTATGAAGGAAAAGTCGAAAGAGGAACTCGTGGGGGAAAAGCTGTAAGGCCCACCCAAAGTAAACATGTTTTCACATCTGTGGGCCCTTCTGTGAAAATTAAGTGCTACGGATGTATTGGCCCAAACCACCTGTTGAGGGACTGTCGCCAGAAGGGTCAAGCGACTCGGCTTCATCTCTGCCGCTGCTATAGCTGCAAACAGTCAGGGCACCTGTCACGAGATTGTCCAGGAAACGAGTCAAGGGGTCGATGCGTCAGTGCCACCCTCATCCCCCTCCAGGATGTAAATGCAACACTGCCAGTTGTGATGCCTCTCCTACCTGATTCCGCAAGTCATGAAAGATACGCTCCCCGTAATCGATGGACCCATTGATGGGGCGAAACGTACAGCCTTCGTAGATACTGGTTGTACGCGTTCGCTTGCTGTTGTCCATGAAAAAAAAAAAAGACGGAAAGGTCCTCAGAAGTCGAGAAGTCACAAGCATAGAAGTCCATATAGATAATTGTGACCCTAACAATATAGACGTTCTGGTCGTGGAGAGAAAATTGTTAAGATTCAATATGCTCCTCGGGATGGATGTCATTGAGAGGTTAGGCGGTGTTCACATTACAAAAATGGGTGAAATCATGTTTGTTAATCCTCATATTTGTACAGCCATGACTGTAAATCAGCCCGAATTTACCGCAGAATTCAACCAATATACCAGGACATGGACAGCATCATGGAAGTAGTCGGATGGACGCCCACCGGAATTTTTTTCAAGCAATTTGCCCCAAGCAAGGCAAGAGTGCCACTAGCACGCAAGAGGTTACAGAGAGTGAATGTAAAGAGGAGCGTTTGGGAAAAAAATAAAGAGAAGGATAGGGATCACGGTCAAGAAGTCAGAAGATGTCGATTGACATTACATTTGAATATTTGAAGATTATAGCTATCAGGGAAGCAAGTGGTAGGACTGCAGATGGGATGCCAGATCAGGACCAATCACGTTGTATATCCATTTCTGGATTTTGTCTAGGACCTCAAGATGAACAGCGAAGGACCAGACCATATATGGCAGCAGTATTCCATGCAAAGACGAATGATTGACTTGTAGATCTGAAGGATGGACTCCAGTGAGAAGAACCTGTGAAAAACCAGGTATCCGAGTACTCTATGTATTCAAGGAGTGAATATCAGCATGAACTACAGGCATAAACAGATGACAGGTGGCTGATACCTTACTTCTAAAAAGAACTTGATCCCCCAAGAGGCTTGATCCCATTAATGGCGTTGGTTCAAAAGAATAACAGAAAGGCCCACCCGGTGTTTGATTACCATGAGCTCATGCTGATGTTTGTGCCGATAAATTGAGAGAAAAGGTGGAGAAAAGAATCCAATATCTCCGTGTTTGATCTTTGCAAGGCGTACCTACAGATACATGTGCATTGATCACTGTAGCCATTTCAAAAAGTCATTTATAAGGGCGGGTGTACTGGCTGACAAGAATGGGATTAAGGCTCAATATGGCACCAGCTATCATGAAAGCCAATGTGGATACTGTGCTGGCAAAAGATGAGTCCAGGCCACTTCAGCCTATATTGATGACACTTATATCAATGACAACATGACATCTGCAACACAGACTTTTTAAATATTGGATATATATTGGTATATGTTTGCATGCATCTTTACTGTAAAGAGGTTTGAAATGTGACTCATACTGAGCAAGTATCAAAAATCTTCTTCCATAAATATTTTTTCAAGTCAAATTTACTTCTTCCAAGTAAGTAACAAGTAAGTTCATTTCGGTAAAATTAAACTTACAACTATTTAATTTAATTTTACCGAAATGAACTTACTTCTCCCAAAATGATTTGCTCCAAATCACATTTACTTATCTCAAAAAGATAGATCCCAATTCAAACAGTAAATTCTATATTTCATGCTGTATGACACAAGCCAATGTTTAACATACACACATCATTTGACAAGGAATATTTAGGAAAAGATATATTATAATTAAAAATATTCTGTGCAACTGTTTTGTTTAAATATTTTTTTACATGAGTTTAGTTTGCAATTTATAGGATGTGCAGATGGCATAATTTTGATTGAGTTGGTTACATTACCTTTCACCAAAATACTCTGAGGAAAGGTATGAATCTATCTCTTCTCCTCCCCAGCTATGGATTAAATACCACATCAGATTGAGCGGTCTAGCCATGGTTGCCAACTTGTCTAGGAGAAAGACAACTTCAAAATCATATGTAGACTTGGTGAAGCACATACTATGCAGTCATGGAAAAGCTTATGGAGTTCTTAATGTCTCTATCATCTTGACTGTGCTCAGTGAAGTATAGTTTTTCTTTTATGTGCTGTGTCCCTTCAGGATGTGGGTGAAACATTTGTCCTTTTCTCCTAGTCCCTGTTCTGCCAAACATTTATAGAAGCTTAAATATGTTCTGAGTCACAAATTTTCTAAGTAAATTAAACTTACCTAGCAGTTGATTGTGATGCCATGTATCAAACACTTTTGCATAATCTATAAAATTTGTGCTATCATTCTAGGCATAAATATTACATTCCTTGTTTCATTGTCTTTAAGGAAAGCAAACTTTTCTTGTCCTATTTCATGTCTAATTCTGCAATTCTTCAGAAATGGAAAAGAGTTTGACTTAGAATAAGAAGTCAGATGATCTTAGAATTGCCAGGAAACACATGCTGTATTCTGGCATTTGTTTGGTTTTTAACCACAACAGAAGAGAACACATTTGATAATCAAGTTAGCCATTATCATTATTTTTTTAAAAATTTTTTAATCAGGTTCAAAAGTGTGAATATAAAGAAAATAAATGGAACTTAAAAGTTGAAGATTTGAAGACAAATGTCATTCATGAAGAAATCTTTGATGCTTTGATGGTTTGCAATGGAATTTTGAGTAAACCAAGAATGCCAACATATTCAGGAATTGCAACATTTTCTGGACAAATTCTTCATTCACAGCTATATCGAAATGCTTCAGATTTTTCTGACAAAAGAGTTTTGGTAATTGGCATGGGAAATACAGGAAGTGAAATTGCAGTAGAACTGACAACACAAGCTAAACAGGTAAGTAAAGATTAGAGATTATACAAATCTCTATATATTGTTAATCTTAACTTTTATCTGAACTTGCAAGATGAAATGTTTTGACAATTATTCAGGCTACAATCTGTATGCTGTTTATATTATATGTGATGTGACAAATTCTTTGTCTTCTTCATATATGTCATAATAAAAAAATTTACCAAACCAAGTGATTCAAAAATCCAGAATAACATTTTAAGATTATCAAATAATGTGGCAAGATTTTAAGTAGTATAGTGGTAAGTGTGCCTGTCAGTCAAAGAAGAGTTTAGGATTTGATTACTGAAGATGAAAAAAGTATTGTTTAATTTCAAAGTAGTAAGTATTAATCGGTTACTTGAAATCATCATAGACACAGATTTTACAGTAACCATGACTCTTGAATACGTCCAACTATTTCTTTTCCAATTAAAACCTACTGCTGCACAAAACCAACTCCATGAATGAAATTTAAGCAGCATTCATGTTTTTTAAATCAAGCAAAATGAGGTCAACCAGCAAGAATTTTCATTGATCAACTCAGAGATGATAGAGCTTTTTTTTCAGAACTTTTATTGATCAACTCAGAGATGATACTGGAACAAGAAAGGAATAATTATGGGTGACAAAAATGGTTGGAAGAAATTGGTCAAAAGTGTTCATTTGAAGAGGATCAAATACATACAGAATTTGATTTCCCAAGTTGAGAGATCAGTAAAGTCGTTCCCACACCTTTTATATTTATCTCAGATAACACAGGGAATTGGTTTTATGGAATAGTAGATTTATTATTAATGATTATTTTCAATAGTTTTTCTGGTTCATTTATATTTGTTTTTGAATGACTATTTTTTTTCTTTTATTAGGTTTATTTAAGCACAATAAATGGCAAATGGATCTGCAAAAAATTGACTCCTCATGGCTTACCATATGATGTCCAACTCTTCAAAAGAATAACGTGATTCATTTTAAAGTTTTTACCCAAAAGGTTTCAGCATTTTTGGTTTGAGAATTTTTTATCTTTAAATCATAAATTCTTTGGACTGAATCCAAATTCTTATATATCTTTTTCAACAATCGCTTTGAATGATGAAATTATTGACAAAATCTCTTGTGGGAAATTAATTGTTAAACCGGATGTGGAAAAATTTACTTCCCATGATGTTTTCTTTGTAGATGGAACAGTTGCGACTGACATTGACGTTGTTATATTTGCAACTGGATATGAAATAGATTATCCATTCTTGGAGAAATCAATGCTGAAGTTGAAAGATGGTAGACTTTTTGCTTATAAGTACATGTTTCCTCTTGAAATGATTGACAAAAACTTTGCTGTAATTGGCTATCTGCATAATTTTGGAGCAGCAGGTCCATTACGTGAGAGTCAGGGTCGCCTGGCTACTCGGGTTTTTAAGGTAATCATTTTTGTTGTTACTGTTGTGTTATTATCACTTAGTGTTCATTGTTATCCATTTTCTTTTCTGATATGTCAACTACAATAAAAACTCAAACACATTATCCAAATGTTGAAAATAATCAAATAATGTCAAAGGGAGATAATTAAAACTTTTAACTGATTTTATTTTAAATTATATTTATATCACATAACTATTGCAGCTTTAACATGTATATAAATGCTCTGTCTGCTGTAGAGCAAGGAAGAGTGGGTAACTTTAATTTTCAAAGTAGTTGGGAGGAGGATTTGATAGTTATAATATAAGCACTGATTTTTACCTGGGATTAAACACATCTGCTCACAGAAGCCAATGTACAGTTTCTCACTGCCAACTCATATATGTGGGTTGCTGCAAAGCCTCAGTCCTCCATTGACCTACAGCTTACACCATCACTGATGGTGTTTACCAGTGTAAATATTAAATGATGTGTTTTACAAAACTAGCTTACATCTAGAGCAAAAAATGATTCTTTACAATGTTTACAAAATCAACTGACAATAGAAAATTATACCTGATTTCTTTTTTATCAAGCATAGGAGGTCAGTCCAGAAAGTATCCAGCCATTTAAGACAATGATATCTTAATCTCCTTCTCTCTGATTGGTTGCCAAGCTTCAAGATCAAACAAAGGATTTGTGACATATTCAAAATGGCTAGATTATTGATGCAAACTTTTGAAGAGAATAAACAAAAATAAATTTGAAGAGAAAATAATGATTGTATCAAATTTCATGTCTTTTGGATTTTATTTTAGGGTTTAATAAAGTTACCCCCAAAAGATGTGATCAGTGCAACACTTGCTACCCAATGGAGTGTTGATGTGATAGGCTATCAGGATGAGTTGTGTGAACTCATTGGTTGTAAACCCAAATTGTGTAAGTATACCATTGATGAGGTTGCTATGGGCTTTCATTAGATTAGTATTATGTTTATCTTTAAAATAATATATATATATGCATGTGTCTCATTATATAAATGCCATATTTAGTGGGTAATAATTATTATAAATATCATATATAATGAGTATTTATTTGAGTAAACATTCCTATTTTTATGCAATGAAATGTCTGAAGAAGTTTGCCAGAAACGATGGCATCTTTGCTGAAATTCTTCAGTATAGTGGTAATTACTAGGTTGACATCTATCTGGAATACTGAGAAAGTTCCAAAGGATTGGAGAGACATGATCATGTTGCCATTGTATGAAGGTATACAATACAAGGCATAAAGAAACTGTGTGAGCATTATCATGGTGAAACTTTACTTTTAGCAGTGGGTTAAATCTGAGTGGGTATTAGCTGTTGAAACTGAATGCTCACAATATGGTTTCTAGCCTAAGTGATGAATGATGAATATGATTTTCATATAACAGTATAACAAATTCAAGAGAAGTTGTAGTAACAACAGCAAGGAGTGTTTCAAGTCTTCATAGATCTTACTGAGGCCTTTGACACTGTAAACATAGAACTTATATGGAAGATCTTGAGCTGTCCTTATCAGTTTATCAATATTATCCAGTCATTTCAGTATGAGAGATATTAGTGTTTTACTTTCAGAACCCATCAAGATGCAAAATGATGACAAGCAAGTTGAACTTTTAGCAACGACATTGTTCTCCATATCTTTTTTGTTGTTCATCTCTATAGCAAATAACATTAAATTATTACTTTGGCCTCATATACATCACACTCTCCCATAGCCTGACTTGTCATAGACAGGTACATAGATAATGCTTTCACATTGAAACATTAAGAAGTTTTCTGCATTGTTGCTTAAAAAAGAAATATAAAGTATTTCCAAAACTTTCCCTTCAGTAATGAATGTCTTTAAATGATTTCCTTTTTAGGTCATCTGCTCTTATCAGATCCGTACCTTGGACTGAATGTCATTGTTGGCCCTTGTACTCCCTATCAATTCCGTTTGACTGGCCCTGGAAAATGGTCAGGAGCAAGATCTGCCATACTTGATCAGTGGAAACGAATGCATTACCCGACAAACAAACACCTGAAATCAAATCTATCACCATGGATAAAAGACTTTCTAATTTCATTTGTTATATTTTTTGTGATGATTCAAATTTTTGTCTTTGGACTATTCCTGTCAAAATAGTTCTGAAGGAATGCATTTGTGGAAAGGTTTTTTTCTTTTTTCTTTCGAAATACATGTAGGAAAAAGTTTTTTTTTTCTTTTTTAAAACCATCTCACTGCATGCAAAGTAATAAATTCACTAAGGAGTTACTGAGTGCAAGAGAATATGAGAAGAAAAACACTAAGGATTAAACATTAAAAGAAACATTAACAATAAAAGAACAAGAATTTTATTGCATTAAAATTTTTGAAGATCAAAGTTCACTGGGAAGCAAGAAGCCAAAGTCCCACCAGTGAGAAGTTTGAGAAGCAATTGTTAGCATAGAACTTACAGTTGCATCTAGTCATTTCAACTGTAAAATGATGAGACCTTGACCCCAATCTAGTCTGGCAATTAAATTAATAAAGTCTAGATACCAAAGAGGAAAGCTCGTTAGAAATATTACCATAAAACTATTTATAGAAAAGGCACAGGAAAACTATGTTATATCAGTTGGAAAGTGACTGAAGCTGTAGTGCCAGGTTAGGACCAATAACATTGCAGACTCTTCTTTGTATTTTATCAAGAATCTCTAAATAGATAGCAGAAGCCTCTGATATGACAGCAATATTCAAAGCATGAAGAAATAGTCGTCTTACAAATATGTAAAAAGAAATTGAGAAAAGTTTTCTAGCACAACACAGTGAACCAACATTCCTCACAGTAAACTTAGCAATTGATTCAATATAATCTTTCCACATCATCTTATTGGAAAACTTTAGCTCAATTAGGCCCAATGAATTACTCTCCTGGAGGTTAGCATTAGCCACGCATCAAATAGTTAAAAAAAAATAAATACAAAATGACAAAAGAAAGAGAGAATACATGAAATGGATAGAATATTAATACAATTGATTTTTTTTAAATTTCATATTCTTATTAAGAAAAATAATTCTACTAAGTTTAATTAAGAAATAATTTTATATACAGAATAAACTTCTCTCTCTCTCTCTCTCTCTCTCTATATATATATATATATATATATATATATATATATAATTATTTTATATGCACACTACTTAGTGGAATGGGTTCAGTATCAGTGATAGCACTAACTAACATATTCAGTTGTATGGGTATGAGTTTACAACTGTGTATGTATGTATCATGAACTCATGTCCATACAACTGAGAGTGTATATATATATATATATATATATATATATATATATATATATATATATATATATATAATATAAAAACAGACAACTTTAAAGGTTCATGGGATTATAATTTATTTCCTTAGGACCAGGATTTTGGTCCTAATTCATCAGATCTCCATTTTCATACAAAATATTCATACATACATGCACACATCTATGCATATCTACATACATACACATATATATATCTACAAGTGCTTATATACACCCAAGTTAACAACTATACACAAATGAACAAATAGCTATACAAAAAACATAATCAATTATATATACACATATCTACACATACATACACACACATATATATGCATAAATATACACACACATATGCATATATATATATGCATACATATACACACATACTTGTACTTACACACATATATATATGTATACATACACTTACAGACATATACAAAAACATACATATATACTCAAATACATAAACACACACATACACATATATGCATCTACACATACAAATATACTCACATATATACAATTTAACATATGCAATTAATCCTGCATATAGACATCAAGTATTATTCCATGTCTTGATAATTCAAATTCCAGACTTCCTAAGGACAAGCTCCTAAAGATTAGGTGTAGTTTGCTACTTTGAGTCAATGTTGATGGTTTAGTAATTGCTCAGGCCTATTATATTTAATTATAAAGATTTTCTCCTTAATGCAGAGGTCAGATCTGTCTCTGAAGTTTTTAGGAGTTTGAGCCCTGGAGATAATTTTCCATTTCAATTGCGGAGTGGAGCTGTTTTTCAAAAGATCCCAGTAATATTTAGACAGTGCTGTTTGATGTTTAAGAGATTCGTTACTGAAGGAATGGCAATGGTTATAAAAACGCTGTTTCCAACTCCCAGCAGATATTCCAATATAAACCTTTTTGTGGCTTACATTTTCTTTGGGGAAGATCATGGCTTCATACACCACATTTTCGATCATACATATTCCTCCCATTGAGCATTCAGTGTTTACCAAAAATTGACAATATATATATATATATATATATATATATATATATATGGATTGATGTGAGTTTGTGACTCTGGGTTTCACGCTATTTGCGATCGTCAGACAAACTGATTAATTTTTAAATTTTGGATTTATATATGGTTGCCTATATCGGTGTTTTTATGGTAGTTGGAGGAAAAAGTGTCGTCAGAACGCCACTCATACCTACGCAGGCATACATACGCACGCGTTCACGCATTACAGCTTACACAAACATAAACATATATGAACAGTATGGGACTCGGCGTATATGCGCATCCATGCGTCGTTGCGTTGATACATACGCAATTGGTCGCTGTATTCAATGTTGGATTGTGTAGCGAACTTCTTGAGCTAGTCGCAGTGTCAACGCACAGACCATCCGTCTATTTTGTTCGCGGAATAATGTTTTCATGAACACACATATATACCTATGCACGCGCGTTCACACATCTTCTATCCGTGTGTTTTTCAATCTTAAGATGGCGTCTGTGTAAGACTATACTAGGTAAAATTGTTATTATTTTTAATTTTTTTAATGCTATTTTGTTAATAATTTAAAGCCAGTTATTTGCTTGTTTTTTTTTGGTGATTGTGCTTATGTAAATGGCAGAAACTCCAATTTATAATACTTGTTGGTATTTATGCGATGGTATTAATTTTGATGAGGGGTGTGGAGGAAGGAAGTAAAATTGTGGACTGATGCGGTAATGGTAATTGTGATTTGGTAGTAATGGTGGGAGGAACAGGTGATAATAATAACAATTGTAGCAGCAAATAGTTATCGTCCTAAATTATTTCTAAAGTAAAAAAAGAAAGAAAAACAAGAAAGTTAATTGAACCGCTATCTAATAAATAAACAGTGCTTCTTCCCTAGAGTAATGTAAGAGTTATTCACCCTTGATTCTAACGTTAATCGGCATGTAATTTGAATAAAAACTAAATAACGAATTTTCAATCACTTTTCTGCAAAAATGTTATAGCTTTCTCGACGTACAGGATTCGTCATTGGTGCCAGGAAGCATTTCGATTATTACACCGTATGCGCATATGCTCGCAGTCCCACATTGTTCATATATGTTGTTTGTGTGAGCTGCAATGCGTGAACGTGCATGTATGTATCTCTGCGTAGGTATGAATGGCGTCCCGACGACAATTTTTCCTCCCACTACCATAAAAACATCGATATACGCAACCATAAATAAATCCAACAAAATTTAAAAGTTAATCAGTTTGTCTGACGATTGCAAATAGCGTGAAACCCATAGGTCAGTCACAAACTTACATTAATCCAACTAAATATGTTAGCTCTATCAGTGATATTGAGCGCGTTCCAATAAATATCGCGCATGTATAATATATAAATAACATATATAAAAATTGCATATATATATATATATATATATATAAGATTATTATTATTAGTAAATATATATATATATATATACTACTAATAATAATCTTATAAATATAAGCAGCTATACTCGTTCGGTGTTTTAGCTTGTAAATGAACAAACCAATACCCAAGGGGAGGGGGGGAAGGGGAAAAAAAGAAAGAACTAAGAATATGTACATCCGGCGAAAATAATCGTCTAGAATCTAAGTTCTGAGTCCAAAGAAAAAAACCTCCAACACGAGTAAAGTAAAAATAACTAAGCAAAGTGCTCAATACGCTAAGTAGAGCAAACTAAACCTGGGTAGGTTTGTCTGGCTCTTTAGGTTTACTCATATATATATATATATATATATATATATATATATATATATGTATATATGGAGAGAGAGAGAGAGAGAGAGAGAGAGAACGTTATTGATGATTATTTTTAAACATGAACGAAACAATTTCCTGTATTTTTAAGTTTTGAACCTTTGTATTTAATTAAATTTGAGGTAATTTTTTTCTAAAATTGGGTTTTGCTTTTGAGGGAGCTAGCTTTTGTTGCCTGATCTTTAAACTTTTTGATAGTTGGAATATAACTTGCTGTGTTCAAAAATGTTTTTTCTCATATTTTAAGCGTACAATTAGTCATATTTTTAAAAAATTCGGTTAATTAAATTAAACCTTAATGTTACTAATTTTATTTGAAAGTAATATATAGAATAGATATTAAGAGATTTTTAAGATGTCTTTTGTCATTATTTTTTAATTAAAATGCTGGATCAATTATAAATTGACCGGGAGAAAATTTTAAAAATGTTTTTTTAAAAAAAGAAAGCCTTCCTTAATGAGAGAAAACAATAGTCCTCGAGTCCGAATGTAAATAATAATAATTCATTTCAGAGATAGATTGGAACTGAGTAGACAGATTTTAACGCAATGATATCACTTCTATAATTTCTACTTACAGATGTCATAGCATGACATTCAATAATGAATTTTTTTGTAAAATGGAAAGTTATCTCCCTTTGATTTTTAAAAATAAATTATTTTAAAAATTTTCTTAATTATAAATTCTAATAAAGAGAAAGACGAGAGGGCGAAATTTGTTACATTGATTACATAAAAGCGTATTTAAAAAAAAAAAGGATTATAGTTTGATCCGTTGCAGTGACAACAATTTTAGCGGTAAAAATAAATTGTAAAATGCAGACGATAATGAAAATCTACATACAGTTAATCAGAGAATGGATACATCCAACTCCGTGTGTGTTTTTAAATCTTTTATTCCTTTCGTGGAAGTTTGGAAAAGAAAGACAGATTTGGGAGTCGGTCACATAAAGGGGAAGAAGTAAGTAAATGATAACTCAATCATTTCCCTTTGCAAGAAGAAAATGTGAACATAATAAACGGTTATTCTTTTTATTATTTCTATCAAAATGACGGCAGACATTTTGAATTAACATCGCAACAAGCTCAGATTTACAAATAAAGTTTTTTTTTTACATCTTCTATAACATTATTTTTAACGCAGGCGTCAGTTTTCCACCATGAAAATTGGGGATAACAACAACAGGAAATTAGTAGCAGTAGAATGAAGAACTTATATTATTATTCAACGGGAATATTTAGGTGTTAAAGCCATGAAATGATTTTTTTCATATTTATAGGGGAGAGAACTTTTATTAAAGAAATTGAATTGCATGACTTTTCCGCTAAACACTTTTTCATCAGAAGGCAATGTCTTTAGAACAGAGAGAATGAAAAGAATTTAAAAAGCAACTATTTCAGCACACAAAACAATAATATCAATTTATTTTTGTGTAGGAAAATATTATGGTATCACATATACAATAATGAAAAAAAAAAAAGAAAACTGAACTTTTTTGTAAACAAAAAGTTATCTCCCTTGGACTTTGATTTATTTTTAAAAAAAAACTTTTTAAGGGAATTTAAATTAAAAGAAACATTCGGCATTCATTGACGAAACAACCGGTGCTAGTTTCGGGAGAAATTTATAAAATTTTTTTCTTTAAACAATTTTCTTTCCAGTATTGATGGGAGCTTTCTTTCTTAATCTTTTTTTTGCTTGAAATACTGTGTAAAAATGAATGTCAACATCTTGATTATGTCATTATTTTCTTTTAAAGTTACATGTGTTATCCGTTTAAGTTATTATTGTTGTTGAAAGTCCTCAAGTCACATAATTTCTGATATTTGACACAGTTTTTTGCTTGTGATTGTGTAGTGCCATTCCACAAGGTTTTATAAGAAGGATGGTCTTTGCTAAGAAGAGCGTACAGGAAGGCTTCATTCAATTCAAGCCATTTTGACCATTGATCTAAGAAAGTGGATGTATATGGCTGACAATTTAGACTGCCACTAATTTGCTGAAAAAACAACATAACATCACGAAAAAAGAAAATCCAAACTTGATGAAATCAAAGTTTTATCGTCAAAATCCTTGTCAAGAGGAAAGACCAAAGTATTTTTTGATTAATTTAAATCTTTTAATCCCTTCTCGCACGTTCGAAATTCTGGTTAAAAAGGTTTTTTTTTTCATCAGTGATGAGCCAAAGATTGCTTTTTAAATTAATTTGTGAAAATGAATTAAATTATTTTTGAAACGTTTTTATTTTTTTATAAAATCTTGGTAGAATTTTTGTTTCACATCTGTTGGAATAACTTATTTAATGAACTTACTTATTTAATGAAATTTCAAGAAATTAAATTTTGTCCCATTTCATTCTAATTTTTATTAGTTAAAAGCAGGAATCCTTGGAGAATGTAATAAATCATTATTTTTTTTTCAACAGTTACTGATTTACCAAAAATCTGCTCTGAATCATAAAATAAAAAATGCAATCAAAATAAGACATTATTCAATAGAAAAGCTTTTTAATTGATTTTATGAATAATACAATATATTGACACTTAAGAAAAAAAATTTTTGGTGAATAATAAATTTTTACAAGAATTGTTTTCTTTTTTTAATCTTAGAATAATTTATAAAGTTTTAAATTTCTGTACGGGTTTTTAAATAAATTTCTGCATATTGTTATTAAATAAAAACTATATTTACTAAACGTAATTTTAAAAGATTAGTACAAATATTTTCTTATATTTTTTGCACTTAAAAATTATACATAGAAGGCGCTCATGTTAATTCAATTACATTTTTTAACGTCTAAAGCCCCCATAGAACAACATTATTTATCAGTCTGTGAACAAGACATTTTAAACTTAAAGTAAATAATATTTGTTTCAAAAAATAATAATTATTATAACTTAAATCTGCTAATATTCCTCAAATAATGTTTCAGAAAAGTATTTTATTTTTGGAAGTTTTTTTTAATAAACATTGTGATGAAAGATGACAAAAAAAAGAGTGGGTGGCGATAATCAAAATTTTTTAGCAAAAGCAAAAAAAAAAGATGAACAAATCTCCCAATCAATTTAAATTAGTGTTTGAAATGCACCAAAGTATTTTGCCTTTTGGAAATATTAAATTTAATCTATCATCTTGAAATTAAAATAAAAGCTTCAAGAAAGTTTTCAATTTTAAAAATTCAGTTTAAACCTTAGGTATTGTGTTTTTTTTTTGTATGTTTTTGGAGGTAACTAGTTCAGATATTTCTAAATCTGTTTGGAGCCATGCATGATATGATATCTATATGTAAGTCTCTATCTGACAAGACTATTTAAGATCATTTCTTGAGTTTTTAGGATAATCTTTTGGTCTTGCAGCACTTGTAGTGTTGTGCGAAACTACCTCTAACACAGGCCATCTTATGTTTGATTTCCTTATCTCCTTTACCAAATTTGTTATAACTGATCCATGAAAGAGAGAGAGAGAGAGACTTATTGAATTGTTAGATTCCAGAAAGTAGTATTTCAAAATGATTGTCACTTACTTGATTGCTATAACAAACATTTTTTAGTGGAAAAGATATATTGTAAAAAACTAGAGTCAATCAGAAAATATTTTATACAACAGAGCAGATATGTTTATATTTTTTTTTAAGATTGGAAAGGAAAAATGCAGAAATTGTTTTTTATGTAAAAAGAGAAAAGGGCTTGACTATAGTGTACCAGACACATGATCCTGGAAGTAAATAATGAATTAAATAGTAAATTAAATGAAATAAACCAAATTGACAAAAATAGTGATGCAATCTCATTACAATATTTTGATAAGTACACCTCAGGCCTCATTGAACAATTGAATCTCCATAATTAAACTATTTTTACTACTTTATCTACCATTAATTGTCCTTAGGTTGAATAAAATTGCTTATTGATAGCAAATCTTGCAGAATAATAGGTGAGGTTATCTTCATTAAGTTATTAGTTTTTATTAGATTTTCTTTGAATTTGTGTATTTATTAATTCCATTTAGTCAGTTGTTTTATTCAAGTTCTTGTCTTTCTTCAGGAGTGTGGGACTGGTAAATGAATGTCAAGCTGAGGGGAAAAAATGTTGACTACAGAATATTTTCTTTTGCAAATGGAAGTCTCTCAGAGTTAGCCAGACTTCTCGTTCTTTTGAGTTAAGAAATTCCAAAGAGAAAGGAAGAACTTTTTGTTTAATTATTTTGTTTATATTATATTCTAAGAGATGAATTAAAAAATATATAAAATACTATAACAATTTTGCTGTTTTATTTTAAAAGTGTAAAATAAAATAAAAAAAACAAAAAAAAAACAACCAACCAAACATTTTGGACATGAATGATTGAGGGGATGATATCCCCTCTAGAAATTTTGGAGAGAGACAATTTTCTGCTAGGGAAACTAAAAAAAAATTTTTTAATTTTTTCTGATTAGATGAATGCATGTAAATCAGTTTGTAGGCAGCTCTAATAATGGATGTTAAAAAGCTGTCCATTGATTGAATAGGTATCTATTTTTGATTAGAGGTGATCAGGGTGGAAATTTTACATGCATCTATTTTGTTTGATTCAAGGAGAAAAGGGTTGATATCTGAACAGGCATCACTTTTCTTTGATTAGAGGTCATCAGTATTTATAAATAATCCATGTCTGAAAATAACTCAGCTGAAAAGGAATATCAAGGAACAGCAGAAAAGTTGTTTATATAATCTTATAGAAATCTTTCTTTATTCTCTGCAGATCAATTGTCATATTTTGTTCAGTTCCAGTCAAAATGAATGCTGTCATGTGCAGAAAATCTTGAGGTATGAAGAAAGATATAAGAGTAATTGCACAGTTCTTTTGTTCAACCCACACCTTTAAACAATTTGATTCTTTTTAGATTTATGTCCATAAAGAAGATGTCCTAAATTTTGGGGTGGATTTAAGTCAAGTTTTCTTATAAATATATCAAAATGTGGAACAAAATAAGAGTAATTTTTTTTTTCAAAATAGGTAGTTTCTGCTCAAGGCTAAATCATATTGAATGAAATAGACAAAAAATAAATATATATGGCATATGATATATACTTAAATATGTTTTGTGTATGCACTACTTAGAGATGGGAAAATTTCTCAATTCAGTTGTGGAATCTTCTGATGATGTGTTAAAAATGCTGTAACAATTTAGTTTCCGGCTGTGTAATTTGGTAAGAAAACATCTCACCATAGACTCTATACACTATAATAATCTTTTTACTTAATGAGATAATAAATCAGGCACATTGCAGTGAAAAATTATATGATGATTTAGGTTAAATCTATAAGACTATGTCACTTTCCAGTTATAATGTTAGAAGGAAATATTGTAGATTTATTTGATTTCTTTCTACAATTAAGAAAAATATTTTACATTGACAAGATCAGCTTCAAATATTTTCTTGTTGGTCAATTCAATTTTTTGATTATTAAAATTTTAATTTTTCTCAAATCTCTTTTGGTGACATTTTAAAGCCAAATGTTTTAATTAGTTTTTATTGTTCTATGATCTTTGTTCTTTTTTTTGTAATTTCCAATATTATGTTTCTATCAATAATTTTATTATATCTTGATGATCTTTTAAGATTATGCCTTTCTTACAAAGCATCACAATCTTTATATATTTGACATGAAAAATTAAATATCAATGACGACACTATTAGATATATTTATTTACAGTATCATAAAGAACCATCAAGTTGTAAGTTAATAATAATTTTATTGTGAATTATGCAATTTATTAGACATGAATGTAGCATAGTGGTTATCACATTGGAGAGTGTCATTGGTGTCAAGTTCAAATTCTAGCAGAGGCCATTGCATTTTATTTTTCACAAACATCCATGGAAATGTGTGAATCTATCACTTCTCCTCAGAAGTAGGAGATAAATAGCAAAATAGACTGAACTCTTTAACTTTGGTTGGCAACCAGTCTAGGAGAATGACAACTCTGAATTCAAAACTGGTTGTTACAAAAATCACAGCAGTAATACCTAGTGTGGTGAAGCTGAGGAAAGGTGTCTATAGTATGTATACATATATGTATATTTCATTAGATAATGTAGACATTATGCCTATTTAACTTTACAATAATCCATTCTAGTTCTCTAATTATCTTCTTTATGTTAAGTTAAAATTCATCAAGGAAGGCACCATATTTTTTGTTAACCCAAGTACTTTCAATCTCTTTTGAAATTATCGTCAGAGGTGAATTGTGAAGACAAACTTAATGTAATAGTAATCATTGTTATGGTGATTTTTGTAAACACATGTTTTTGTAAATGTGCTCTGTTATAAATATTTTAAAATTAATCATTGCCCAGGGGTGCCATACACCATTTCAGTAGATGAACAGTGCATTTCATCTTTTACAGCTGTACATAGTCCAAGGAGAACTAACAGTAGATGTTTCAGCCATTTTAACTGGTCTGTCAATGTTCTCAGGGTTGATTTTAATGTTTGATGAAACCTTTCCACCACTCTGCTGGACTTTGGATGATATGCAGTGGTATTAATTCTCTTGCACACTAAAACTTTCCAGCAATTATTCCAATAGGTAAGACTCAAATTGTCAACCTTTGTCTGTGGTGATGACAGCTGGAACACTGCAATGGGCTACCCATCTGGATATAAAAGTCTTTGCTGTAGTTTCTGTTGTAATGACTATTATAGGAAGAGATTCACACCAGCAAGAGAACTGATTGACATGTCAACAAATGAGTATGCCTTTCACAGAAGGGTAAGGAACCAGTTATGTCCACATATACATGAGCAAACTGCTCATCTGGCGATGGGAAGAAGTGGTTGAGTGTGTCTTCAGAGTTTAGCCTTTTGACATGGTACACATGTGTTTGACCATAATTGAATATCAGACCTCATTTGATTGAAGCATTGGCACCAGGATAAGACAAGTTATGCAAAGTGAAGAAGACTGTTCACTGCGATGTTACTGGAACGAAGGGGCGTAATTGTCTTGTGTTGATGTCACACACAATCTTGAAAATAATGTTCGAGGCTCATATTTTCGAAAATTTTAAAAATGTTGAGTTGTTCTGAAGAAGCTTTTGGAGTTCTTTGTCTTTTGATTATTCTTCCACCACTGACTGGTATTCCATGCATGGGTCTAGCAGGAAAGCGTTAATGCCGTGGGACATGATGTCTGCAGAGATGTTTTTGGTTCCTTTGTCAAAATGTATATCTGATGTAAACTGCATCAGATAATCCTGATGTCTAGTTTCCCGTGGTGCATATTTGTCTGATGTTCACCTGAATGCCCCGAGTAAGGTTTTGTGGTCTGTGAGTATGTGGAAAGTTCGACCTTCTAATAAATGGCGAAAACAGCGATCCGCTGAATAAGCTGCCAAGAGCTCCCGTCCAAATGTACTGTACCTGACTTATGTTGGTGGTAGTTTTCTAGAAAAAACATATTGGTTTCCGCTGGCCGTTTATTATATGCTGCAAAACCGCACCTTGACCAATGGAAGAGACGTCAACCGCCAAATGATAGATTTCATTGCGTGTGAGAATACTGGTTTAATTTTGTGAATATCGTCCTTTCCGCTCCGACATTTACCGTGATTAGAAAAAAGTACGTGTTAAAACCATATTTCGTTAATTGACACGTTGTGATCAACCGCTTATGGAGTTTTATAAAATAAATGAACATTCCATATTTTTTACTTGTTCGAATAGCGTCGTTGTCACCAATATAAAGGGAGGTTGGTATGGCAGAAAGATTTATTCTCTCGATTGAATTTCCCCCATTACGGGCATTATTATATAACATCATATTTCACGGAATAGCTGAATAGGAAAAGAATGAAAAACATGCTTAGTTCTCAGAGAAATTTTCATAATGTTACGTCGTACACGCAGAGAAATTATAACATATATGTAACAACAAACGGTGTATAAGAAAGGGGAAACTATAGTTACGGGGGTTTCTCCATGAGCCTGGTTAGGCCATGTGGTTTTTCCTGTAAGACCTACCGCTGTGGGCTAGGGACGTCCCTCTTCTTTGGGCTCTACATCACAACTATCCTTCGTCACTGTATCTCCTGACGTCATTCACCAGCTGTCACGTGACCCATGTGACTATCTCAGCGAAAGGAAGACAATCGACGTTTTTATCAATACAATCTGAAAGGAGGCCGAGCAAAGTGAGATGCTTAAGCCATTCAGGGTTTATTAGAGCCACTAGTAGTTTGCCAAACAGGGATAAGTCGATAATTCGAGATATCAGAAGGTTCACCAGCTTTCTAAAGAAAGCAACTACAGAAAAGGATTTTCAACAAACTAGAAAGCAAGAAGCACAAGGCATTATTTGTTGTAGAGTTTGGAGAGAACAAGAGCCAGTTAGGGAGGACATTTGCATACAGGTTAATAAGGTTTCTTCACTTCAAAATCAAATCGCTGAGCAACCTTGTTAAAAGTCTGGTTCTGGTATATGTACGTTTCAAATCATTTCATTTTTCTCCCACTGTCTAATTGGAAACAACTTTGTAATTTCATACTTAAAAAAGTAGACTATGTGCATAAACATTCAAGCACGCCAACACAGGTCACATGCACGCTCGTGTTTTCCCCTTTAAATTCGATCTTGTGTCACATTCCGTTTGAGTGAACGTCGTTATAGATTGCTGATACACTTGCATCAATATCAGTTAGATTGGTGTCCCGCCCTTTATCTCTTCTAAAACAAAACGCAAGTAGTAAAAAATGCGAGTTGCCATCATCGGAGCTGGCGTGTCTGGTATTGCAGCTTTAAAGTGTTGTATAGAAGAAAATTTGACTGCCGTTTGCTTCGAACGGAACGATACATTCGGTGGATTATGGGAACATAATGCCAACCCGGTACCAAACGAAACGACTGTCACCAAACAAGTGGTTTGTAATACAAGTAAAGAAATGATGGCTTTCAGTGATTTTCCTCCGCCTCAAGAATTTCCTTTGTATTTACCACAGTATAAATACAAAGAATATTTACAGCTCTACGTGAAAAACTTCGACTTAGAAAAACACATGAAATTCAACAAAAAAGTATGTAATATTCACTATCAAAATAATAATTCTTTCTTTTTTATTTGTGTATCTTTGAAATGTGAATTGCTCAAAAAATGTTTTTTTTATTGAAACTATAAAAGACGAATGCACTTCTTTACTTATTCTAAATATCTGCTGCCCTTAAAATTTAGCATACGTTTTTTTTATCTGTGCACAAAAAATTATTTAACTAATTTATTATTGGCATTCGCTAAATGAATGATTCGATTTAATCTGTTTACTTTTTCGTATTTAAAAATATAAAAAATAGATTTGAATAAAAGTCACAGTTTTAGATGTCTTGTTTATTGGTTCTTCTCTGAAAAAACATTGTAATTTATCTATACTGCAAATATTTCATTAACTTTTTTTTGTCCTTAATTTACAGTGGGCTTTAATGGGTTGATCGACGAAAAATGATTTTCGTCTCGCCTAAAAGATACAAAATAAAAATTTATATAACAAAAAAGGTGTTTTTTTTTTAAATATCGTTTACGGCATGAAGGAAGCTAATGACGAAGTACATAACTCCTACTTTTCTGAAATCATTGATTCTTTCTAAGAAAATGTTTCGCTTTACTTCAGAAAGTTTCATTTTGTAATTTTAAAAAAAAACCTACTTTTTCTTAACTTCGCATTTCTTATTCCTGAAATGGTTTCATGTGTGGTCATTGCACCATACCCGAAGGGATGAACCTTGCCTTATATAAACGTACTGACAACATTGGTACCTTCAAATATTTACTTGTTCGTTGATCCACTTTTCTTGTTTATTACCATTTTAATTTTTCTTAAATCTATTTTTGGAGCAGTGTTAAACCATATTTTGTTTTATTAATGATTTCAATTTCATCTTTTTTTTTATTTTCCCATATTAAAGGATTTGTTGAGAGAAAAAGAGAAGAGAGAATGTTAAATCTCTAATTCCGAGTGAATGTCGCAAACGAAAAAACACAAGACTTTTATACTGATGTGGAATTTGTAGAGGAAAAAATGTTTTAAAATGACAAAAAATATTTTTTACAATACACAAATTGTACAAATTAAAATATAGGCCTTCCCACAACATTTCCCCTGGGCACCTGAAATTATCAAAGTAGATTAACAATTCTTTCAGATACAAATCAATTTTTATTAGAAAACTACAATTCGTATAAAGCAAATATTTTCTTTTACAACAAATGCATTTTAACTTTCTTTTATAACAACAGTTCATATAAATCAATTTCTTAGGAACAAAAAAATTTATTTACTTTGAAAAGTTCACAATATTTTAAAATTTTGCTGGTTCCCAGATTTAAAGTTGAAATTCAAAGGTGGGTAATAAAAGATTAACCTACCTTGGCAAAACTCCTTTTCTGGAGTCTTTGGAACAATATTAAGATTTTTGGAACAGCCGTCTTTAAGTTTGAAATAAACTCTCGCGGGTTTATAAAAGTCATTAGTATTAAAACAATTTAGATGGCCCTCCTTCTTCTATCTTCTTTGTCAACAGCGACAATGGAAGTAATCTTTTATCGTCACAGATCACCACGTGGTCTTTTTTTCTCTGCAGCAGCAGTTCCTAATGACAATCTTTCACCCGAGTGACCAACAGATGCAGAAGGACTTATACCTATGTTTTATAGACTACGCAAAGGCCTTCGACAAAGTACGCCACAAGGATCTATTGGCGCTGATCAGCAACCTTGATATATTCAGGAGGGATATCAGAATAATCAAGAACCTATACTGGCAGCAAACAGCATGCATACGCATAGAGAACGAGTTCAGTGAATATACGAAAATAGAAAGGGGCGTAAGGCAAGGATGCGTCTTCTCACCTGACCTGTTCAACCTGTACAGCGAGGCAATTCCGAGAGAATTGGAAACCATACTGGGATTTGGCATTGGCTGCCACAATCTTAACAACATAAGATACGCAGATGACACAGTACTGATAACAGACACAGAAGAGAAATGACAAAACCGCCTACAGAAGGCAGTGAAGGAGAGTGAGAAGAAAGGACTAAGCATAAACTACAAGAAGACAGAATGCATGGTCATCAGTAAAAGGATCAGCCTGAAATGCTATTTGCAGGTCGGAAACACTAGAATCAGGCAGACACAGGAGTTTAAATATCTGGGAAGCGTCTTGATAGAAGACGGTAAGTGCGACACTGAGATCCGTAGACGTATTAGGATGACCAAGGACACATTCCAAAAGCTGAGCAGAGAATTGCGAGACAGCAGGATTTCTTTGGCAACAAAGAAGAGAATACTGAGCTGTTCCGTGACGTCTATTCTTCTTTACGGTAGCGAATGTTGGACAATTTCCTCAAAAATGAAGACGAGGCACGAGACGACGGGGATGTGGTTCTACAAAAGGATGCTAAGGATATCATGGACTGAGCATGTGAGAAACGATGAGGTCTTAGATAGGTTACAAACAAGGAGAAGGCAGTTGAAGTTTCTTGGACACATAATGAGGAAGGGGGCCTGGAGAATTTGATACTCACGGGTCAAATAGAGGGAAAGAGAGACAAGGGAAAGCGGCTTTGAAAATATCAAAACCGGACCCATCCAGTAAAATTTTTGCCACGGAAAGCTTGAACCGTCTGTCTATATATGTATGTGTGTGTGTGTGTGTGTGTGTGTAGCTTCATAAGATCACTAAAAAAAGAGTATTGCAGGAATAAAAAAGGATGTTTATGTTATTATTAAGAAATAAGATCAAAGTATTTTTGTGGTATTTTTTTACATTTTCTAATTATTCGTAGCACGTTAAAAATCTTCTTTTTTTTTTGGAGTCAGCAAAATTGACAGAAAATCGATCATGTCAACCATTTTTTCCTTTTTATAAACAAAATAAAAATCTCCGTTTAAAATTTTTTTTTAAATTTATTATTATTTTTTCAAAATTTATTTTAAGAAAATTAGAAATTATAAAGTTTATTTAAAATACTTTGAAACAAACATTACTTACTTTCAGCGCCGAAAAAATGTAGTTTAAAAATAAGACGAAGAAGGTCTTAACAATTGGTGTCACTTGAGTGATAATTTCATCACGTATTGACAGCTTATGTAAGGGAAAGTTACCGGACAGAATTGACATAATTATTTAGTTTTAAGTGAACCAACTTATTTCATTTGTTATTTTTAAGGAAAACATTCAGTGCTCTAATTTTTGTTGTTTTTTGTACTTAGCTTTCACATTTACGTTTAAGATGTTTTATGGAAAATATATATATTATAAAAAAATTAAAATAAGACTGTTGAGAGTGAGATAAAATTTCATAAGAAAGGTATCTAATTAATTCATACGTTTGTTTCTTATGAAATTTTATCAGAATTGTACATAAAATATTATAATTTCATGTACATTTATTACATTTTACTGTGTCATTTATATTTCCATTCATTTTATTATTAATTTTGATATTTCATTTATGGAAAAATGTCACAACTGAGATAATATAAAAATAAAATCATGTAAATTTCATAAGATGGTACTAATACTTGTAGGTACCCTTCTCAGTTGAAATTGAAAAATCATATTAATTTCTCTACACGTGTTTTGCACAAACAATTCGCAAAAATAAAGGCCGTACAGCGGAGAACAACGCAAATAACGCGACTTTTTATAGTATTCTTTCTGGTCTTCCGTACATTTGAATTACAGCTGTCTTATGGACACAAAAGCCATCTGAAATTACTTTTTTTATACAGTGGGGGTCTTCTGATTGTTATAAGCTATACAACTTATAATGCTAAAAGATAAAAAAAAAAAGATAGATCTACTTAATATCACCATTGACTAAACTGACCACTCTTTTCCCTAATTTTATAACATTTAACAACTTTGATGAAAAATAATAAAATAATTTAAGAAATAACAAATAATTGTTTAAAAAATTCATTTTTCATCGAAAAAGTTTTTTCCTTCAGGCAATATTATCCATATTCATAAAAACAAATAAAATCAACTAAAAGCATTTTAAATTAAGAAACATCTTTGTTTTATTGAATTTTGTATGCTACAATTCAGAGCTGATTTTCAGGTCGAGGAGGTCTAATTAAAAAAACAAAAAAACATGATTTGCTTTCCTCAAAGCCTTGTGCTTTTAACTAATATAATCACTAAATTGTCCATTACTGAATTTCAAGAGATTTCATAAAATTAGTTGGGGGTGGGTGGGTAATACTTTAAAAAATATTTTTGTCATGACTTTAAAAAACGAAAACATGTTTATGATAATTTCCATCATTTGTGAATAGTTTCTGAAAGTTTCATTAGCATCCGACAGTTATTTTTATTTTTGCAAGATTTTCGAAATTAATGTCTGTCATTCAAAAATAAATAAATAAATAAAAAACGCGCTAAAATTTCGTTATTTAGTATTTCGCTGTTACAAAGAGAAACAAGGTTTTTTAATCAAAAGTTAGAATGTTCTAAAAAGAAGGAAACATTTTCAAAAATAATTTAAAAAAATACTTTGTTCATTCCTCTTTCCTCTTAATAACACATTTTAACGGTTGGTCTGGCCATTTGTTTGGGGTCTTTTTCATCATGCAATGCTCTTTTTCTAGCGATCTCATGGAGATACCTAACGGCTTAATGAATTTTATAATTCAAGATGATAAACGTTATATTTAGTTGTTATGCAATGCATGTTTGAGTAGACATTTTTGTTTTTTAAAGAGTGTAATTGACATCAGCCTGGGAATTAGAGAGTCTTTAATAAGTACGATGTGTTCACATCTACGTCCCCCTTATATAATGGAAACCACCTTCATGTCATGAGTGTTTTAGACACTTCAGACAAAAATATCTTCACAGCAAAGCATTTCACAGTTAACCTTCTTAATCGTAATGCATATTTTTCGTTAGGGCCCTTCGAAGTCTATAATTGCTTATTTTCATATCCGAAACGCAAATAAAGTAACCCGACCAAACTCATTATTATGAAGGATAATGCTCCCTGTCACAAATCAAAATTGATGAATGAATACTTTGATGAGAAGCAGGAGAGTGTTATGACATGGCCGCCCGAATCTCCTGACCTCAACCCCATAGAAAACTTATGGATCATGTTGCTCAACTACTTTCTCGAGAGCCTGTACTTTATAATGCTCCATAAGTTTTAGCTCAACTTTCGTTTCATCAGATAAGAAAACATTTAGTAAAAAAAATTAGGTGAGTCACTTTATCGAACAACACTGTATTTTGAAAATAATAAAAATATCACCAACAGTTGCACTGTCCGAGTGGCTGTTGGTATTTTTATTTAACAATTAGAAAAAATGTTAACGTAGATCAAAGAACAGTTCAAAGTACGAGAAAAGTGATTAAATGACAAAATCGAATTGTATTGAACATAACATGAAAGAACAGATGGCATACGATGAATTGAAGAGAGTTAGATAAATTGTGGATTGTTTGCTAAGTAGATTCTCCAGTGAACTGGATCAGCAGTTTAGCTGTGTCTGTAAAGATATCAATGAGCTGAGATCTTATTAAACGGGAAACAGCTGAACCTCTCACAAAAAAATGTATACGGACCATTTATTTTCCCACGATGGATAGAGTATTGAATGTTTAGGTTTTAGCAAGACATTAATTACACTACTTACAAAACATTAATGTCTACTCAAACACGTGTATACATACACACAAAAAATGCACACGCGCACATACACATTCTCTCTCTCTCTCTCTTTCTCTCTGTCTATATATATGAAATTAACTCTCTTCTTATTCAAACAAGTCAGGTCGATATGAATGGCATCCGTTTGGCAGGAATTATGTACGAATGTCTCCATTAAATATTGAGTGATATGTAAACTTGTATATTTGAAAAATAAAAATACCAACAACAGTCACTCTGCTCGAGTGGTTGTTTTTAGCATTTTTATTTAAAAGGTTTTTATTTAAATGATAGAAAAAGGTGAACGAAGATCAGAGAAGTGACCAAGATATGAAATATCATAAAAGTGATTAAATGACAAAATCAAAGTTTGGAGGACACAACATGAAAGAACAGATGACATAAAAAGTTTCTTGATTGTTGCAGTATTTTTGACAAATATGAAAATATATTTTGACAGGAAAAGTTGGAAGATTCAAAGGAAAGTTTCGTCTTTAAAGAGATAAGGAATCCAAATCACTCAAAATGCCATGCAGAAAATAACCTTTTTCTATAAAGTAAAAATGTCAAAGAAGAGCTGCAGAGATTCGAGAAATTGTGTGTTATTAAGCAAGTAGATTCTTCAGTGGACTGAATCAACATTTGTGACAGTGAAACGCAGTGGAGAAAATAGTATCGACTGTAAGCCGTTGAACAGAAAACTTAAAAAGAAAGAATATTTAAAACCAACACTAAATTCTTTTTGTTCTCCCAAAACTTAAAAAAAATATTCGTCGTATTTTGGTATGAGAAGTTGACCATTATCGGATTGTCATAAATTTGTGAGATTTCTTCATTTATATGGATTTCAGCATGCGACCAGCCGACCCGGTTGTTCATGGACTAATGAGGAAACCGAAAGTGCATTGAAACTTGCAAAGAACATTATGAAAATGTCATTGCACGATGATTACACAGTAGAGCTTAGAATTATTTCATCGCAAATGTTGAATAGTTCTCTTACAAAGAAACTACTTTCAAGACGAAAGAGAATGAAGCTAACGAGAGCCTCTCCATGTGGTGCTAACTTCATCTGGTTTTCACAAGAGAAAGTAAAAACAGTTTAAATATTTACATTATTTACATTGTTCGGGCTGTTGTTCTCATCTTTATTGCCATATTCACGACGTTTCGGACGTTGTACGCTCCGGCCTTCTTCAGGTGAAATAATTACAGAACATCATCTCAGAAATATAGACAGAGGATAAATATTCTAACCAAAGATCTATAAAACTTGTTGAGCTGAGGAGTGGACAAATTGTTCATTTTCAGACACAAGAATAAATAAAGATGAATCAATGCTCAGGTCGACAAGCAAGTGCGTAACAGATCGTAGAACGTCCACATTGGAGATGACCCCAGGTTTAGATGAAATTGACGTGATAGAAAGATAAATTAAGATTTCCAGTCTGCATCTGTAAAGAAAAATTGTCCCTTTTTATACGACCTACAACAATTTATTTATAATTTACAGACAGAACAGCTTGCTTGTTCATTTCTAAAGTTAGTAATACTATCTACTCAGATTTGACGTTGTTTTGAAAAACAACACAGGACGAACTTCTCTTGAATAAGTGACCGTGAAATGCTGATAATTCAGACTCCTGGATCAAGACTTTCTGTTCAACAAACAGGTTAGAAAACGATGTACCATTTTGTGGATGGTGGACATTTATGGCTTATCTATAGAAACCTGTAATTAATAGCGGATTTTTAGCAACCTACAATTAATACAGGACTTATGTTTTAATTCTTATAATTAATATTGGATTTTAAGATTTGTATTAATGAGTTAAAAGATCAGCTCAAAATTACCTTCGCCTTGTTTAAGAAAATGCAAAAGAGAAATTGTAATGCTGGCCAGAGTAGAGTGATATTACCAGTTACATTAGAGTTGAATTATTTATTTATTTGTACACTCATGCACACACACGCGCGTGCACACATTAACCGTTTCCTTATATAAGTTGAAACACGTTTTATTTTTGCCACATAATTAATACAAATTCATTTGTGAAAATATTGATTGCATAAGAAAATTTATATATATATGTGTGTGTGTGTGTGTGTGTGTGTGATATTCAAATAACCCTACAATTTTTAATAGCCATTATCTATATTATATAGTTAAGAACGAACACGTGAAAACCTAATAACAGTAAGGACTTAATATAACGTCATTTTTGGCAGTATAGGCAAGTCACTCTATGATGTACGTATATATGGTAATAGTAATAAGGATATTAGCCGTTTCCTTATAAAGAAACAGTCAATATTCATTCTGTCGGTTGAAATTTATAAAATTTTCCGCACAAATCTTTTTCTTGAAATATTTTTTCAGAAAAATAGGTTTCTCAAGTCCATTAACTGTTATCGCCCTTTCCCTATTGATGGGGGCTTCATTTCTAACTTTTGAAGTAGCGTGGAATCTCAACATTTTGATTATGTCATTATTTTTCTCTTCGAGTTACATGTGCCATCCATTTTTAGTTGTTGTTGCTGTTGAAAGTCCTCAAGCGATGTAGTTTATTTTGTACAGCTATTATTTTGTGATTCTATAGCGCCAGTCACCAAGGTCGAATAAGCCATCGTTCACTCAAAGACATTTTTAACCATTGATTTGAGAATGTTGTTGTATACAGCTGACTTCAGTTATTTGTTTAACAAGTTAGGCACCATGAGTACAATCCGTATGAAAGTCTAGATCTGACGAAACTATTTAAGAACATTACTCAACTTTTAGGTTACTGTTATGGTTCTGTAGCAACTTGTGGTATTGGGCGAAACTACATCTACCACAGCCTATTCTATGTTCAATTTCCTTATGTCCTATATTAAATTTGTTATAAACGATTCATACATCGAAGTATTTGAAGTGTTTAGAATTTACTAAATTCACATCCTGATTTTTTATGATGGATTCAGGATATGTGTCTTCACTATTTTCATATTTCAGATCATAATTTCTGTTTTGAAAAGTTTTATCTAAAGTCCTATTGCTTAGAAAACTTGGAAGAGAATGTTAAATTTTTGTTCAAGATCATTCTTATCCCAGCTATGAATACCTATGTCATCAGCATATCGTTCCTCATCATCAGTATATTGGCCTCGGGAGGGAAAGCAGGGTCGCTGTTTTGTATTAGTATATCCGTTTGAATGTAGCATTGAAGGATTAAATGATTGGATGTATATTGCTATATGTTTTACTACCGAGGCCATCTTTAGAAAAATTAGTAAACAAAGTCAAGGCAGGAGAAACTGGAACGTTAAAAATCTATAAAGCAAAGTTAAGACTAAAAGAAAATGTCTTCTCCTCATATTTTGAAGCACGAAAAGTGCCAGTCTATCTTTTAGAAATAGTTGTGGAAAAATTAAAAACATTACTAGAAAAAGACTTACTTCAACGAATTCCGTCAGGAAGGAGCAAATGGGAATCCCCGTCAGTAATTTTAAGAAACAAGGATGGGAGGGGGCTCTGCGCCTTTGTGGTGACTACAAAATAGGTGTAAACCACAAAATATGTACAGACCTATCCCCAAAGTAGAATGAGATTTGAACTCCCTTGCTGGTATGAAAACATTCTCTAAAATTGATGTAAAGTCGGTATACCATGAAATATCAATTGACGAAGACTTTAAAGAAGTAATAACAATAAACATGCCAAGATTAAGATGCAAACGAATGTCATATAGAATTAAAACACAAATGCGATTTTTCAGATGACTATAGAGCAAGTTATTGATAGCAATATAAAAAATACAATATGCTATCAGGATGACATTTGTATTGGTGCTACTAGCGATGAAGAATTAAAATGGAAAACCAGTATAAGTTAAAAATGCAGGATTAATAATTAGCGAAAAAAAGGTCAAAAATATCATTTTGGGGATATGCCATATCTAATGAAGGTAAATGGCCAGACCAACCGTTAATTGACGAAATATTAAAAGTTTAATACCTAAGAAAAAAAAATTGGAATATTTCTTAGGAGATGTAAATTTCTAAAGACGATATATAGAGCGATATTTGGGTACCTCGAGGCGGTGTAATGGTTAGCAAGCTTGTGTAGAAGAATACATAAAAACGTGTAAAATGTACAATGAAATAAGTAAATTTAGACAGACAAAAAACACATACATGGCTTAAAGAGTCCAAACCTTAGGACAGAGTACACATGGATCATGTCCAGGTTAATGAAGTGGGATTATTACTAATACAGTAAACATTTGTTTGGAATGGCCAGAAGTAATACAGGTCTCCAACAAAAGAAGTTCGACCGTCAAGGATCATATATTCAAGAAATGTTATTCCAAAAACGCTATATATGATAACGCTCCAGAGTTCTTTGATGAGGAACTATGGCAGTAGTTAAACAAAACTGGATGCAAACCATATAATCCCAGCCATACCCTCTGCAATCAAAAAGATTAGCAGAAAGGATGGTGCAAACTATATAAAACGGATTGAAAATATGTGTACAATGGAAAGAAAAGCTAGAAACATTTCTTCCTAGATTGTTGCTAAGTTGTAGAGCAATACCTCATGCTTAGAAATTGAAAAGCCTGTCTACCCTCTTGGGTAGACAAATTATAGCCTCATCAGCCATGTCCTATGCTACCAATGAAAAACTGGTATAAAAAGAATAGCGAATCTAATCTACAAGAGGCAAGATTCATAATACAAAGTGGACAAAACATTATGATAATAGATGTGGGATATTAGTGCACGCAGACCAAGTTAGATTGCAACATGATAGCAATGAAGAAATGTATAGTGATCCTAAATGTAATGAAGGCAAAAGTGACACATCAAGGCAAATGAAATAGACAGTGAAATTGAGAGTAGTATAGACTCTGAAGATGAACAAGGACAATTATTAGAAGAACATTCCTATGAAAAAAGAATAAATTCAAGATCTCCCATATCTAGACAATTACTTAGGGAGAGGGAGGAAGATCGTGAGGAGACAAAAGCTGCTCGAAGCACCAGGGAAAGTAAAGGGTTAAAATCGGTACAGGGACATGCAGTGACTCATTTTCATATGAACTAACAAAGACTATCAGTAGCTACAGCTATTACCCATGAGACTGTTGAGTGAATACTGCAACCCGTGAGTCAGTAACCTACACTAAAGATTTTTAAAGAATTATTTGTAGAAAAGAGATTTTTATTTTGGTGAAAATCATATCTGAATCTGCACATTTGACATTGCTCATTTTTTGTAGTTAATTTTAGAAAAAGTTCACTAGAAAATTTGCTAATGTATTACAAAGTTTTATAGTGATGCTGCTGCCATGTGCTATGAATGATTTACAAAGTTAAAAAAGAAGATTTTTAGCACAACAACAAACAAATGACATAGGAGATTTCAGAATTTGAAAATTGAATTGAGGAAACTTTTAAAGGAAGATGTGACATATAGTTCCAGAAGAATTCAAGATGAATCCATTGTTTTATTTAAATGAAGAGAAAAGAACATTATTTCTGGGAAAAGAGATTGACTGGCAATTTTGTTGCATGATGATTCCTCTCATCTAAATTAGTGCAATGGAGGTGAGGGTGATTTCCCCCATAGATTTTTGCTGATCCTAAAACATCTTTCTTTAGGAAAAGAAGGATGAAGCTTTCTGTCCATCATTCCATGACTTTCCTATGATATGTGGCAGAGTTACAGAGTTGGAGTAGAATTTCGTTGAAATCCTGAGTCTTCCAAACCTCTGAAGGAATCTTATCAAGTTCTGCTGCTTTATTATTTTTGGTGATTTTTTTAAAGTTCTGCTTTTGTAAAGTTTCCAGGTTTAATCTCAAGAGGATTCTCAATAAGTTGCTTGACCTTAGTATCTAAAATATCAGGTATATTTCCCAAGAGCAAGAAGTCCTCTCTCTCTCTGTCTCTCTCTCACTATCTATCTATCTATCTATCTATCTATCTATCTATCTATCTATATATATATATATATATGTGTGTGTGTGTGTGTGTGTGTGTGTGTGTGTGTGTGTGTGTATGATAAATAAGACAAATAAATGGCATAGGAATGTAGAATTGGGAAAACTCTTAAATGACATAAACAAACCAAAGTTCCCTGAAAAATCCAAGATGAATACATTGTTTTATTTGAATGAAGAAAACAAAACTTTATTTCTAGGCAAGGAATTTGACTGGCAATTTTGTTGCATGATGACTCCTCTCATTTAAACCAGTGATTATCAGCGTGAACACTCAGGTCCCTTGAAACTAATGTTTATTCTTATGGGGTCAGTAAAGGTTAACAATTACTATGGGGTTGGGTCCTATAATTTTACCCCATATTCTCCTGTCATCAGTCTAAAATGATAGCCTCTTTTTTTCTATATATCTAAATTATAATTATAAACTATGATTTTGAAAAGCGAAAATTTCACTGAAATATTTTAGAAAATTTCAACCTTTCTTTCTAAAATCCAGAAAATATGAATTTTAATCAAAATGGTCACAATATGTGGAAAAAGAAAACATCAGTTTAAATTGACACCATGAGTATAAAGATTATTTAATCCTTTTAAACTGAATTAGGCATTTTATATACACATTTCTTTTGTCTATGTATTTTATTTTTAGAAATATTTTAAATATGCAATATATGTATAGAGGAAAAATTATCATTTCAAAGACTGGAATCTTAGATAATTAGGCAGAATGAGTGTTATCTGGCAGTTCCCAGCATTGCTTAACTTCTGGTAATTGATGATTTTATAATGAATGTAAATGTAAACACATGACATTAAGTCTGTTGTGTTAATTCAGCTCTATTTACCAGTATAATTTTAATACAAGAGATGATTATATGTGCAAATACTTGAAAAAGAATTCTGGAGAAGAAAATGTAAAGAATCACGTCTCAAATCAAAGGGAAAGTAAATTCATGGATTCAAAGATTTTGTTTATTTGAAAAAAAAAAAAAACGGAAATTCTAATCTGGAAGATTCTTAAGATTTCAAATGTGTTTCAAACTGTCTTTTTAATTTTGCTAATTTTACATTTGAATTTTAACCATGGTCTATATTGGAGTGAGAAATGGCTTAATGGAGAGGACATGAGAAAAATGACAGATTCAAATATTGGTGATTGATTCTTGGTTTACTTTCTGTTGATACCATATGAAAAGGAATGAACCCAAATGTTGCTACATCATCTCATTTTAATATATAAATTTGTCTTCACAATGGCAAAGTAAAATAGGCTAACAAAGCCAGTCTCAAATAATATTTACTCTTGTTAGAATTCAAATATATATATGAGTTTCAAATGGACATGGGTGGAATAAAAGAAGTGGTTGGAAAAGTGAATTAATTTAAACATTCATATAGATTGTAGTTGTAAGGAAACATTTTTCATTTTTTTGTTTAGAATGCTCACAGCCTAAATTAAGGAGGAAAGAGGAAATGTCTTGAATATTTATTAAGAGGGGCATCCTGGAATATTTATGTCTTGGATGGGTTTTAAAAAACAAAAGTATCATCACCCCAGCTTGTCTATTTGAAACTCAAAGATGAATTCAGATATCAGTTAACTGAAAAGAAAAATCAAATTACTTTTCAAAATTGTTGGAATATATTTTTTGAAATCCTCTCCTGCCCACAAAGGCTAAAAACAAATTTTACAATTGAAAGAGAGAAGACCAAAACCAAAAGAAAAAAACTTTGAAAATTTATTCTTTCCAATTATCTCCCCTAAATGTTACTCTTGAAATGTTGGTGACATGCAATGGCAAAGAAATGGACTTAGAATAGGAAACCAGCTAACCTTAGAATTGCTGGTAAACACATGCTGTATTCTGGCATTTGTTTGGTTTTTAACCACAAAAGAAGATAACATATTTGATAATCAAGTTAGCCATTATCATTACTTTTTTTAAAATTTTTTAATCAGGTTCAAAAGTGTGAATATAAAGAAAATAAATGGAACTTGAAAGTGGAAGATTTGAAGACAAATGTCATCCATGATGAAATCTTTGATGCTTTAATGGTTTGCAATGGAATCTTGAGAAAAGCAAAAATGCCAACATATTCAGGAATTGCAACATTTTCTGGACAAATTCTTCATTCACAACTATATCGAAAAGCTTCAGATTTTTCTGGCAAAAGAGTTTTGGTAATTGGCATGGGAAATACAGGAAGTGAAATTGCAGTAGAACTGACAACACAAGCTAAACAGGTAAGTAAAGATTATTGATTATACAAATCAATATATATTGTTAATCTTAACTTTTATCTGAACTTGCAATATGAAATGTTTTGACAATTATTCAGATTACAATCTGTATGCCGTTTCTATTATATGTGATGTGACAAATTCTTTGTCTTCTTTATATATGCCATCATATTTTTCAGTCTTTGAATGTCATTTTGTTTTCAATGAGAGTATCATAGCTTTAAAACTTTACTGAACCAAGTGTTTAAAAAATCTGGAATAATATTTTAAAAATATCAAATAATGTAGCAAGATTTTAAGTAGTATAGTGGTAAGTGTGCCTGTCAATCAAAGAATAATTTAGGATTTGATTACTGAAGATGAAAAAAGTATTGTGTTTACATTAAAAAAAGTAAGTGTTAATCAGTTGCCTGAAGTCAACACCATAGACACAGATTTTACAGAATCCATGACTCTTGAATAAGTCCAACTATTTCTTTGCTGATTAGAACTCACTGCAGCACAAAGTTGATTACATATAAATGAAATTTAAGCAACATGCATGTCTTTTAAATCAAACAGAATAAGACTGCATAACATTTAAAGATGATAATCTAAATGAAGTGGATGATTTTCTATATCTGAGATCATAGTTGAACTCATTATAAAGACATAGATAGAATTGAAATGGCATGGGCCGCATTATCAAAAGTAAATAAGATCTGAACTTCAAAAATGAAAATGTTTGAAAATACAACTTTTTACATCAATAGTTGAAAGGTTTTCCTTATGTAGGTCAAACAGATTGACATTAACAAAGTAACAGGTGAATAGCTTGATGGTACAAAATCTCAGTTATTGAGAACAGCTGTAAATGTCAGCTGGAAATAATATATGCCTAATAAAGAACTCTATAGGAACCTTGCAAAGACTATAGATCTGTTGGGTTTGTAAAATTCATCTGCTCCTATATATAGAGATTGATCACATGATTTTAGTCAGTCTCTCATTGGTTAATAAAATCATGTGAGTTCAGAAAAATGTAACCACCACCAGAGAAGGAACTGGAACTGCTCTGAAGTAACACACAAGAAATTATTTCCACTGCCAACAGTACCAGTTGCCGAGGGTTTTAAAGGTACAAGCTATCTAGCCCTATTTCACTCCACCAGATGGGTAAGCCCAGCTGACATATTCTGTATATATATAGGAAAGGCCATTGTGTTTATATTAACCAGTGTATTCATTATTGTTTAGGTGTAAATAAGTATCTTTATCACATGTTGATAAAGTATTCTAGTCTAGTGGGGCTAGCACAATAGAGCCAATCTGGAAAGGTGAGTTCACTTTCATAATGATTGCTGGGGAAGTAAACAAGTGGTTAGACATCAGTTTATACAATGAGATTCAAATGATTGGAAAAGATCAAGAGGTAGACCAGCAAGAGCTTTCATTGATCAACTCTGAGATGATACTGGAAACAGAAAGGAATAATTATGGATGACAAAAATGATTGGAAAGTAGTGACCAAATGTGTTCTTTTGAGAGGGATTAGATAGATATGTAAAGCCTGTTTCTTTCAGAACTTTCATTGATCAAGCCAGAGATGATACTAGAAACAAAGGAATAATTATGGATGACAAACATGGTTGGAAAGTAGTGACCAAATGTGTTCTTTTGAGAGGATTAGATAGATATGTAAAGCCTGTTTCTTTCAGAACTTTCATTGATCAAGCCAGAGATGATACTAGAAACAAAGGAATAATTATGGATGACAAAAATGATTGGACAAAAAAAAGTAGTGACCAAATGTGTTCTTTTGAGAGGATTAGATAGATATGTAACGCCTGTTTCTTTCAGAACTTTCATTGATCAAGACAGAGATTATACTAGAAACAAAGGAATAATTATGGATGACAAAAATGATTGGAAAGTAGTGACCAAATGTGTTCTTTTGAGAGGGATTAGATAGATATGTAAAGCCTGTTTCTTTCAGAACTTTCATTGATCAACCCAGAGATGATACTAGAAACAAAGGAATAATTATGGATGACAAAAATGATTGGAAAGTAGTGACCAAATGTGTTCTTTTGAGAGGGATTAGATAGATATGTAAAGCCTGTTTCTTTCAGAACTTTCATTGATCAAGCCAGAGATGATACTAGAAACAAAGGAATAATTATGGATGACAAACATGGTTGGAAAGTAGTGACCAAACGTGTTCTTTTGAGAGGGATTAGATAGATATGTAAAGCCTGTTTCTTTCAGAACTTTCATTGATCAAGCCAGAGATGATACTAGAAACAAAGGAATAATTATGGATGACAAACATGGTTGGAAAGTAGTGACCAAATGTGTTCTTTTGAGAGGGATTAGATAGATATGTAAAGCCTGTTTCTTTCAGAACTTTCATTGATCAAGCCAGAGATGATACTAGAAACAAAGGAATAATTATGGATGACAAAAATGATTGGAAAGTAGTGACCAAATGTGTTCTTTTGAGAGGGATTAGATAGATATGTAAAGCCTGTTTCTTTCAGAACTTTCATTGATCAACCCAGAGATGATACTAGAAACAAAGGAATAATTATGGATGACAAAAATGATTGGAAAGTAGTGACCAAATGTGTTCTTTTGAGAGGGATTAGATAGATATGTAAAGCCTGTTTCTTTCAGAACTTTCATTGATCAAGCCAGAGATGATACTAGAAACAAAGGAATACTTATGGATGACAAACATGGTTGGAAAGTAGTGACCAAATGTGTTCTTTTGAGAGGGATTAGATAGATATGTAAAGCCTGTTTCTTTCAGAACTTTCATTGATCAAGCCAGAGATGATACTAGAAACAAAGGAATAATTATGGATGACAAACATGGTTGGAAAGTAGTGACCAAAAGTGTTCTTTTTTTTGAGAGGGATTAGATAGATATGTAAAGCCTGTTTCTTTCAGAACTTTCATTGATCAAGCCAGAGATGATACTAAAAACAAAGGAATAATTATGGATGACAAAAATGATTGGAAAGTAGTGACCAAATGTGTTCTTTTGAGAGGATTAGATAGATATGTAAAGCCTGTTTCTTTCAGAACTTTCATTGATCAACCCAGAGATGATACTAGAAACAAAGGAATAATTATGGATGACAAAAATGATTGGAAAGTAGTGACCAAAAGTGTTCTTTTGAGAGAGATTAGATAGATATGTAAAGCCTGTTTCTTTCAGAACTTTCATTGATCAAGCCAGAGATGATACTAGAAACAAAGGAATAATTATGAATGACAAAAATGGTTGGAAAGTAGTGACCAAAAGTGTTCTTTTGAGAGGGATTAGATAGATATGTAAAGCCTGTTTCTTTCAGAACTTTCATTGATCAACCCAGAGATGATACTAGAAACAAAGGAATAATTATGAATGACAAAAATGGTTGGAAAGTAGTGGCCAAAAGTGTTCATTTGAGGTGGATCAGATAAATACATAGAGCTTATTTTTTTGGAAGCTTCATTGAACAACTTCCAGATGATACTGGAAAGTGAAAGGTATAATTATGGATGACAAAATAGTTGGAAAGAATTGTTTAAAAGTGTTTAATTGAAGAGGATCAAATGCATGCAGAATTTGATTTCCTAACTGGAGATATCAGTAAAGTTGTCCCTACACTTTTCATGTTTATCTCAGAAAATACACAGGAAGTTGGTCTTATGGAATCTTATTACAATGTTTCGGCTGTTATATGCTCCGACCTCCTTCAGGTGGTTGAAATGTCAAACTGAACCCTTTATTTCACTCACTAGGGTAGACTGTTCTAGTTCCACGTGACATGTTTAATGGATGTCAGTTATCAGTTATCTCCAGTTAATTCCCCTCTGAAAGTTCTCCACTGCCTTAACTGGGTATTGAACTCACACTCTTGGGTCCTGTCACTGGATCTAGCTAATGCTTTTATCCACTGTGCCACATATGCTAGGCCACAAAAATCTTCTGACCCGACCAATAATAGAAATGAATACAATATGGGAGTAATAAGGAGTGCCAGAGAAAAGCGATAATAACAACAAAAATTGCAATATGAGCTCTGGAAAAACATGCAATGATAACAGCAAAAAATTGCAATATGAGCACTGGTAAAAATAGTTGCTGAAGACATTAGATTTATAATACCCAGAAATTCATACACAGATGTCCTCAAGGACACATGGCACAGTGGATAAAGGCGTTAGTTAGATCCAGTGACAGGACCCAAAGAGTGTTAGTTCAATAAGTGGAGAACTTGAAGAGAGGAATTAACAGGAGATAGCTGGCACGTGGAACTAGAACAGTCTACCCCAGTGAGCGAAATAAAGGGTTCAGTTCGACATTCCAACCTCCTGAAGAAGACCTGAGCGTACAACGGCCGAAACGTTGTAATAAATATGGCGACAAAGATGAAGACAATAGTCCGAATAATGCAAATAGTTTACATAATACCTCATCTCAGAAATATAGACAGATACGAAATGGTAGATTTATTATTTTCTTAATGATTATTTTCAATATTTTTTCTGGTTCATTTATATTTGTTTTTGAATGACTATTTTTTTCTTTTATTAGGTTTATTTAAGCACAAGAAATGGCAAATGGATCCATAAAAGATTGATTCCTGGTGGCTTACCATATGATATCCAACTCTGCAAAAGAATAACACGATTCATTTTGGAGCTTTTACCCAAAAGGCTTCAGCAGTTTTGGTTTGAGACTTTTTTATCTTTAAATCATAAATTCTATGGTTTGAATCCAAATTCTTTTATATCTTTAGAAACACTGACATTAAATGATGATGTTATTGATAAAATTGTTTGTGGGAAGGTAATTATTAAACCAAATGTGGAAAAATTTACTGCCCATGATGTTTCCTTTGTAGATGGAACAGTTGCGACTGACATTGACACCGTAATATTTGCAACTGGATATGAAATAGATTTCCCATTCTTGGAGAAATCAATGCTGAAGATGAAAGATGGTAAACTGTTTGCTTATAAGTACATGTTTCCTCTTGAATTGATTGACAAAAAATTTGCTACAATTGGCTGTCTCTACACCTTTGGAGCGTCAGCTCCAATGATTGAGAATCAATGTCGTCTGGCAACTTCGGTGTTCAAGGTAATAATTTTTGTTGTTATTGTTGTGTCATTATCACTTAGTGTTGATTGTTCTCCATTTTTCTTTTTTTTGATATGTCAGATACAATAAAAAGTCAAACACATTATCCAACTTTTGAAAATTGTGACACTGGTAAAACGAAAGGGTTAATTTAGTATATGAACTGGAACGGGTTAAAAATACGGAATAACATAAAAAAACTGAGAAAAAAAAGATAATACAGGCCTGAAAAGAATGACTTTATTAGTTTTGGGCAAATTATATTATCAAAGGACTATGTGGAAGATTTCAGACCACGAGACCTAAGAAGGTATAGGGATAATACATTCGAAGTTAGTTGAGAATTTTGGAAACAAAGCAGAAATGGAGAAATTGATTTATATCTGCTTACTTGAAGTAGAAGTTATAAAAAATGGCCAGGTGGAAGAAGCAGTCAATTGAGTTATAATATTTGGTAATTTTGAAGACGAAGGGAGAATTGAGAAACTGATTTATATACGCTTCCTTAAAGTAGAAGTTACAAAAAAATGTCTCATGGTTGCCAGACTGAAGAAGGGGTCAATTGAGTTATTTGGTAAATTTGAAACTGATTTATGAATGTCTGTTAAAGAGTGGAAATGTAAACAAATCGAGAAACAGGATTATTTGAGATATGAAACGAAGCTGTAAGGTTCATAAGTACGATTAAACGAACAAGATATGAAGAGAAATATTTGCTATTAGCGGTCAAAAGTGACAGCTGGTAATTCTCTGATTGCATAAAGAAGACCAGGGACTGAGATCAATTCATTGTTGAAAATTAAAATAATTACAATTAATGATTAAAAGTTAAAACTGCCTTTTCGTGGTTTAAAAAATTCAATTTATTAAAAAATGACAGCCGCGGTGGCGGGCTTAGATGAGCTACGAAGTTTGACGAGAAGATTATATATGTCCATTTGGAGGTAATGGCGCAAGGCATAAATAAGAGAAGGAATGAGTTATACAGCCAGCTCTCCCAAATTTAGAGAGATAATATTGCGAACCAGACAACAATAAACTCTTGTTCAAATCGATACAAAAACCTGAGGAACCCCCAAATTCCCAAATATCGCACTCCAGTCTTGCGTCAAAGTCAATATAAGCAGAACGCTTAAGCGACCTAAGAAAGATGAGAAATACCAGCGAAGGGCAAATGTAGGTGCTACTAAGATCGACGTGACTTGCTGCCGAGAGAATCCTTGACTTTGAGCCTTTTCCCAAAAATTGACTCTAATAGGCAAAGTGTCACTAAAGACATTTTAGTGGAAAGGGTTAACTTTGTTATACAAAGAACTACATAAACCAAATCGAAAATTTACCTGAAGAATTTTTTCCGTTTTTATTTATTATTTTTTCCTATCATAGAATAGCTTCATCGTGGTTTGAACCAGCGCTACGATTACTGATGATACTCGATCCCTACCAACTCTGTGATCAAGAAACACGATGTTGGCGAAGCAAGGTGTGGACTGGGGCGGATAGCAACCAACGACCGTTGACCAGCCACAGTATCGATCGGCGTAGGAGTGACTCTGTAATTAACTCGTCTTCCTACAACCCTGAGGAGCAAAGACATCTTCTGGTATAGGCGGCGTCTGACAAGGGCCATATCGTGTGGTTACTGCTGACCAGATTGAACTAGGATTGACCAAAGCGTGTTGTGTTATAAATAATCTAATGATATCAAGGGGAGATAATTAAAACTTTTAACTGATTTTAATTTAAATGATATTTATATTACATAACTATTGCAGTTTTAACGTTTATATAAATGCCCTGTCTGCTGTAGAGCAAGGAAGAGTGTGTAGTTTTAATCTTTAGAATAGTTGGAAGAAGGATTTGATAGTTATACAAATGTGCACTTTAAAACACTGATTTTTACCTGGGCTTCAACACATCTGCTCACAGAAGCCAATGAACAACTCGCTCAGCCAACTTATTTAATATAAGTAGGTTGCTGCAAAACCTCGAGGCTCTATTGATCTACACCTTACAACACCACTGATGGTATGTATCAGTGTATCTATTAAATGATGTGTTTTACAAAACTAGCTTGCATCTACAACAAAAATAATTTTTACAATGTTTATCAAATGTTGCAAGTTTCCCTACTACCCTCAGATTCATTAGTGATTCTGTTAAGAGGGAAAAATTATGCTCTTCTTTGAATATAAAGTCAGAGGTCAAACATTCAGACATTCATGCCACAATTAATAGTTGGCTATTCTTAAATTTGTTTCGATCCATCTACCAATCAACTAAGCAAAGAAAGAAGCCAAAAGAGAATGGAAATATTCTTAGAAAACCATATTGTCTTCTGAATTGTCATTTACTTCAAATAATCAACAGAGAATAAAAAAAATTATATCTGATTTCTTTTTCATCAAGCATAGGAGATCAGTCCAGAAAGTATCCAGCCATTTAAGACAATGATAACTTCATCTCTTTCTCTCTGATTGGGTGTCAAATTTCCGGGCTGAATTACTGATGCAAACTTTTTAAGCGAATAAACAAAAATAGATTAAAAGAGAAAATTCTTTTGTAATAAAAGGCAAGCCTGTAAAAATCATTAGTTTAAGTTAAATTGTTGCAGCGTATTAAGGTTAATGATTGCTTTAATATTTCCTATTTGTGTGAATATTTGAAGGTATTTGGTGACGTTTCTGCGAGTAAATAAATGTGAGATTTATTTCATAACAAATCTATGATTTTGTATTCTAAGGAAACAGAATAATGATTTTATCAAATATCATCGTCTGAGTTTGCTAAATTTTCTGGGTTTTCTTTCAGGGCCTAGTAAAGTTACCCCCAAAAGAAGAAATCCTTGAAGAAATTAATGCAAAATTTGCCATCCAACGGAGTGTTGATGTGATAGGCTATCAGGATGAGTTGTGTGAACTCATTGGTTGTAAACCCAAATTATGTAAGTATACCATTAACGAGATTGTTATAGGCTAGATTAGGATAGTGTCTATTTTAGGAATAATAATAATAATAATAATAATAATAATAATAATAATAATAATAATATATACAGTAGCGGCCATAATATAAGGAACAGAAACAACAAGGACATAAATATGTGTATTACTTAAAAAGTAATGCATGATTAGCAATGACATTTTTACTGAATAAAGATTAGGGTGTAATGCATAAATATTATACAAAGTTGCAAAAATTTACATAATATTTTTTTTAAATTAAGATTAAATGGAACAAAGGATATAAGCTACTGGACAAAAGTTAAGGAACGATCTTGTTAATACTTTATCGTGAAAAATATCAACAAAATTTAATATTTGGTAAACATCCCCTTATTTTCAATGACTTCTCTGCATCTTCGACCACATGATCTAATTATTTTCTTGCAAAAATCAGCAGTAATTCCCTCCCATTCGTCTTTCAATAACTCCCATACGTGATCCTGGTTTTTCGGGTTTCTTTTCTGAGCCCTTTCTCCAATTATCTTCCAAACATTTTCTATTGGATTCAGGTTGGGGCTCTGGGCTGGCCACTTCATTAGAGCGATTCCTTCTTCTTCAAATAAAGCCATAACCTTCTGAGCCTTGTGGCAAGGTGCATTGTCCTACATGAAAATAGGAGATTCATAAAGATTATGGTGTAATCTTGGTACCACGTGCTGCTGAAGAAGCCTTTTGTAAATATCAGCATTGATATTACCATGTACGCGGATGATAAGGCCAACTCCTGCAGATGAAATCATTCTCCACATCCTCACACTGCCGCCAGCAAACTTAACGGTTTTCTTGACACATTGAGAAGACAGTCTTTCACCTGTTCTATGGCGTACATAAGTTTTGCCCTCAGAACCAAATATAGTAAACTTGGACTCGTCACTGAAATGAACTGTATCCCATTGTGCGTCAGTCCAAACAACATGTTCTCTCGCATACTTTGGTTTCGCTTTGAAATGAGAGGCTTCGAAGCTGGAATACGGGCATGTAATCCTAAATTTTTTAACCTGTGAGCAACCGTTTTCCTTGAGATCTTATTATCTGTCTCTTCATTAAATTTACGGGCAATTGATGTAGCAGTTTCAAAACGGTTTTTTGTAGATATTCTAACAATTCTTCGATCTTCTCTTTGCGATGTTTTTGGAGGTCTGCCGGTTTTTGGTTTGCATCTAACATTTTATCGGTTTTATACCTGCTAATTACACTATGAACGATACTATGAACAATATCAGAAATTTCTGAAATTTACTTTTTCCTTGATAGTGAGTTTTTTCTTCAAAAGAGAGCGTTTTGCGTGTAGAATTTGCCATATTGCTTAAAAATAAATGAACTTTTACTTACTGTTGAAAAGCTCCATCGAGTTTTTTAACAATGTGAATTAAAAGTTTATGCAAATTATTAACATCTTTCCTTAACTTTTGTCCAGTATCTTATTTCCTTTGTTCCATTTAATCTTTATTTAAAAACAAAAACAAAAAACTATTATGTAAATTTTTGTAACTTTGTATAATAATTATGCATTATACCCTAATCTTTATTCGGTTAAAATTTCATTGCTAATCATGCATTACTTTTTAAGTAATACACATATTTATGTCTTTGTTGTTTCCGTTCCTTATATTATGGCCGCTACTGTATATATATATCAAAGCCTACGTATTGAAAACTTCAGATAACTTATTTGGAACAGATTAGATAGAAAAATTCAATCTTTGGGATTGCCCAATGAGTACATTTTGTCGCAAGATACAAAGTACAACGTCCAATTTGGTAAATCTCAAAAAGTAACTCAAACAACAATTTCCCCAGGTTTTTTCTGGCGGCCTTGGGAAATGTACTAAAATGAAAGCTAAGTTCAAGGTGAAGGACGGTGCACAACCGGTATTCAAAAAGAAACGGAATGTCCCTTTCGCTGCTCTAGAGCAAATCAACAAAGAGTTAGATAGACTCGAACAAGCAGGTATTCTGTCAAAAACAGATTGCAGCGAGTGGGCAGCACCTACGGTCTACGTAAAAAAGAAGTCCAATCAAATACGAGCCAACGCGATCAGAAACATGCCGGCCCCAGATAACGTTCAAGCGTTACAAAGCTTCCGCGGTCTAGCTAACTTTTACCAAGGGTTCATTAAGAACATGCAAAATTTGAGAGGGCCACTCAACCAACTTTTAAAAACGGATAAACCATGGTCATGGACCCCGGAATGCCAAGACGCATTCGAGATCAAGAAAACTCTTACTTCAGACCTCTCCCTCACCGATTACGACCCTAGTCTCGACATCATAGTCGCAAGTGATGCAAGCTCGTACGGCATTGGTGCTTGCATTTTACATAAACTGCCAGATGGTTCGCGAAAAGCTGTGGCTCACGCATCAAGATCTCTAGTTCGATCTCAGTGGCAGGAAGGAAAAGGAAAATTACTCAACCGCTCGACGTAAATCCCAAGAGGAAAAGTATTAAGAGTTTTATTTTTTCTCTCCTTTTCAAAAAGAAAACTCTTTGGAAGGGGGGTATTGTGAGACCGGAAACTACCTACACAATAGACTCTTCCAGGCCTATATTAAGTAGGCGACATAGCACTCTAGAGAGTGACAGAGAGTGATACAGAGAGACAGTGAGAGTCTCGTACGACTACCAGTGTTGGAAACTAACTTATAGTAAGCTCTGCTTACACTATCTCTGTAACCTGATGTTAATATATCTTTCTTACTTCTAATCCGTGTTCCGTGTTTTACTTCTGTGGTCCCAACTTTGGCCCCAAATCAGCTATCCTGCAACCTCTCCTCACGAACGAAGGCATCCTCCCCCAAAATGGAAGTAATCAATTTTTCTAGTCGGACAACAAAGGGATTCCTTGTCAGGAATCGGGACTTACCAAGAACCCCAGGCTGCGTCTAACTCCGCATCAATTTTTGGTTGATGTCCATATAAAAGAGCGCCCTCGAGCGGTTCGCCAGTAGCAGTTCCAGTCGAGTCAGTTCGAGTTAGAGTTTCAGTCCAGTTCGGTTCGCTAACAGGAACCAGAGAGTTGCCTCGCAGAAGCTGACCGAGAGATTCCACGAGTTCCGCCTCTGACCTCGCCTTTCTACAAAACAGCAACTTATACTGACGAATGAAGCTAAGCCAGCACCTAAAAACTAAACCAGTTGACTTAGAAGACCAGAACTTGTCTAAAAGTATAATAGTGTCACTCTCAGAAGAAACGTGTTGGGAAAAACACATACTCCTGTATAGAACATACTGATAAAAGTTGATTTGCTTTCTTTCATCATACGCGAACCTTTTTCTGGTTCTCATTTATTTATTTTTACGCTTGTGCGACATCACCTCCAGTTTAGACTCATCTTGCACTATGGCCCCGGTGCCTGATTGATCTTGTCTACCTAAGATCAAATCACAACGTGGGTAGGTTAGACTTGAGATCGAAGTAGTTACTTCGGTAACCAGTCATTGGAAGTGAGCTGAGAACGACGGAGCTGGTGTCGGACCGGTTGGGTCTGGTACGAAGCCGCTAGAATCAACCGACCACATCATTCGGTACCCTGACCAAAGGATCCCGCCGGGTAACGACGACCGCCGATCAACCGGATCACATATTGATGGCAGCGACTAAGAGTCAACCCCAAAATGTTGGTAGGAGAAATATCACAGCTTCACGCCGCGACTAGGAGTTGCCCCCTGGGCCGAGAATACTGTGTCACAACCGCACAAAAAAATCCAAGAGAAATCATAGGGACAGCAGCAAAGAATCTTACCAAGACCTTTGACACTGTAAACATAGAACTTATATGAAAGATCTTGAGACGCTTAGGCTGTCCTCTTCCTTTCATGGATGTCATCCAGTCGTTTCTAGATGACTAAGAGATATCTGTTTATATCACCTTTCGCCGCCGCCCACATCCAGTGGTGTAACCACGTTTTAGTGGTCTGGTTCTCAGGGTCTTAGAACGCCGTTTTAACCACGGGGATAACACTGCGCTGATCAATGCTGACGTTGGACCAAGCTGGTTGTTGTTCTATCTACGGTGTGTTTTTGATCTTATAGCAGTGGAAAATCGAAGGTCGTAGACTCACAGCGATGGTTCAAGCCATGGCAGGTGCTATATTAAGGATAAAATATTTTCACGATGAAAAAAAAACGAGATATTCGTGGGGGTTAATCTTCAATTGTTTTATATAGCTCTTGATACAATAAAAATTAACCCTTCCCGCATCAATCTCTATGGAAACATTGGACGTTGTCTAAATTTCTGGAGGGGCTGGGTTCAAAGTTTTGGTATGAGGAAATTTGTTGATAGCTGACGTGGATTTCAGAAGCACTCAATGCGGAATATCAGCCCAAAGTCTCCGAGCTCCTCAAAGTCATCTGTTTATATGCACTTCTGCCTAAAACGGGCGTTGGCCGGAGGGTTCTAAGGATTCGGTGATTCCCCAATTAATTCCAATAAAGATTTTCTTTTTTTTCCCGTGTTTCTGATTTCTTAATCAACTTTCAAAATTTGAATAATTATCCATCTTCCCTGTGACTAGTCACAGGGATATGTCTTTCCTTATCTCCAGCCGCCTTCACTTCACATCTTGTACTGCTACTTCTCGCAGGCTCGGCTTAATTCTGCACCTTCCTCCTTAGCATTCTAAATCTACCCACGCTTGGCATAACTGTCTTTGTGACAAATCTAATTTTTAAAGTGCATAGGAGAAAGGACCTTGATTTATTCTCATTAACTTCAATTCTCTGACTCCTTTCCCGGGCCCAACTTTCCAACGAAAACAAACCATATCACCTTTTCGTTTTAATCTTCTGAGTGATAGATAAAGATTATTTTCCAATTTGTTTTCGTCAATGAAAATATATTTGTTTATCTAAATTCTCAACAAAGGGACACGCTGTTATCTATCCTTGGGACGGCCGTCGTCTGAGCAAAAACATAAACCAGATAACCTGACTGTTATAACGGATCGATTCATAGTCCTAGCCTGCACAGTGGGTTCATTCTCTGTTTTCGTTTTTCTATTCGTTTTTGCCGATGAAAATATAATTCCCGTCTACTTCTTTTTCCGCCAGTGACATGTGTTTTCTTAATTTTCCAAGAAAGACATACAGACATTTCCCAATTTGCTTTACCCGCATGCTAGATTTTTGATAGATAAGAAAAACTTTCAGTGCATCGTGCCAATTCGTATGGGTGAGGCAATCCAGATGACGCTTTCTTCACTTCCATATTACCAAGGAAAATTTCTTCCATTCTCTCTTTCTATCTTTATCTTCAGTTTATATTTCATTTTGGTATTAAACCTTTTTCTGCCTAGAATTAATGTTTAACAACCTCACAGTCTCAGTGTCACGTGTTAACATTAAGGTTTTACTTTCAGAATCCATCAAGATACAAAATGATGACAAGTAAGGATAGGAGAAACCATAAATAAGTAAAGAAATTAAGTAAATAATAAAGAAATTAACAAACTATGACTGCACATATATAGACAAGTAAATGCAATAATAACATGCAAAAACGAATAAGAAAGTAATTAATAAATAATGAGTAAAAAAAGTTAACAAACAACGCTATAAAATAACCACAAAACTGCATTTGGATTTCTACTCAATTGTCCCTAAAATATTTTGAAACAACCGTTATTGCCCACCTAATAATCGATAGGATAATACATTAGACTTAATAATGCACCATTGAAAAGCATATATAAATAGGCCAGCTAAAGCTCAACACACACAGCCTGAAGATAGCGTTTAAGCAGACTGTTACCGCTGGGTGTTGACTTCAATGTCCACTTTATATATACAATTAGGTAGAATTTGTCTGTGTGATGTTCTGGACCAAGCAATTTCATGTATTGTCTTCAAAAGTTTTATCCATATTTTTTTATTCAAATATTTTTATTTCTGATGTGGAAAGCAGAAGAGAAGGTTGTGCATAAATTGACTTTGATGGCCACAGTATTACCAGTCCTACCCTGAGTACTAAGGAATCATTTATAATGAGCTGTGATCCAAGACTAACAATCGGCAAACAACATTAAATTCTTACATTGGCCTTGGTCCCACATTCATCAAACTCTCTCATCGATTAACTTGTTATATATATATATATATATATATATATATATATATATATATATATATGTTTGTGTGTGTGTGTGTGTGATAGATAGAAAGATCTATAAGTTTCACATCGAGATATTAAGAATTCTTATGCTTTGTTGGTTATGAAATAAACAGAAAGTATTTTCAAAAATTTCCCTTCAGTAATGAGGACATTTAAATGATTTTCTTTTTAGGTCATCTGCTCTTATCAGATCCATACCTTGGACTGAATGCCATTGTTGGCCCTTGTACTCCCTATCAATTCCGTTTGACTGGCCCTGGAAAATGGGCAGGAGCAAGATCTGCCATACTTGATCAGTGGAAGCGAATGCATTACCCGACAAACAAACACCTGAAATCAAATCTATCACCATGGATAAAAGACTTTCTAATTGCATTTGGTATATTTTTTGTGATGATTCAATTTCTTTGTCTTTGGAATATTCCTGTCAAAATAATTCTGAAGGAATGCATTTCTGGAAAGGTTTTTTTCTCTCCTTTCTCTTTCAACATAAATAAATGAAAATGTTTTTAATTTTCTCTTTCAACATGTATGTATAAAAATGCTTTTTTTTATTTCAACATACATGTATAAAGATGTTTTTTTCCTCTCTTTTAATATGGATTTTATATTCTAGATATATTTCTCTAACATATTTCCTGTAAATTGTCAGAATTGTTGTAATTCATTATAAAAACAAACAACCCAAAAGAAAACATTAAACAGTTTAAAGTTTAAACTAACATTTTCTGATCTTTATCTAATCATGTGATCATCTAACCATAAACAATTTCCTTCAAGAATTCATTGATTTTATTTTGTTCTCATCACATTCATTATTCTTAAAAAGTTTATAATCTATATTGTTTTCTATTTAAGATTTATGAAAAACAAATCTCACATGTTTCATGGAACATTTTAGAATAGTGCAAAGGAGATGAATTAATTTGGCTGGGTGGGGGTTAACTGGTTAAGATATTCTTGAAATTGTTTTCTGAAAATTAATAAATATCTTCCATATGCAGAAATGATGGTTTATTGTTATGTATTTTATGAAAATGTGAAGAAAATTTCAGGTTATCACTTTTAATTTGAAATAAGTGAGATGAATTGATTTCTTTTTCCTAATGATTTTTTAACTTTAGCAAAAGATAAAAATCATAGGAAGCCAAATAAGTACAATAACAAAATGAATATTAATTAATCTACAAGCAAAAAATTATCTCCAAGCTAAAAGATAATTTTAAGACACATTATTAGTCAAGGTAAAGAGAAAACTTTGTTTCAATTATGTCATCAGAAGAGTCTACTACACGGATAAGAGTAAATTCAACCATCTTTATGGATTCTTCTGATATACAAAATTGTTATACATGAACACATACAATACATACATATTTTAAGACATTTTATGTTTATACATTCTTTTTATAGATACAAATATTTAAGTAAATGCTCAGTTCATAATAAACAGTATTAAACAACATTTACTGGCCTGAATGTCCATATTTTTGTATTTGATAATTTGAATGTCAATAATATTTTGGATCAAAAGGTTGTGTGTTGTTATATAATGTATGTTCAAATATAATAAAGTATATTTCACTATTTAGGTATTTATGGTGATTTTAAAACAGTTTAAGTTTACAAATAATTTGTGTAAATTTCAAAAGATTTAGTGAGAGTTTGAAAGGGTTGTCTTTAATCATATCTTTTATATTGAGTTTAGTTGTATATTTGCGAGTTATATATATATATATATATATATATATATATATATATATATATATGTATATATATATATATATATATATATATAAACAAATATGTATTAAACAAAACAATTTTACAATGGACATGGACAATGACATTTGTATGTGTGTGAAATTTGTGTCTGTCCTTTGGTGAATGTTCGTACATACGTGTATGTGTGTATAATGTTCATGGCGTCTCCCACAAATGGGAAGACGCGGATCTTCTAAGAGAGCTTACATTGTAATCGTTGAAATGAATAAATGAAAAAGAAAACGAGGCGAGAAGTCGCCCAGTATTTATAGTATAGGGTGAATGACCCCTAGTGACAATTTGGGAATTAAGGAGGAGCTAATTCTGACAATTTAAAAGTTCGTCACGTGACAGGCTGATAATGATTTGGTGGGATTGCCATTTCATTTAATTTGGACTGCTTTGAGCTTATTTTACTGGGTTTTGAAAAAATGTAAGATTTTGTATTCTACACAGGCCTCTCTTATCCCGAAAGTTGAATAAGGTGCAAACAGATTAGAATCAACCACATCGTGAAATGTATTTAAAAGAACATTTATTACAGTACACAAAAAAAATACAAAATTTACAAACAATAGCTTGCAGACAAATTTTCTTTTGTGCGCCTTATACAAAAACTAAGGTTGCATAATAAATCAAATATACAAGACAAAAATGATTACAGTCTCTGAAAATGAAAAAAAGAACTTTGTGTAAGCAAGAAATTAGACGAAGCAGAATATATATATATATATATATATATATATATATATCACTCGTTCCTTCAGCCCCTCAACCTCCGGCGTCGTCCTCTTTGGGTTGAGGCGCCCACTCGGTCTGAACCGAACTCAGGGGTTGCTGGCCGCATGCTCCCTGAGTACCCGTAGATTGTTCGACCGGTCACTGGCCAAGTTCCGCCTGCTGCCCACGTTGTGTTAGTTTTTAGATCCAGTAAGCGGGGTGTTGTCCATACGTTCACGGTCGATTGGGGATGTAGGCACGGCTGTGAGGGTGGGCGACAGGAAAATTAGAATGTGGCAAACAAGGAAATAATATCTGCAGAAGCCGAACAACAATGGTTGATGTCTTTTATATAAGAAAACAACAACAGTAGAAAGAGTTTACAGAAAGGATAGAAAAGCAATTAACATAAGAACAGAGGACCACTCCTCTATCAATTATACCAACAGAGAGGTGTGTGTGTGTGATTAACTCGTTCCAAATCAACTTGGGAGGATATGTGACTCGTAATTCCAGCCCTACGTTGAAGTGTAGCTTTTCAGTTGGTTGTCGTAAGTGACAAACGTTAAGTTTCAGCGACTTTTCAATGCGACTGCGACAACGACGATGATATTTCTTGAAGTCCTTATCTCTGACTCGCCACTGGACCGACTCACTGCAACGACAGTCTCTCTCTCTCTCTCTCTCTCTCTCTCTCAACGTCACTCTCGTCTAACGCCCAAGTCTCCCCAACTCAGCAAAACTTGCATTTATATAGCAAACTGAAGGTTATAAGCCAGGTTGTTCACGCGCTTAACACGAGTGTCGCCATAAGCAAAGTTTTAATTCAGATCTATTTCAAATTTCTTAGTGGATAAAATTAATTAGTTCAATGTTCATTTAAATTGTCTTTTCGATGACCAAATTCAGCGGATACAACTTATGTTTAGATCAGATTTCGCTAGCGGTAAACATACACTGATCTTACCTCCCCGGTCCAATTTACTTCAATATGCTTTTATCAAAAATATTATTTTCGTCTATTTTTTTTAACGACCCAAATTAAACATCGCCTCCTGCCCTTTTGAATTTGTTTATAAACAAGTCCTCGCCAACCCGATTTGAAATTTATTCTTTATCCATCAGCCGTCTCAGGTTTTCATATATCATTGTTCTAGATTCTTTCCTATCGATAGCGCTGACACAGTTTGTGTGTTCATTCATGTGCGTCAACCTCTCTCTGTTACATATATATATATATATATATATATATATGTAAAACGGACCCATCTAATTTGTACGACGAAATAGGAATGTTCCAGCACAAAAGGGTTTTGTGGTTTGAACTGGTTGGTGTCACAGAGAATATTTATGTTTTTTTCCGTTACAGAAAAATTCAATGAGATTTAGTTTCTTTAAAATTCCCTGGAAGCAGCCGAAATGAATTTATCTCCTAGAACTGGAATCTGCCTTCTGTTTGAAATTTAGCTGTCGTCTCGTCTTTCACCGTAGAGAGATTTATGTCTCCTTCTGTTTTGATACTGTCGCGGCCGCCTTTGGCCGCCCTCTAAAACGGAAGAGAACAGGGCACTTCGATCTTCACCTTATTGATCGTGTTCTTTACACGCTGTGTAATTATTCTCATTTCATTTTAGAATTGGGATAATTACTTTTTAGTTCCGTTTGTGTTATGAAACTAATCGTAATACACCTCTTAGCATTTTTAGACCTTCGTTTTTTCGTAGCAAATCTCAACTCATTTTTAGAAAGATTTTTAGCATTTTTGCGTGACCTTGTCTGTTGTTGGTCTCCCTTAACATAACAGAGTCGCTTCCCGTGTCGGTAAGCAGGCTTCTGCAGGCTTTGTGGCCAAGACGTCTTTTTCTTCTTTTTTTTTTTTTTTTTGTCTGCCAACTGGACGCGATTTGGATCTACCTTTTTTTCTCTCTTTACTCCGCCTTTTTACTTCTGGCTCCTTCCCAATGTTCGACTCTCGGCATTCCGTCCCTGCTGGCTGCCCGCACGTCGTCCATAACCTTTCCCGTACACTACGGTTATGATTACTACGGGAGGTTTCGATATTGGACTTGACCAGTTGACACGCAACGCCAGCACCAGACATTCGATATGCCCAACAACAACACCAGCTTACCGGCACTGACCAGATACCGTCGCCGATACTGAGCACTGCATCGCAACGCCAACTCCCCATTCCTGCCCGACACGTCCAGTCCGTCGACACGACCAGTCCAACTGTCGACACAACCGGAACGAGTGCACTTCAACTCCAACCATCGACACGACCAGTCCACCATTACCACGATTGCCAGAACAATATACACCTCTCCTTTATAAATAAACTTAGCATTAATCATGCATATCCTCGTTCTGTTATCCATTTTGTTTCACCTTGTCAGATTTCACATCTTTAATACGAAAAACGTTGGCGGGCCTCTTGTGACCTCATCAGTTACGATACGGGGGCGCTCGAGCCATGGTTTCATATCGCGCCCCACTCCAGGGGGTCCGCTACAATACTTCCCTCTGCTTTCTGATCGTATCCGCGGGTCTTCTTTTATAAGAAAACAGAAGGCTCCCACAGACCTCATTTCCACGTTTTACAAAGTCATGAGACCACGTATCCAATTGGCCAATAAATACAATTGTAGGGGATCCCCTTTGGGGGGGAGGCGCGATATCAAAACGGCCAGAACGCCCCGTATCGGTATGAGGTCACAAGAGGCCCGCTGACATTTTCGAATTAAAGACGTGAAATCTGACAAGGTGAAACAAAATGGACAACAAAACAAGGATATGTATGATTAATGCTAAGTTTATTTACAAAGTAGAGGCCGTGAGTTAGATTGGCCTAGTAATAGAAAGGGGGTCGAACTGGTCGTGTCGACGGTTGGGAATTGAGGTGCAAAAGTTCTGGTCGGGCCGACGGTTGGTAGTTGAGATGCAGACGTTCCAATCGTGTCGACGGTTGGCAGTTGATGTGAAGACGTTGCGTACATGCCGGTCTAGGCCGGTGCTGAACACCTGTAGTTATTATAACCGACAGTATACGGGGAAGGTTATTCAAGTCGAAGTTAAGGGAAGTCGATCGCTGCTGGTCGACGCTGGCTACCCGCATGTCGTCCATAACCTTTCCTGTACTGGATGATGCAGGTTGGCTAGTCGGCCTTCGGACTGGCCGTGTTGGGCAGGAATGATATCGGCGACGATATCTGGTCAGTTCCGGGAAGCTAGCTTTGCGATGATGTTGGGCATGTCGAATGTCGAGTCTGATATCGAAATCTCCCTTAGTAATTATAACCGTAGGGAGCGGCAAAAAAAAAAAAAAAAAAAAAAAAAAAGAATCCGCAACAATTCACACAGAAGAAATAATTTTGACGGTTCTTTAACCACTAATTCGAAAAATAAATTTTTATTTTTTTAGAAACCGTCTGGCTTTCTTTAAAAATAAAATACACCATTCCATTTTAAGAAAATATTTTACGGCAATTCTTAACATCAACTTGAAAATTTTCTTTTTAAAAGGTTATATAATTTAATTAATTTCAACACATTCAAAATGATGAAAGAAAAAATAGGAAATTTTTATATACTGTTTTTTCGAGACTTCTCATGAGCAAAACAAATTGATGGATTTGGATAAAAAAAAGACTCAAGAATGACTTTAAAATCCGTGAAAATCTTTCACCCTTTATTACTATTCAGATGTGCTTAGTTTAATGTATAATCGTAAAACGTATATAAATGCAGGTGGAAAAAAGCAAATGTTGTAGCGAGGATTACAAAGCACTCCCTGTGGCCCCCAATCTGGCTTGTAACCTCCAAAAAAAAAACAACCAAGTCGGAGTGTGGGGTGGGGTGAGTAGTAGGCAGCTCTTAAGTAGTACACAGCTCATATGTACGCATGTGTCTATCTAAACTCGATTTTGTATCACGTTCCTAGTTGGCTATTTATAAATCACTGACCTAATTCCTCACTAATAAAAGTTGAATAGGTGTCTCTCCTTTTCTTCTAAATCAGAAGTAGTAAAAAATGCGAGTTGCCATCATCGGAGCCGGCGTATCTGGTATCGTAGCTTTAAAATGTTGTATGGAAGAAAATTTGACTGCCGTTTGCTTCGAACGGAACGATACATTCGGCGGATTATGGGAACATAATGCCAACCCGGTACCAAACGAAACGACTGTCACCAAACAAGTGGTTTGCAATACAAGTAAAGAAATTATGGCTTTCAGCGATTTTCCTCCGCCACAAGAATTTCCTTTGTATTTGCCACAGTATAAATACAAAGAATATTTACAACTCTACGTGAAAAACTTCGACTTAGAAAGACACATGAAATTCAACAAAAAAGTATGTAATATTCACTATCAAAATAATTATTCATTTTTATACGTAATTGTACTGAAACTCAAACGTACAGTTAAAAAATAAAAATCTCATTTATTTTAAAACTAATATAAATTAAAAATAAAGTTTTATTTTTGAAAGATATCCTAAACATTAAACCAAAGAATAATGATCTATATAAAAAAGAAAAAATAATTTACGTTCACAGTCAATTTATCATCGATTCACCATTAACTACAAAAAAATCTTAAAAATCAAATATTAATTTTCCAAAAATCAAGAAATTATCCAATTTATATTGAATACATTGTTTTATTAGAAATTTTGTTGAATTGTTTTGATGGGGACAGTTGCAATTTTTTTATACATAATGAGCACTTACAATTAGGCATTGGTGAAAAAATGTTATGCAGGTTGGTTTCTTCTGGAATATCACGTCTGCACAAACGAAGCCATTCTTTAACTTTCCTGAAGCCATTTTGCATTCGTCTTCTCTCTACTTGAACTCTGAAGATTTTATTTTGTAATTAACAAAATAAATGCTTTCGTTTGGAGTTTTTATTTTACTCCTGAAAGAATCCGTGGTGACTGTAGCATTCTTGTTCACAGGGCCGGATTATAATCTTTAGGGGGCCTTAGGCTAATGAAATTATGGTCCCCTTTTTCAGGTGTAGCTATCCTTTAGCTCGCTCACATTAGTCTTGAATTTTTTTCACTTGTGTTATAGATTAGGGAGATTTGCATGGTTTGAAGCAAACTTAATGCAAATTCTTTAAATAAACTAGAATTACTATCTTTTTTTTGTCAATAAAAAATTGTTTAAGAAATAACGGTATTTTTCTATATGCAAACCAAATTAGCACCTATTTTAATACAACCGCAGTAAAAAAAAAAAAAAAAAAATTATAACCAGTATTCAAGCTCAAGGGCCATAGGATGCAACCTACCTAGGATAATCTGGCCCTGGAGGCACATTGTCTCATATAAACACACTAACTACGCCACTTTCTTCAAATATTTTCTTGTTGGCCGATCCACTTCTTGCTTATTATCATTTTATTTTTTTTTTTTTTTTCGAAACTATTATCTTTTTTCTTATATTGTTAATGATTGTGGTGTTATCTTACTTTGGTCATTTAGTAAATGAGTTGTGTCCCTTTGAATTAAAAAAACTTAAAAGCCTCATGGGAAGGTATAAAGTCTTGAGGGAAGCTATCAGGATTGCCATGTAATCAAATATGAGTTGTCTGCTTTGTTCATTAACAAAAAGCAGAACATTTTATTTTTTTTTACCAATGTTCACCCGATACAAAGCCCAAGAGGAACTCAAGGGAGAGGGTTACTGCAAATGGTTCTTGCCTGAGCAGTAAGAGGTAAGAAGTGCAGTTTATAAGGATATAAGGGAAAGATAACAGTTAACCCTAGAATTGAAGAGGTTAAGATTGTATTGGGAAAAAAATCCTCTCGTGAGTCTGTTCCACAAGGTGTTAGTTTATAGAAAGAGGCTGTCTGAGTGGAACATCTGTCTGACTAATGGAATATGAAGAAAATTGGTTTGTCTTAGTATACATAGTATGGTGGGTCTTAACTGTGATGGTTAGAATTGGTGGAACTAAAGAATATATATTGTTAGAAAATTTTCCAAGGAAATAGCAAGAGGTTTGCAACATTTTGTCTGTGGGGAAAGGGGTTGTAGGGTAGAAAATAATTCATATATATATAATCTGGTCTTTTTATGGAGATAAACCTATACACTCTTTGTTGATAACCTCTTTTGTATTATGGATGACTAATTATGCCAGAAATTATTTTAAATTTAATGCATCCCAGCACCATCTTCACACAATAATTGCGAAATCTTAGAAGTCTTTCAGATTTACTAAGCCCTTTATTGTTTGTATAAGCATACTTTTAAGAATCTGATACATAAGGTTTTGACACTAAATTTGCATATTAGGGAAGTTTTAGAAGCCATTCAAGTTTATTCAACTCTTTATTACTTGCATGAACAGATTTTTAAGAATTATTTGTAAAGTGATTTTTATTTTGCTGAAAATCATATCTGAATCTGCACATTTGACACTTCATTTTTTGTAGTTAATTTTAGGAAAAATGGCACTGGAAATTTGCTAATGTATTACAAAGTTTTATTGTGATGCTGCTGCCATGTGCTATGAATGATTTACAAAGTTAAAAAAGATTTTTATACAATAGTTATGTAATAGTATTAATTTTAAATTCATAATTTCTTTTATCTATAATACTTTTTAAACACCTCGTTTTTTTTTAACTTTTTTGTTTGATTTTTTTTATGTAAATTTTTTTATGACAATTTTTTTCCCCATTTGTACAAGAGCTTTGTTCATCTTCAACCATCTTTTTTTTCTATCTAGACTTGTTCCGGTCACTCTAACCCTAACCACGTTAATTTCTTTGTCTCTCTATCTCTCCATAAATCTCATTTCCCTTATATGTTGTTTGTTCCTCTTTCTTCTTTCTCCTTTTTTCTTTCCTTCCTTCTTTCCTTAATTTTTATTTTTCAAATTTCTTAAAGAACGTTAGAATTCACTTCTTTAACATCAGCAAGTCCAAGGGATAATCTTCCGAATATGAAATAGTCATCTGAATTGGTAATTTGGGTTTCATTTTTGTTTATACATATATATATATATATATGATAACTCTTAAATAACACTAACAAAACAAAATTCCTGAAAAATTCAAGATGAAGGATCCATTGTTTTATTTGAATGAATTTCTGGGCAAGGATGACTCCTCTCATCTTAAACCAGTGATTATCAACATGATCAGTGTCAGTAAAGGTTAAGGGTTATTAAGGGGTTGGGTGCTATTATTTTAAGCCATATCCTCTTGACATCAGTTTAAAATGATAGCCACTTTTTTCCATATATCTAAATGATAATTATAAACTATAATTTTGAAAAGTGAAAATTTCACTGAAATATTTTAGAAAACATCAGTTTAAATTGACACCATGAGTATAAAGATTATTTAATCCTTTTAAACTGAATTAGGCATTTTATATACACATTTCTTTTGTCTATGTATTTTATTTTTAGAAATATTTTTAAAAATTATCATTTCAAAGACTGGAATCTTAGATAATTAGGCAGAGTGAGTGTTACCTGGCAGTTCCCACCATTGCTTAACTTCTGGTAATTGATGATTTTATAATGAATCAAAATGTAAACACATGACATTAAGTCTGTTGTGTTAATTCAGCTCCATTTACCAGTATAATTTTAATACAAGAGATGATTATCTTTGCAAATACCTGAAAAAGAATTCTGGAGAAGAAAATGTAAAGAATCACTTCTCAAATCAAAGGGAAAGTAAATTCATGGATTCAAAGATTTTGTTTATTTGAAAAAAAAAAAAAAAAGGAAATTCTAATCTGGAAGATTCTTAAGATTTCAAATGTGTTTCAAACTGTCTTTTTAATTTTGCTAATTTTACATTTGAATTTTAACCATGGACTATATTGGAGTGAGAAATGGCTTAATGGAGAGGACATGATAAAAATGACAGATTCAAATATTGGTGATTGATTCTTGGTTTACCTTCTGTTAATAAATTTGTCTTCACGATGGCAAAATGAAATAGGCTAATAAAGCTTGTTATAGGTAATCTTTTTACTTGTTAGGATTCAAATCTACAATTGAAAGAGTGTAGAATAAATGGGATAGCAGGAAAAGTGAATTAATTTAGAAATTCCTCTAGATTCTGATAGGAAGGAAAAAATTTGTCTTAGAATGCCTTGGCCTTAATTAAAGGGGAAACGTGAAAATGTTTTAAATATTTATTAAGAGTGGAGTGCTGGAATAATGATGTCTTTGGTGGACTTTTCTAAAAAAAAAATAAAATGAATCATCATGTCAGCCTATTTGAAACTCTAAGATAAACTCAGACATCAGTTCATGAAAAAGAAAAATCAAATCACTTTTTAAAATCAAGGGAATGTATATTTCAAATCCACACTTGCCATAAAAGACTAAAACTAAATTTTACAAATGAAAGAGAGCAGACCAAAAACAAAAGAAAAAACTTTCCAGTTATCTCCCATAAAGGATACTCTTGTGACACTGGGAGTGGGGTGCAGTGGAAAAGACTTAAAATAGGAAACAAGATGATCTTAGAATTGCCAGTGAATAACCATAATAGAAGAGAACACATTTGATAATCAAGTTAGCCATTATCATTACTTTTTTTTATATTTTTTAATCAGGTTCAAAAGTGTGACTATAAAGAAAATAAATGGAACTTGAAAGTGGAAGATTTGAAGACAAATGTCATCCATGATGAAATCTTTGATGCTTTAATGGTTTGCAGTGGAAACGTGAGAAAAGCAAAAATTCCAGTATATCCAGGAATTGACACATTTTCTGGGCAAATTCTTCATGCACAGCAATATCGAAAAGCTTCAGATTTTTCTGGCAAAAGAGTTTTGGTAATTGGCATGGGAAATACAGGAAGTGAAATTGCAGTAGAACTGATAACACAAGCTAAACAGGTAAGTAAAGAGTATTGATTATGCAAAGCTATATATATATTTATTCTTAACTTTTATCGAAACTTGCGAGATGAAGTGTTTCAACAATATTCAGATTACAATCTGTATGCCGTTTCTATTATATGTGAAGTGACAAATTCTTTGTTCTTCTTCATATATGTAATCATATTTTTCAGTCTTTATTTTCACTGAGAGAATCATAGCTTAAAACTTTACTGAACCTAGAGGTTCAAAAAATCCAGAATAACATTTTAAGATTATCAAATAATATAGCAAGATTTTTAGTAGTATAGTGGTAAGTGTGCCTGTCAATCAAAGAAAAGTTTAGGATTTGAATCTGTTTCTATTATATGTGAAGTGACAAATTCTTTTGTTCTTCTTCATATATGTAATCATATTTTTCAGTCTTTATTTTCACTGAGAGAATCATAGCTTAAAACTTTACTGAACCTAGAGGTTCAAAAATCCAGAATAACATTTTAAGATTATCAAATAATATAGCAAGATTTTTTAGTAGTATAGTGGTAAGTGTGCCTGTCAATCAAAGAAAAGTTTAGCATTTGAATCTGTTTCTATTATATGTGAAGTGACAAATTCTTTGTTCTTCTTCATATATGTAATCATATTTTTCAGTCTTTGGATGTTACTTCTGCTTCAGTGTATAGAGTTGTCAATCAAAGAAAAGTTTTTTTTTTTTTTTTTTTAGCTCAAAAAATTTACTGAACCAAGTGGTTAAAAAAATCTTGAGTAGTGTTTCAAGATTGTCAAAGTGATGCTGGAAAATTTGAACTTGTATAGTGGTGTGTCTGCTAGTTAAATAGGAGTTTAGGGTTTGTTATCTCAATGGGTTCATTATTTTGTTTTTGTTTTGTTTTATAGCATCACCCACAATGGATTATTTAATGCCGACAAGATTTTTACAATGGATTCATATGAATAGAATATATATTCTTTGTAAGGAAACAGTTTGTAGATCTGTTTTCATTGATATACTTTTGTAAAGAGAGTTGTTGTCATGAGTCTGCTTTCATTGATGTATTTCTTTTGTAGAGAAATTGATTTTGATATTCTCATTTGGTTTATAATTTTAGGTACAGTTCTACTGTTTTGAAAAATAACATTATATCATCCACTTTAACTTTCTCAAACAGTTCCTACATATTGTTTATATCAAAAGGATTTTTTGTCTTGATAAAACAAGATCTGAGCCCTTGGTTAATATCGTTGAATAGTAGATGCCGTTTGACATGCTTGGCATGTTGGTTGATCTTCTTTGTTTAGTAAGTGCGAGTGGGTTATTCTTGTATGGCCAATGCAGACACTGGCCAGTAACACTTCTACCTTATGAGAATTTCTGGGAATTGACTTCCATTCTCCTAGTTTGGGTTGGTTTGCCAAAAAGTTTATTGTGTAGGTTATCATTCCAGTTTTGAATTCTTTTGAATGTATTACCTCCTTAAAATCTGTGTATGGGATTTTGATCCTTGTATCCACATTCACATCTAAAGTTGACTTGGCTACTAGTTCTGCTTTAATATTACCTTTAACTCCAATGTGGCTAAGAATCCAACATAGTTTGATGTTTTCATGCTTGTTAATAGTGATCATTTTGCATAATATTTTCATAAGCAGGTTGTTGGATTTTTTTCCCCTTCAAAGCCAATAGGATAGATAGTGGGTCCCAAAAAATTAGAAAATTTTTTTGTTTGCTCCCTGAGATAATGTTGAAAGCAAACTTGATTGCATAAGACTCTGCAGTGCAAAATAGAGCTTCTCTTTTGAGGCATTTTTTTTTTTTTTTTTTCAGTGAAAAAAAAAAAAAAAATTGTGGCTCATTGCTGCATATCCTATCCTGTTCTGTATAGATGGGTGTATGGTTAGGGAAGTTTGCCAATGTGACCCTGAGCTGTCAGCCTGTGGTCAACTCCCAGTCATGGCGCATAACTAATGTTTTCTCTCTTAGTTGCTGCCACCAGCCTGTGTCACAGTTGATCGGGTGGTCGTTGCTACTCGGCAGAATCCCTTGGTCAAGGTAACAATATGTGACACTGGCCCATCCAGGGTCAATCCTGGTTGTCGCTACCTGGCAGAATCCTTTGGTCAGGGTACCAAGTGGGATGGTCAGTTGATGCTAATGGCTTCACACCAGCTGAAACTAGTTCGGCACCAGCTCAGTCATTTCCAGCTCACTGGTTACCAAAGTAACTGCTTCGATCTCAAGTCTAACATACCCATATTGTGATTTTGATCTTAGATAGATGAGATCAATCAGGCCATAGTATAAAATGAGTCTAGACTGGAGGTGATATCGCATGCGTAAAAAAAGAAGCAAATAAAAACCCAAGAGGTTCAAGTATGTTAAAAATAAAATAAACCTTATCCGTCTGTTATATACAGGAGTGTTTCTCTCCCAGCCTGTTTTATACAGAGTGTGACACTTCTATGCTCCTTAAGTAAGTTCTGGTATTCTAAGTCAACTGGTTTAGTTTTTAGGTTCTGGCTTGGCTTCATTTGTCAGCATAACTTGCTATTGGTAGGATAGGCAAAGTCGGAGAACATGGAATCTCTCGGTCAGCTTCTGCGAGGCAACACTCTGGTTCCTGCTACTTGAACTGACTGACTCAAGCTCTGACTCTTAAAATACTACTGTCGAACGGCTTGAGGATGTTTGTTTATATGGGTACTGACCAAAAACTGGTGCGGGGTTAAACACAGTCTGGGGTTTTTGATAAATCTCAATTTCTGACAAGAAATCTCTTTGTTGTCAGGCCAGGAAAATTGATCACTTTCCATTTTGGGGGGATCTGTTCATTCGTGAGGAGAGGTTGAAGGAGAGCTATCCTCCTAAACTCTTACCAATCCCTTCAGTGGGCATTAATAACTTCCCCATCCTTCTCATCAAATTACCTCCACCTATCACCATTGCTACTACTTGGTCAATGTCATCCCAGCCATGCGGGTGTGGCTAAGGTGGCCTCCTTAAAATTATAACCCAGAATTTTTGTTTACAAAATTCTTTTTTTTTCCCCCCATCGGCCAAAATTTTTACGAATCACACATTGCCACTTAAAATCTCTCAGATCTTTTGGTCACTCAGTCTTCTTAACCAGCACTCTTTACAAATTCCATCAATCACTTGTCAAAGTGTGCCATGTGTTAACTTCATGAAGTTAGCTTTTACTGGAACCCTTGGCTTCTTGAGAAATTAAATTTCTTATCTCTCAAATCACGATTCTTCCACAATATCTTTTCTCGTGCCCAAAATTTTATAATCACCATATTGCTGCTCAATGTGTTGGCACCCTAAGACAACGCTTTGGAAAAGTAAATAATAACAATTCTCTCCACCCCATATTGGAATAAATATTTTCCCATGCCAAAATTTTTATGAATCACACATTGCCATATGGCCCTGCCTTGCTGGCACTCAAGAAAAATGATATCTTAGGAAGACAGTTAATATTGATTCTCTTTACCCCGTATTGGCAAATCATCTCATGCCAAAATATTTATGACCGTCATATGGCCTGCCCGATATCTCAACGCTTTGCTTTTTCTGAATCTTATGTTCTCTCAGCAAGCATTTTTTTTACAAACGACATTAATCAATTGTTAAAAAGCTCGCATATGGCTTTTCTGTGAGTCTACGACAATTTACAGGTCTTTGAGAAAAAAAAAAAAAAAATTTTGTGGTATTTTCTTTTCCGTTCTTAGTATTTTTTTGCTTTAATTTCTGTGGTTAATTAGTTAGCCAATTACCATAGCTAAATAGTGTCACACCAATATTTCCTGAAACTTATCCTGGAATGTGAGTGGGTGGGGTTTTTGTTTTGGGAAATTATATAATTCTAGCAGAACTTTGGGTTGCTTGATAGTCCATGGTGGAATATTGGCTGAAGTCATTTCTTGTATATTTGAGAGTGTGGTGCCTAATTCTTCAGTAATGGATTTCATCCTGAATCATAGGGCTGCATAGCTTTATCTTTATGTTAGAATAGATTGCAATAATTTGCTTCAAAGGTACTGATGTAAGCTGGTTTATTTGGGCATGATTTTATTTTTACTTACTACTGTAGTGCGAGTTTAGTGTGCCATAAATGTGAAGGTGTTTCATTAGCATTTGTGTATAAGCTCCTCACTGGAGATGTTCTGAAAGCCTAGTGTAGCCCCATATATAAAATTAATGTAATCCAGTTTTGAGAGAAGTAGTGATCTCTCTAATTTGATCAATGTTAGTTGATCTGCTCCCCACTCAGTATGGGCCACTACATGCTAAAGCTTTGCTATATTTTGTTTTCAAATATTTTAGATGGAGGAATGAACATTAATTTTTTTATCTAAGATAATGCCTGGAAACTTGTGTTGGTCCATTATTGGAATTTCTGCTCTGTGTAATTTTAAACATGGGTCATTACTGCAATTTTCTTAATTGGCAGAAATGTAGGCATTTGGTTTCCATTTTGGAAAAAGTAAAACCATTTTCAGTGGTCCATATTTGTTTTCTGTTAAGACATTGTTGGAGTTGTCTTTCTATGGTATACATATGTCAAAATCTGTACATGATTAGAAAATTGTTGACATATACAGAGCCACTCACTCTGAGGCATGGGTTTTAATGATGGAGTTAATTTTCACACACACAAAAAACGTCACCAAAATAATGTTTTATTGTGGAACCCCTTCTTGATCTTGCAAATATTATAGATCACCACCCAAAGCAAACAAGTGGCTACAATGAGTGGGGTTTTTACCCCTCTGCAGAGGTGCAATCATCAAATTCTGAAGCCCCAGTTGACAGGCCGATATCCCAATGAAGTTTAAACAATATACAGATTATGACCTCACCTGCCAAATTTATCCCTGATAATCTACTCAGGGAATTAGTGTTATGGAATTGTAAATTTATTATTTTCTTAACAATTATTTTCAGTCATTTGTGGGGGGATTGTTTCTATTTGTTTCTGACTGACTCTTCTTATTTTTATTAGGTCTACGCAAGCACAAGAAATGGGAAATGGTTTGCGAAGAGATTAACTCCTGTAGGTTTACCACTGGATATTCATTTTCTTCAACGAATAAAAGGATTTATTTTGAAGTTTCTACCCAGAAGACTTCAGCAGCTTTGGTTTGAAAATCTTTTGGCTTTAAATCATAAATTCTTTGGCCTAAATCAAAATTCTTATATATCTTTAGAAACAATGTCTATGAATGATGAAGTTATTGACAAAATTGCTTGTGGGAAATTGATTGTTAAACCAGGTGTGGAAAAATTTACTACCCATGAAGTTTTCTTTGTAGATGGTACAATTTTGACTGACATTGACGTTGTCATATTTGCAACTGGATATGAAATAGATTATCCATTCTTGGAGAAATCAATGCTGAAAATGAAAGATGGTAAACTGTTTGCTTACAAGCACATGTTTCCTCCTGAATTGATTGACAAAAGTTTTGCTATAATTGGTTGCATTCATGTGTTTGGACCGGCACCTCCACTGCATGAGAGTCAGTGTCGTCTGGCTACTCGATTGTTCAAGGTAATGATTTTCGTTCTTGTTATGTGTCATTATCATTTAGTGCTGATTGTTATTGATCTTTTTCTGAAAAGTCAATTCTAAAGCCTTTAAAATAATCTCTTTGAAAAATATTCAAAAAAGGGGAGATAATTAAAATTTTTAACTAATTCTCTTAAAATTATATTTATATAATATAACTATTGTAGTCTTAACATGTATCTAAATGCACTCTCTTCTGTAGAGCAAGGAAGAATGTATAGCTTCAGTCTCTAAACTAGTTGCAAAAGGGACTTGATAATTATGAAATAAGAATTAAAACCTTTGATTTGTACCTGGCTCAAACATCTCCACCCACAATAGCCAATGTGCAACTGTCTCAGTCAACTGATATAATAAACATGGGTTGCTGTTGAGAAGGGGTAAGAAGCTGCAAAGCCTCATTCCTCTCTTCACATACAGCTTCCATCATCACTTATAGTGTGTACCAGTGTATCTATTAAATGATGTCTTTTACAAAACTAGCTGACATTTATAGCAAAAATAATTTTTTTACATTGTTTACAAAATGTTACAAATTTCCCTACTACCCTCAGATTCATTAGTGATTCTGTTGAGATGGAAAAATTATGCTCTTTTTTTAATATAAAGCCAAAGATCAAATATTCAGTCATTCATGCCACAATTAATAGTTGGCCATTCTTAGATATCTTTGTCCATCTACCAATCAACTAAGCAAAGAAGGCAAAAGAGAATGGGAATATTCTTAGAAAACCATATTGTCTTCTGAATTGTCATTTACTTTAAATAATCAACTGAGAATAATAAAAAAAATTATATCTGATTTCTTTTTCATCAAGCATAGGAGATTAGTCCAGAAAGTATCCAGCCACTTAAGACAAGGCTATCTTAATCTACTTCTCTCTGATTGGTTGACAATTTTCATCAAGATCAAACAAAGGATTATTGAGATATTCAAAATGGCTGGATTATTGATGCAAACTTTTGAAAAGAACACACACAAATAGATTAGGAGAGAAAAGCCTTTTGTAATAAAAGGCAAACCTATAAAAATTGTTACAATTTCTCATTTTTTTTTCCTTTTCTTTAAGAAGTTAAATTGTTGCAATGTATTAAGGTCAATAATGGCTTAAATATTTCCTATTTATGTGAATATTTCAAGATATTTGGTGATTTTGTGTGAGTAAATAAATTTGAGATATTTTATAAGAAATCTATGATTTTGTATTCTGAGGAAATAGAATAATGATTTTATCAAATATCATTGTCTGAGTTTCCTAAAGTTTCTGGGGTTTTCTTTCAGGGCCTGGTAAAGTTACCCCCAAAAGAAGTGATGCTTGAAGAGATCAATGCAACACTTGACACCCAACGAAGTGTTGATTCAATAAGCTATCAGGATGCATTGTGTGAGTTCATTGGTTGTAAACCAAACCTATGTAAGTTGGCCTTTAATTGTATATGTATTGATTGACTCTGAAGAGATTACTAAGGGCATTAACAGCATTAGGATCATGTCTATTTTTGGAATCATATATAATTGAGAAGAATGTGCTTGTCATTTTGATAACCATGACCGAGGCATTGTAGTGAGAGAAAAAGAAAAAGATCACTATTTCAAAACAAAACAAAAAAAATATAAAGCTAAAAGTTGGCAGACCATTTTGGATTGGCATAAAGAAATAAAAACATAAGAAAAAATGAAGAAATAAATGAGAAGCCAAAAGGTTGTCTTTCCTGAATGTAGGTAAAGAAAAAGGCATTATTGTCAAATGAGTCATTTCTGGAGCCAATCAAAATTAAGAACAATACCCATTGAATTCTATTGTCTTAAAAAAAGTGTTAAGACAGATAGTGATAGGCAGGCAAATGGATCAGACAAGCCACTGAAGAGAATTTCATCTGCTGTCACTTAACCTCAAGCTTCAGACACCTAAAAATCCAACAGAGATTCAAAAGAATTACTCCTATCAAGAAATACTTACATACCTACATAAACATTAACAAAGAATTTTCTCTACCCCCCCCCTCTCTCTCTCTCTCTCTCTCTATATATATATATATATATATATATATATATATATATATAAAGAAATATAGACTTAATATGTGCTATATTTATGGGATAAAGTGCTCAATATCAGAGATAGAGTGTGTGTAAATATAAAAGTGAACATAGAACTCAACACTTAGAGGCGACAGTCTGTTTCATGCTAGATGCAATTGTCAGGCCACTGTGATGATTGCATTTAGCTTGAAACAGACTGTCTCCTCTAAGTGTTGACTTCTGTGTTCACTTTATATTTATATATATATATATATATATATATATATATGCTAAAGACTTTTAACACAAGAACTTTCTGATCAGAACTTATGAACTCTTTGAGTATTATTGTATAAATTAATTATTCACATTTAATTACTTATTATTAAGTACATTTATGGGTTTTCAACTTGTAGATTTAAAATAATTGCATAACGCTATCACTTAGACCAAACAATTAAATAAAACATAAAAAAATTTCTTAAGTGTCATTCATTTTAATTAAAAAATATTTTTTCTACAAAACTTCAGGAAATTTTTTGCAGAACAATATTAACTCCATAAGATAATATAAAAATATATAATTATCTTTTATGTTTTCTGTTATTTGGATTTTTATTTTAGAGTAACAATTAGTTTTTGGAAGACATCTTTCAAAGGCGTTGTCAAATTTTCAGTCGTATGATAAAATACATCCTAGATATTTAAATTTTCAGTGTCATGAAGTTTGTTGACCCCCCTCCCCCAGAAACAACCTTGTAAACAACAAGCAGTTTGAATTTCGCTCTTCTAGGTCCTAACTCCTGTCAGAGAAGTGCTCTATAATAAATTCATCAAGAGAGGGAATGCCTTAGATAACTCAAGTATCTCAGGGGCGGGGGGTGGGATTTGGGTCGGGTAACATGTGGCATAGATGGGTCACTACAAAAACATTCCAGATTTTAAATCACTTAGAGGCACTTTTGAATCATCAAGTCCTCCCTATTAGGTAGGTTCTTGAATTTTGTTTTCAATTAGGTTAAAGTAGGCTTCTCAAGAATCTCACTCTTGGGCAATATTTAAAGTTTAAGATTTACAGTATGAAAGATTAGCAGTAGGTGAACAGAAAAGTGTCATTCATTTTAATTAAAAAAAATTCTTCTACAAAACTTCATAAAATTTTTCACAGAACAATATTAGTTCCATAAGATAATATAAAAATATATGATTATCTTTTGTTTTCTTTTATTTGGATTTTTATTTTAGAGTAACAATTATCATTTAAAACCATTTGGTATAAGACTATAATTTCTTTTTTACTGTGCAGATAAAAAAAAACTTGTGGGATTTGGAGAAGCAATTTCATCATTCAAAATATATATTTCCTACTTTTCATGATAATTTGTCATTTGGAAAAAATGGAATTGCGTTTGCTTATTTTTTTTTCTTTTTGCTATTAATTATTGCATAGGTATGCTAGAAATCCTGTAAAGATTGTATATTGCAAACGAGGAATGCAATGATGGAAAAAATATAATGTATTTAGTTGTGATGGGAAGGAATGGTAACAGAAATTGAAAATTCAGAAATGTTTAAATTCTTTGAATTTATCTTGTATAAACAATATACATTGTATAATTCTGTACAAGACTATAAGAAACATGAAGCAAAAATTGAAATGTACAGGAAGAAGAAAAATGATCTTTGAAGGGAGATTTTATTTTACAAATTCAAATTTTAGTTCACATTTAAGAAAAACACAATAGGAGTGATTGATAAAATAATAGATCGATCAATAAATCAGCCAATAAATCATTCAAATCAAATTGATTGCATAAATGTTCCAGTTTTATACAGATTCCTCCAACCTGTAACAAATACAGTAAATGTTACAGATTTACATTTCATAAAATATATAGAATTTTTGAGCTTCTAAATAAGTTACAGTTCAATCTAATAAATATAAATTCTCAAATGTTTAATATTTTTGTTGTAAATTCTCAAGAACAAAAAATGTGTATAAATTCACTTTCATCATGTGTTTAGGTTTTATTACATTTCTACTCATCAGTTTTTAAAACAATAAACATTGCCAAGGATTGAAGATAGTTAAAATAATAAGGGCATCAAGATAATAAACATCCTTTTAAAACTCCAATTTTTTTTTTTTTGTGGGCACAAAGGTGTAAGTTTGTTGAAATAGTAACAATAATTTTTATACAAAGGTAACATTTTTATAAACTCCTTGCATATGAGATTTTTTAAATCTGTTAAAATATTATCAAGGAAAAATTTATCAAAGATTTGGTTAAAACACAAGTAATGGTGAATTCTGTCAGGACATCATTTTAAAGAGAAAAATAGAAATTGAATTAATAACAACGATTTTTCTATTTTGTTGTTTATGAAACAAATATGATGTGTGTTTCAAAATAACATTTTTATTTCCCCTTCAGTAATGAGTACATTTATCCTATCAAAATGATTTTCTTTTTAGGTCATCTGTTCTTATCAGATCCATACCTTGGACTGAATGCCTTTGTTGGCCCTTGTACTCCCTACCAATTCCGTTTGACTGGCCCTGGAAAATGGGCAGGAGCAAGATCTGCCATACTTGATCAATGGAAACGAATGCATTATCCAACAAACAAACACCTGAAATCAAATCTATCACCATGGATAAAAGACTTTCTAATTTCATTTGTTATATTTTTTGTGCTGATTCAAATTTTTGTCTTTGGACTATTCCTGTCAAAATAATTCTGAAGGAATGCATTTGTGGAAAGGTTTTTTTCTTTTTTTTTTCTTTCACTATGTATAAAAAGAGTTTTTCTTCTCTCTTTCAACATACATGCATAAAAATGATTTTTTCTTTCAATATACATCTAGGAACTTTTTTTCTTTATTCTTTCAATATAGATGTAAGAAATTTTTTTTTTCTCTCTCAAAATGGATTTTATATATTCTACGAATATTTCTATAACATATTTTCTCTCATTTGCCAGAATTGTTGTCATCAATTATAAAAACAAACAAATAATAAAAAAAAAAACAGTAAATAGTTTAATTTGAATTAACATTGCCTAATCATTATCTGATCATGTGATCATCTAACACAGGTATTCCCAACATTTTTCCTTGCCCACCTCTATAGTAATTATTCAAAAACAGGCTAAGATTGTTTGGTAAAAGTTTGTTTCTGGTTCATAAACTGACTTTATGATGTAGTAAAAACTACCAAAGGTAAAAAATAATGCTGACTTATGGAGGGAGTGACTGCTGCTGCCACATTAAAGAACAAATGAAAGCAAACTTGATAATTTAAAACATATATATATCTCCAAATGAGAGAAAGAATGGATGGAGTAACATTCCATTATTTGTAGCATTTACTTTTAAAAAAAAAAAGTAGAGCAATATATTATTATTTTTATTATAATACATTACAATAAGAACAAAAAAAAAATTTATTCCATTGGAATCGTAAATAATTTACAATTCCAATGGAATAAATTATGACCATGGAATATTAGTGTTTAAGCCTTTTTATCATATCCTTACTCTGTCCTGAACATTGAGTTCTACCTGGATTCTATCCTCTCAGAATTTTTTATTCAAAAAATATATATATATATATATATGTGTATGCACCTATGTATATATATATATATATATATTTATATATTTTGCATATGTATGTGTATATTTACCACTAATATTATCTCTCTCTCTCTCTCTCTCTCTATATATATATATATATATATATATATCCAAATGAGAGGAAGAACAGATGGAGTAACATTCCATTGTTTGTAGCATTTACTTTTTAAAAAAAGTGCTCAATACAAAGTAGAGCAATATATTATTATTATTATTATTTTTAGAGATAACAATAAAAACTGTATTAAAAAACAAATGAAAGCAAACTTTAACATTGAAAATATATATATATATATATATATATATATATATATATATATATATATATATAAAATCTCACCAAATGAGAGAAAGAACCAATGCCAACGGAGATGGATTATAAAATGTGCTCAATACAAAGTATCATTATAAGAGATTATAATAAAAACATGTTGAAATTGCTACACAAAAGCTTTCATGTTTCAATACTTTGATTGTACTTCCTCAGGCAATAGTACTTTGCTTTTGAAATTTTCTTAAAAATCATTTAATCACTAGTTACTTACCATTATAATCTCTTATATATAAATATATATATATATATATATATTTATTGTGTATTAAGGCAACCAAATCCCTTTTAAGCATGTCTGATTAAATAAATTACAGAAATTATGTCTGCTTATTTTTAACATGATCTGTTCATAGTCATGAATAACCTTTCATGTATTGCAATTAAATGATGTGAGAAATGTTCTATAACTGTGAAAATTGATTTTATTTCCCATGTACTTTTTATCTTCTTCCGAGTTCATCTTCAGGAGTGCAAGTAGTAATACAAAACTGTGTGTTGCTATCTATTACTATAATTTTTCATTTTGCTTTTAAATGCAATGGTTGACAGTCATGCTTAGCATTCATTTTATATATATATATATATATATATATATATATATATATATATATATATACAGTAGCATCCAAAATGAAGGGACAAAATTTTAAAACCTAATATTTGTTAGAAATAAAAACTGTGAAAAACTGAAATTTTGACAACTGGTAGTCGTTATCATCCATAATAACATACTAAAATTTGAATCATTTGCAAAGGATAGAAAAAGAATTATAACAATTATTTATTTATTTTCAAATTTGGAACATCCAAAAGTAAGGGACAAAATTGAGAAAAACAATGTAAACGGCAAAAAAACAATAAAAATACATGTACAATCAATATTTAGTAAATGAGCCCTTGCTCTCAATGACAGCTGCACATCTTCGACTACAAGAACGAATCAGTTCTTGACAATCCTCGATACTAATTTTAGACCATTCTTCTTGAAGCTTCACCCACAAATCCTCCGTGTTAGTGGGATTTCTTTCAATAACTGTCACTCCTCAGGTCTTCCAAAGATTTTCTATTGGATTTAAGTCAGGACTTTGCGGTGGCCAATCCATAATTTCCAAATCTTGCTCGCTAAGGTAACTCATTACCATCTTTGCCTTGTGACATGGGGCATTATCTTGCATAAACGTAGCCCTATCGAAATCTGAATTCTGTATGATTGGCACAACATGATCTTGAACAATGTTTTTATAGATCTGCACATTTACACGAGTTTGTAACCGGACAAGAGGCGTTGTACCTTGGCTAGAAAACATTCCAAATACCATGACGCTTCCACCCCCAAACTTGACAGTTTTCTTAGTACACTTTGCACTTAATCTTTCACCAATACGTCTCTTTACATTGTTTTTTCCATCATTTCCAAATAAATTAAACTTGCTTTCATCACTGAAAAATACTTTTGCCCAATTTTCATATGTCCAAATTACATACTTGTTTGCAAACTCTAATCTCTTCTTCTTATTCTTCAAACTAACAAGTGGTTTCTTCCCTGAGGTTCGATTAAACAGTCCTATTTCTTGCAGTTGTCTACAAACTGTCTTTCTTGACACATTAACACATGAGGTACTATTCATAACCCTTTTAATTTCTGTGCAAGACTTAAAACGGTCCTTTAATGACATACGCTGCATTATTCAATCTTCTCTTGCCGAAGTTTTATGGGTCTGCCGATTTTTAAAAGCACTAACTATTTTGCCAGTATCATTGTAGGATTTAACAACCCTGCCTACAACACTCTTGGAATGTTTCACTTTCTCTGAAATCTCTAATGGTGTGCTTTTCCTTGTGTAGCTTCACAATAGCCTGTCTCACAGAGTAATCAAGTTTTTGGCGTTTCGCCATGGTGCCGGCTGATGCAACGTTTACAAATGACTAAGTAAGACTTATTCTTTAGAGGAAATCAAAAAATTTGAATATAGCATACTGTTTACATTGTTTTTCTCAATTTTGTCCCTTACTTTTGGACGATCCTATTTTGAAAATAAATAAATAATTGTTATAATTCTTTTTCTATCCTTTGCAAATGATTCAAATTTTAGTATGTTATTATGGATGATAACGACTACCAGTTGTCAAAATTTCAGCTTTTCACAGTTGTTATTTCTAACAAATATTAGGTTTTAAAATTTTGTCCCTTAGTTTTGGATGCTACTGTATATAAAATTTAGTTTTATGGTTAGGTTTGTAACTGTTGACAAAAATTAAACAATTTTTGTTCATAATTATAAAATGAAAAAGAATATACACTATAAAAACAAATAAAAATTTAAGCACATATTTTTTTGTTTTTGGTCTTCCCTTATATGATTTATATCCAGAAAAAAAAACATTATTTCATCTGAAGAACTTTTTGAATGTCAATGACTTTCTGAAAACTATAGAAAATACCAAAATATTTGTTGTTTTCTGGATATTACCCAGGTTTGAAAATGCTGATCTTCTAATAAACAATCTGATTTAATAATTCTTTGATTCTATTTTCTTTGCATTTTTTGTGTGACATGGTTCAGAGTCTAGACATAGGATCTTTCAGCAACCCCCCTCTTCACTCAGGGCAGTATTACTTCCTCAAGGCACTTGATGTAGGCCTCTGTGTTGAGTCTGAGGTCCTGTGGCAAGATGAATGGAGGCATGTTTGCCATTAACACCTTCCAAACGTAATCACCATTAGACTCATCTAACTCTTTCTGAATCCTCTGCACTGTCCTCAGATTGACATCCAACTGTACAGTTGATAAAAACAAACAATATGCATAAAATGGCAACAATTTGCCAATTGCAGCATGTATTATAAGAAAACGGGTGAAGAAAATGGCTGTTCTAAGATTGATTTTCTTGGAAAGGTGTCTTCAAAATACTTTGGTATCATTCTTCATTCAGATATAATTTACCTTTCTTCATGTCTCTGAGTGAAGAATTTCTTTAAGTGAAGATTGGCTGGAGAAGTGACTTCTTTACCAGAAGAGCCATGAGATATATTGTGTTTTCATATTTTAAATGTAGATATCATTGGATGCTGGGTGGATTTATGGATGTGCAGCTGAGTAGCTAAAATATTCACTCTCTAACCATAAAATTTATATTCAAATCTAGCCATTGTTAATTTATCAGGGAGGTGAGTTCTTGATATTACTGGTCTGATGAAGTAATCCTAATTGAAAAGTGCCTGAAAACTACATCATGAGTCAGTTTAAGCCTTGTGAGTAAAACTGGTTAGACAAAACTATTTGGAAGCCATTGATGGTTGTATCAGGACAATGTCACAAGTCATCATGACCAACGGTTTGTGTGTACTGGCCTTGTTCCAACTGTTTCCAGCTAATGCACTTTCTCCCAGAAACTGTAACTAAGGTCTGCTCAGCATAGTTGCAATTTAAACCAAAAGTGGGCTCTGTTGAACAAACACAAATATACCAGAACATTCATTTGAAACAGGTATTGATTAGCTGTCCTAATAGATAAGTGTGCTTGAAAACAAGTGGCAAGCTTTTTTTATAAACAGACTTGTCTTTATTAAGCATGTTGCAGTTATATAAAAAGAAAAATTATAAAATACCAACTTGTTGAAATTGTCTTCCCTTTCTTTACACCCATCATTCACATGTGCAAAATATTGTTTCCACTACTTTTAGTTAAACTAGAAGTAATGCCTGCAACATTTGGCAACCATGATGTGACCTTAACATGCACTTACAGCATCAAAAGTACTGAATACTTGACATACATTTAATGAAAGAATAAATGTTTTAGAAGAAAGAAAATATTATTCAGTACAATCTTTGATCCCTGGAGTTGCAAAAATGTCAAGTGTATCAATATTGGTGAAGTAATATTTTATTGTAAAAATGTTTCAAAAAAATAACATTCTTTAGCAAAGATAAACAAAACAAAATGAGCAAGAGTTACCTCCCTTCCACTCTTAAACCGACATTCGATCAAAAGAAAGCCTTGTTTTCGATTTTTAAACTCAGTGTAATCTTTCCATCCTGCCTAATCCAACCTCGAAAAAGATGGAATGAATTAATCAAAGATAAATAGAACAGAATTTTGTTTTTGAAAATTTGTTTCTTTTCAGACCAGATTTCTATAAACTTCTCTAACTTTAGAGATTATGGAGATATATTTTTTAAAAATGTATGATTATTTTTTTCACTAATTGAGATAATGAAATGTTTTATTGTAACAAGGTGTAAGTTGTTACACTATGACAATAAATAAATATCCTATTAATAAGTACAGGAGATGAGGCTACTATTACATTGCCTTTTATGTCTTTTCCTTTATTTTAATTTTCTTTGCATATTTTTATTTTAATGATTTCAAAATCAGAATTCTTTAAACTTATATTTTATTTTAATGATTTCAAAATCAGAATTCTAATAAATTTAAACTTATATTTTATTTTTAATGATTTCAAAATCAGAATTCTTATAAACAGAAGTAAATGATAACTCAATCATTTCCCTTTGCAAGAAGAAAATGTGAACATAAACGGGTATTCTTTTTATTATTTCTATCAAAATGACGGCAGACATTTTGAATTAACATCGAACAAGCTCATATTTACAAATAAAGTTTTTTTTTTTACATCTTCTGTAACATTATTTTTAACGCAGGTGTGAGTTTTCCACCATGAAAATTGGGGATAACAACAATAGGAAATTAGTAGCAGTAGAATGAAGAACTTATATTATTATTCAACGGGAATATTTAGGTATAGATTTTAAAAGCCATGAAAATATTTTTTTCATATTTATAGGGGAGAGAACTTTTATTAAAGAAATCATTGAATTGCATGACTTTTCCGCTAAACACTTTTTCATCAGAAGGCAATGTCTTTAGAACAGAGAGAATTAAAAGAATTTAAAAAGCAACTATTTCAGCACACAAAACAATAAAATCAATTTATTTTTGTGGAGGAAAATATTATGGTGTCACATATACAATAATAAAAAAAAGAAAACTAACTTTTTGTAAACAAAAAGTTATCTCCCTTGGACTTTGATATATTTTTTTTTTTAAACTTTTTAAGGGAATTTAAATTAAAATTCGGTGCTAGTTTCGGGAGAAATTTATAAAATTTTTTTCTTTAAACAATTTTCTTTCCAGTATTGATGGGGCTTTCTTAATCTTTTTTTGTTTGAAATACTATGTACTGTAAATGAATGTCAACATCTTGATTATGTCATTATTTTCTTTTAAAGTTACATGTGTTATCCGTTTAAGTTGTTATTGTTGTTGAAAGTCCTCAAGTCACGTGATTTCTGATATTTGACACAGTTTTTTGTTTGTGATTGTGTAGCACCATTCCACAAGGTTTTAGAAGAAGGATGGTCCACGCTAAGAAGAGCCTACATGAAGGCTTCATTCAATTCAAGCTATTTTGACCATTGATCTAAGAAAGTGGATGTATATTGTGACATAGAGAGAGAGACCCAAACCCCACCATCCCCACCCCACCCCGAGGTGGATTTAGTAATCAACAGTGCTAAAGAATTAGGATTAAGGTGCTAATTACTTGGATAGAAGGGATTCTGGAGTAATTCCAGAAATATTTTTTTTTCTTCTTGTTTTTTTCTCTTAATAATTGTTTCTGGGGTTGAGCTATTAGTTAATTAAATGTGATCATTCCAGAGTGATTAAGAGACGGATTTGTTAAAGTAAAGTTTGTGATAAATGGCGAATTGGACTTATGGGTGGTGTGAATGGCGGAATTCAACCAGACGGGATAAGTACTTTTGGCAAAACTTAAGTGGACGTTGTCTGCAGAGGACCCAGCAGGAGGTCTGAATCTGATTTTAGTATCTCTTGAAAACTGGGTTCCCGCTGAGTTTCGGGGACCGGAAAAGCGGGGTCAAAGGCGATTTGCATATTAAAATTCGTGGGTGGTGCCTAAAGATGGTTTAGCTCCGCCTCTCTTTATATAAGCTGCCCTCAAGCTTGAGTCAGTCAGATCGGAGATCGGAACGTGGCAGAACGCGGAATAGACGGCTTGTTGGAATTTGCTGGTCTGGTCTGTTGGTTGTCCTGCGTCAAGAAGACCGATCCGAACCAAGAGATAGTAATAGAACCCGTACAAATCCAGATAACTTCGTCAACAAAGCTGTGAGAAAGCAGACTGCTATATCATAGGGTGCAGACGAAGATCCACGAATTACTTCCCTTAGATCAGCCGAAATTGTTTAGGCAGACATTTTGTACTTGTGTAAATTTTTCATAAAAACAGTGGCCTAAAAGAAAGTGCTCTTTGTACAGGAACCGAATTTGTTGCTTATTTTTTCTTTTTCATGTCTTTGCGGCTACGACAAGAAACTTTTTTTGCATGAATAGTGAGTTCCTTTCAGCGTAATACCCAGCCATTTAATTCATCCTACCTCCGGATCGTTCTGAGGGATCGAAATACTGCTGTTCGGATCAAAAATTCACAACGTGGCGGATAGTAATGGTTCCTTCAGTTCACCAGGGGAGGACCGGGTGGTTTACTTTTAGGCCAGAACCACTGGAGAGACAGGACAGATCTGCAACAGGCAGGGTTTATTACGTTAGAATTGGTGCCGTGACCAGGATTCCGACCCGTGGATTTGCCAGGGACGCAGAGAGAGAAGAGCGCAATTCCTTGTACAAAAAAAAAAAAATAAAAAATACAAACTATTGGTCGGAAAGGCTCGGGAAAAGAAAAAAAAGAAGAAAAAAAAAAGAATAAGAGAGAACAAGAAAACGAAGAGCAGAGAAAGGTAAGTCACCTTTTTGGCCCTCGGTTCGCTTGTCGCACGCAAGTCTGCAAGTGTACAGTTGTTGTGTTCGATTTCTTCAACCTTGCATGCTGTTGTCGATAGTGTGTGAGGTGAGTTTTCCTTTTCTGTTATCTCTTGTTGAATAGGGGGAAGGTAGTAGTGATCAGGCGTTAGAATGTGTGTAGCAGGTTCGGATATCACAGACGAAAGAAGCGGGAGTTCCCAAAATTACAATGGGGTTCCGCAAACTGATCGGAGGCATGAGACTGCCCTCGTTTAGGGGCCACCCAACAGAGCTGCAGAAATGGATACTGTCGATCCAAAAGAAACAAGTCGTGTATGGCTTGTCGGACTAGGAGATGGTCCTACTGGCATACGAAGCAGCGGCCGGTCCAGTGTCCAAATATGTCGGAGGGCTATATAGGGAGAACCCTGCCCTAACTTGGACAGAGCTGGTCTGCCCTGGTCCGACAGTACGCCAGTGAGCGAACGGCCATTGAGGCAGTTAGGAAGTTGTTCAGACTTCGGCAGGGAGATAAGGAAGCCATGGAGGATTTGGGAGAAAGAATAGCGGGCTTAGCGGCACTGGCTTTCCGGGAGCTGGCGACCCGAAACAGTGGTCTGATACAGGCTCTGTTAGCCGACGCATATATGGATGCGTTGAGCGATAGGGAGCTGCGGGGTGACATCCTGAAGGAAGGACCGAGCCCCCTGGCCGTGGTTATTGAAGCGGCTCGCAACAGTGAAGGACTTTGGGACAGAATAAGGGGCAGTGTAGCCAGGGACCCCAGGGGGACCAAGACAATGAAAAGCAAGGAGCAGGTTCGGACACGGAAGCCCGAAGAAGAAGTAGAGGAAAATTGGGAATTGGAGGCAGATCCGAATAAACGAGAATGGGACTTGCGGTATGGATTCTATAGGTCCACGCCAGGCCGGTATGGGCTAGTGTGCTGGACGTGTAAATACGCTGGTCTCAGGGCTCGGAATTGTCCAACCAATTGGGGAGGAGACCCCAGGTCTCTGGGACTCAACTGTACGGCCTGTGGTGAATACGGGCACAAAGCTCGGTGGTGTACGGCGGCAGGGGACCGTAAATTGGGCATTAAGCGAACTAACGCGCTGTTACCACCCACCAGGAAAGCAAAGAGCCCGGGAAAGCCGCTGTGTCCCCCGTGAAGGAGTAGGAGGCAGGGTGGCCCCAGTCCGAGCAAGACCTCTGAGATGTTGGACGTGTGGGGTTGTTGGTCATTTTTCGGCCGATTGTCAGTGGAGAAGATGCTGGCATTGTAGGGGCGCAGGAAGGAATCCCCTAAGACGAACCGGCCGGGATAGGAATGAAATGGAGGGACAGAGAGGTAGAGCGGAAGGGCGCTATCATCCAAAACCCCATCTCAGCCAGAAGGGCCCCCAGACGAGAAATGGGACGTCGAAGAAATAATGAACACCCGTTGTTGGCCCACGCTTATCGGTGGTCCAGACAGGAGGCGAATAGGAAAGATGGAAGGGAGGCCCGAGTGTACCATTTGCTGAAGGAGGGGCCGGATCTCACCTGCAATGTCTTGCTGGGAGGCAGGAAGGTTAGGGCCCTGGTTGATACTGGAGCATCAGTATCACTGGTTAGTTCGAGGACCTACAGACAGTTAGGGAGATGGGGAAAGTTGGGGCCAGTAGATTTATCCATAAGCCAGGCCGATAGCAGTAGGATGAGGATAGAGGGCATGACATGACTGCCGTTTCAATTAGCAAGGACTAGAGGTATCATGAAAGTGTATGTAGCACCTGACTTGTGGGGCGAGTTGATTCTGGGGAGTGAATGGCTTAAACACCACAAGACCCAGATCCGTTTCGACCTAGCCACCATGACCTTGGACGGGGTAGAGATACCGCCAGGAGAAGACAATTATGAGCAGCTACCTGTAGTGGCCCTGGCAGATATAGAGTTGCCCCCTAGAACCACTGTATCTGGGGAAGGCGAAATTATAGTAGAGGGAGCCCTGAATGACGGCTTGTATCAGGTAACCCCTACGGACGGGTATGATAATAAGGAGGGAGAAGTGACTGTATGTAGTTCATTAATGAAAGGATCAAGGACCGTTCCTCTGCTTCTGACTAATTCGGCTAGTAAAACCGTCAGAATAAAGCGAGGAGAAGAGTTAGCCCGAGCTTGCCCCGTAAGGGAAGTCGAACAGGTGAGGATAAGAAACGAAGATAGATCTCGGAACAAGACAGCGATCAGCGAATTAAGGGACGAGGACATAACAGTCCCTGAATGTTATAGAAGAGAATTAAGGGGTTTGCTAAGTAGAAACCGGGAGGTAATAGCAATGACAGATAAGGAGCTAGGACAGACAGAGACAGTGGAGATGAGGATAGACACTGGTGACCACCCACCTATCAAGTTAAGGCCATATAGAACCCCAATCTACAAAAGGAAATTAGTAGAGGAGGCGGTGAATAAGATGATGGACTCAGGGATAACTGAAAGATCCAAATCTCCCTGGAGCTTCCCTATCGTGATAGTTGAAAAGAAAGATGGAGGTCACAGGTTTTGTGTGGATTTTCGCCAACTGAACGCGATTATATAGCAGAAAAGAATAGTAAACGCATACACTGGATTCTGGACAGAGAAAGAGAGAGAGAGTGTGTGTTATGATTAACTTGTTGTTAAATCGTTTTAGAATGGTATACGACTCTTGCGATGGGGGAATAAGATTTCTGTGCGCGGCTTAAAGTTTATAGTGGCGTTTCTCCATAGAAGAAGTAACAGTAGTAGTAATATTCAAGGTAGCTTCATCCATCTCTCTCTACCGTCTGCTTCTTCCGTCTGCATAACAGATAAAATCTGGCTGGTTACAACTGAACCTTGTCCCTACTACTATTTTGCACATGATTATCATGGGGTTTTGGCTGTTTCAACCAAAATCATGTGAATTCTGAAGGTCCTCCTTGCTTACTCAGCTCTATTCCAAGTTTTAATCAATAAAAATTATTCCAACCATTTCCATTGTCTGTTAATGACCCAGTTCCAATGGGTACAGCTCTTGCCCTAGATCAGATTTTCCATGAGTAAACGAAATGCTCTGATCAATTTCGCGAGTCCAATTTCACTAAAAAAAATATACGTGTGTGTGTGTTTCCCAGACTCTCTCTGTCACATCACTGCCATAACTGAATTTTTTTATCAAGCACTTCACATTAACGGAGAAGCTCGTGCCATTGCTCTAGATATCTCTAAAGCGTTTGATAGCGTTTGGCATGCCGTCCTCCTACGCAAGCTTCAGGGATACAGTATTTCAGGACGATTATTTGACTTAATACAATCATTACCATCGTGTAATGAAGGTCGTCCTTAGTGCATTCCCCTCCAGTTCCTTTCTCGCGAATACATCCTGGGTCCTACACTGTCCCTTATCTTCATTAATGATCTTCCCGATGTCATCAGTTCCCAAGTAAGAATATGTGCAGACAACACCACTATTTACTCCTGCTTAAATAGCATATTTGTTATCGCTGACAAAACTAACCTGGCCGTTGGTCTCGAAAAGGACCCCCAATTGGCTGTTGACTGAGGCAGGACGTGGCTGGTTAACTTTAATGCCTCAAAAAAAAAAAAAACTGCTCACTATTACCCACCACAGAGAACCCTCCTTGCCTCCCATCAGAATGTCTGATGCTCAACTCCACGAGAGCACTTCTTTGCGACTGCTTGGTTTCACACTATCCGCTGACCTGAGACAGAACAATTTCATTGAATCAATAGCTTCATTTATTGCAAGGAAAGTTGGTTCTCTATGTCACACCAGAAAGTTTTTCTCGTACGAGTCCATACTTCAAATCTATAAATCAACCATTCTTCCTTGTATGGAATATTGCAGTCATATATGGTCTGGAGATCCTGCCGTTCATCTTAGGATCCTCAACAAAATCCAGAGATGACTATGCAATGTGGTTGGCCCTGATCTGGCATCTTGTTTACAGTCGCTCTCTCACAGACATGCCGTTGCCTCCCTCTGTCTTTTCTACAAATATTTTCACGGTAACTGATCCGACAAGCTATTTTCGCTAGTTCCCAACATGCATGAATTTAAACCCTTCTTCTTGCTTCTCTGATAGCTATAATCGCCAACTATTCAAATGCAATGTCAATCGACATCTCCAGATGCCTTGATCTATTCCATGTCCGTCTCTTTTTTCACGCCTCTTTACTCTTGCTCCCACTTTCTGTAACTCCATTCATGCTAGTGTCACTCCTGCCTTGCTTTGGGTGAAAATCTTTGAAAAATAAAAGCTGTAAGAACTCCACACTTGCTTCTAGATTCATATTATAAGTTTGAATGAAATGTCAAATATTCCTTCAATCAGTCTTAGCAAAATTAGTTCATCTTCAATAGACATTTGTTCTGAACCCATTCTTTCAAATTCACAATATCTTGATGCATCTTTTAATCACTGTACATATTGCATAATAGTTTCGTCTGGCCTCTGTCTACTTTTGAGAAATTTAGTTCTTTCCTCTATGACCAATATTTTTTGGTTGTACATTTGCTTTTATGATGGCAGCAATTTCTTCATACGCTATGTCTTCTAAATTTTGGGGATAGACCATAACAAAGATTTTTTATGTCCTCACATCCTGCTGAGGCCAAAAACAAATCAGTAATTTCATTTTCTCCTCCACTAACTTTGGTGCCATTTAACTTTTTTTTATTCTCCCTGCGCTGTGAAAAACTTAAGCCAGTTTTTCACATATTCAGGATCCTCCATTATGGTTAAGTATTCGATTGGTGAAATGTTATTCCAAAAACGCTAGTATATGATAATGCTCCAGAGTTCTGCCAACTATGCTAATAGTTAAACAAAACTGGATGCAAACCATATAACCTCCACCCATACCCTCTGCAATCAAACAGATTAGCAGAAAGGATGGTGCAACCTATATAAAACGGATTGAAAATATGTGTACAATGGAAAGAAAAGCTAGAAACATTTCTTCCTAGATTGTTGCTAAGTTGTAGGGCAATACCTCATGCTTAGAAATTGAAAAGCCTGTCCGTCCTCTTGGGTAGACAAATTATAGCCTCATCAAACTTGTCCTATGCTACCAAAGAAAAACTGGTATAAAAAGAATAGCGAGAAGTCCTCTCTCTCTCTCTCTCTCTCTCTCTCTCTCTCTCTCTCTCTATATATATATATATATATATATATATATATATGTATATATGATAAATAAGACAAATAAATGGCATAGGAATGTAGAATTGGGAAAACTCTTAAATGACATAAACAAACCAAAGTTCCTGAAAAATCCAAGATGAATACATTGTTTTATTGAAGAAAAAAAAACTTTATTTCTAGGCAAGGAATTTAACTGGCAATTTTGTTGCATAATGACTCATTAAACCAGTGATTATCAACATGAGTACTCAGGTCCCTTGAAATTAATGTTTATTCTTATGGGGTCAGTAAAGGTTAACAATTACTATGGGGTTGGGTCCTATAATTTTACCCCATATTCTCCTGTCATCAGTCTAAAATGATAGCCTCTTTTTTTCTATATATCTAAATTATAATTATAAACTATGATTTTGAAAAGCGAAAATTTCACTGAAATATTTTAGAAAATTTTAACCTTTCTTTCTAAAATCCAGAAAATATGAACTTTAATCAAAATGGTTGCAATATATGGAAAAAGAAAACATTAGTTTAAATTGACACCATGAGTATAAAGATTATTTAATCCTTTTAAACATAATTAGGCATTTTATATACACATTTCTTTTGTCTATGTATTTTATTTTTAGAAATATTTTAAATATGCAATATATGTATAGCGGAAAAATTATCATATCAAAGACTGGAATCTTAGATAATTATGCAGAGTGAGTGTTGCCTGGCAGTTTCCACCATTGCTTAACTTCTGGTAATTGATGATTTTTTATAATGAATCAAAATGTAAACACATGACATTAAGTCTGTTGTGTTAATTCAGCTCCATTTACTAGTATAATTTTAATACAAGAGATGATTATCTGTGCAAATATTTGAAAAAGAATTCTGGAGAAGAAAATGTAAAGAATCACTTCTCAAATCAAAGGGAAAGTAAATTCATGGATTCAAAGATTTTGTTTATTTGAAAAAAAAAAGAAGGAAATTCTAATCTGGAAGATTCTTAAGATTTCAAATGTGTTTCAAACTGTCTTTTTAATTTTGCTAATTTTACATTTGAATTTTAACCATGGACTATATTGGAGTGAGAAATGGCTTAATGGAGAGGACATGATATAAATGACAGATTCAAATATTGGTGATTGATTCTTGGTTTACTTTCTGTTGATACTTTCTGAAAAGGCATGAACCCAAATGTTGCTACATCATCTCATTTTAATATATAAATTTGTCTTCACAATGGCAAAGTGAAATAGGCTAATAAAGCCAGTCTCAAATAATATTTACTCTTGTTAGAATTCAAATATATATATGAGTTTCAAATGGATATGGGTGGAATAAAAGAAGTTGTTGGAAAAGTGAATTAATTTAAACATTCATATAGATTGTAGTTATACATTCCAACCACCTGAAGAAGGCGTAAAATGGCCTAAACGTTGTAATAAATACGGCGAAAAATAAGAGAAGGAATGAGTTATACAGGCAGCTCTCCCAAATCAAATGATGTCAAGGGGAGATAATTAAAATTTTTAACTGATTTTACTTTAAATTATATTTATATCACATAATTATTGCAGTTTTAACGTGTATATAAATGCCCTGTCTGCTGTAGAGCAAGGAAGAGTGTGTAGATTTAATCTTTAGAATAGTTGGAAGAAGGATTTGCTAGTTCTATAAATATGCACTTTAAAACACTGATTTTTACCTGGGCTTCAACACATCTGCTCACAGAAGCCAATGAACAACTCGCTCAGCCAACTTATTTAATATATGTAGGTTGCTGCAAAACCTCGAGGCTCTATTGATCTACACCTTACATCACTGATGGTATGTGGTATGTACCAGTGTATCTATTAAATGATGTGTTTTACAAAACTAACTTGCATCTACAACAAAAATATTTTTTTACAATGTTTATCAAATGTTACAAGTTTCCCTACTACCCTCAGATTCATTAGTGATTCTGTTAAGATGGAAAAATTATGCTCTTCTTTAAATATAAAGTCAGAGGTCAAACATTCAGACATTCATGCCACAATTAATAGTTGGCTCTTCTTAAATTTGTTTCGATCCATCTACCAATCAACTAAGCAAAGAAAGAAGCCAAAAGAGAATGGAAATATTCTTAGAAAACCATATTGTCTTCTGAATTGTCATTTACTTCAAATAATCAACAGAGAATAAAAAAAATTATATCTGATTTCTTTTTCATCAAGCATAGGAGATCAGTCCAGAAAGTATCCAGCCATTTAAGACAATGATAACTTCATCTCTTTCTCTCTGATTGGGTGTCAAATTTCCGGGCTGAATTACTGATGCAAACTTTTTAAGCGAATAAACAAAAATAGATTAAAAGAGAAAATTCTTTTGTAATAAAAGGCAAGCCTGTAAAAATCATTAGTTTAAGTTAAATTGTTGCAGCGTATTAAGGTTAATGATTGCTTTAATATTTCCTATTTGTGTGAATATTTGAAGGTATTTGGTGACGTTTCTGCGAGTAAATAAATGTGAGATTTATTTCATAACAAATCTATGATTTTGTATTCTAAGGAAACAGAATAATGATTTTATCAAATATCATCGTCTGAGTTTGCTAAATTTTCTGGGTTTTCTTTCAGGGCCTAGTAAAGTTACCCCCAAAAGAAGAAATCCTTGAAGAAATTAATGCAAAATTTGCCATCCAACGGAGTGTTGATGTCATAGGCTATCAGGATGAGTTGTGTGAACTCATTGGTTGTAAACCCAAATTATGTAAGTATACCATTAACGAGATTGTTATAGGCTAGATTAGGATAATGTCTATTTTAGGAATAATAATAATAATAATAATAATAATAATAATAATAATAATATATGGTGAATCAGGGAGGAAGGAACTTTTTGTAAAATTCCCATCATTAATTTTAGCTTAAAAAAAATCTTATCAATGTATTCATGTTAGCATTTGACAAAATCGTGTCTGGAAACAACATCCCTCATATGGTGTCCATTTTAATTGATGCATTTCTGAAGACATTCTTGGAATGTGGCTTCCACTATTTTCAGTATTGCTCTGTCGATTTGGGCGACTTCCATGTAAATAGCTTCCTTCAAATCGTCCAATGTACGGGGCTTATTCTCATGCACACTTGCCTTGAGGTTTCTCCCACAAGAAATAATCACACATGGACAAATTAGGGCACCGAGTGGGTGGGGGATGAAGTGTCATCAAAATGGGAAATGAGGTGGTCACCGAAGAGAAGGCGAAGAACGTCCGTTGAGGGTTTGGATGTGTGGGTTGTCGCCTCATTCCGCTGAAACCACACACGTCGGATAGGAATACGTTTCCGTCGTAATTCAAAGAAGTTGTTTATCATCTCGATGTAATGCTCGGAATTCACAGTAATAGCATTTCCATTATGGTCTTCAAAAAAGTAAGGTCCAGTGACGTCAGCTTTTCCAACAGTACAGCAAATCATCACTTTTGGGTTGAGCAGTGGTCTTTCGTGCAGTTCTCTCAGATTTTCAAGATCCCAGTAACGACAATTCTGCTGATCCACTATGCCATTGAGATGAAAATGAGCTTCATCACACATTAACAAAATGCGGTTGTCATTTGCCTCAAAATTGCTTCCATCTGACGCGAGAAGTTAAGCCTCTGGTCTCAACTGTTGCCTAATGACCACATTTGTAAAGGTGGAAATGCAGTTCTTGATGCAAAATACGCCTTACCGAACGAGTATCGATGCCAAGTTCAATAGCATGCTTCCAAGGAGAGTGATTTGGACTGTGCAGCAAAGCACGCTTGACTGTTCCATATTTTTGGGGGTACATATCGTTTGTGGGCCTCCACCGGTCTGCTATTTTTTAGTGTACCTTGTGTACGCAGTGCATGAACCCAACATAAGATTATGTTACGAGTGGGGACAACCTGATTTTGGTGAATGTTGAATCGGTGACGAAACCGCTGTGACAGACTCGTTATTCTTCACGAAACTGCCGTAGGCGAATACGCAGTGCTCTATCATTCATAGCGCCATGGCTTCAACTAAAAAGAAAAAATGCTAAGACACCACGGACCGAATAGTACCTGTCGGACATATGTCCCTCTCACTGGGACTGAGTAATAACTATTTCAAGAATGTCTCTCTTCTCTGCCTCACCCTATATATATATATATATGTGTGTGTGTGTGTGTGTGTGTGTGTGTGTGTGTGTGTGTGTGTGTGTGTGCGTGCATATATATCATGTTATGTAAATATCATATTTAGTGAGTATTTATTTGTGTAAACATTCCTATTTTTAAACAAAGAAATATATGAAGAAGGTTGTCAGAAATGATGGTATCTTTACTGAAATTCTTCGGTATGGTGACAATCATTAGGTTGTCATCATGCCTAGAATCGTTTCGAATATCAGGAATACCGAGAAAATTCCAAAGGATCGGAGAGATGTGATTATAATACCATTGTATGAAGGCAAAGGTATAAGGAAACTGTGTAAGCATTATCATGGTGAAACTTTACTTATAGCAGTGGGTTAAGTTACTGTCTAAACTGGATGCTCACAATAAGGCTTCTAGACTAAGAGATAAGTGATGCATATGATTTTCACAGTGTGACACTATTTAGCTATGGCAATTGATTAACTAATTAACCATAAAATTAAACAAGAAAATACTGAGAACGGAAAAGACGATATTCCGAGATTTTATTTTTACTTTTAAAAAAAAAAGTTACTTTTCTCAAGAACCCGAGAATTTGCGTAAACTCACAAAAAGGCCATATGTTGAGCTTTTGAAAATTGATTGATGATAACTGGTTAAGAAAAACAGGAGAATCAGAAAGCGTCTAAGATATCATCCGAGATTCGCAAGGATTTTACAAGTCGACCAAGCGAGAAAGCCATGTGTTAATTGTAAGAATGTTTAGCATAGGAAGATGTTCCGAGAGATACGCGTTCAATATGGAAAGATTTTATTTTTACTTTTCCCAAGAAACCAAGAATTTGTGTAAACGGTAAATTTACAAAAAGGCTATGTGATGAGCTTTGACAATTGATTAATGATGGCTGTTAAAAGAACTGGTTGAGAAAATACAAATATCGTTCGATATCGCAAAAATTTTAGGAAGTTGGCTAAGCGACGGGGCCATGTGTTATTTGTAAGACGGAAAAGTGAATTTCATAAACAAAGTAACTACTTCGATCTCAAGTCTAACCTACCCACGTTGTGATTTGATCTTAGGTAGACAAGATCAATCAGGGATCAGGCCGTAGTGCGAGATGGGTCTAAACTGGAGGTGATGTCGCACAAGCGTAAAAAACAATAAATGTAACCAGTCATTGGAAGTGAGCTGAGAACGACGGAGCTGGTGTCGGACCGGTTGGATCTGGTACGATGCCGTTATAATCGACCGACCACACCATTTGCTACCCTGACCAAAGGATCCCGCCGGGTAGCGACGACCGCCGATCAACCGGGTCACATATTGATGGCAGCGACTAAGAGTCAACCCCAAAACGCTGCTAGGAGAAATATCACAGCTTCACGCCGCGACTAGGAGTTGCCCCCGGGCCGAAAATACTGTGTCACAACCGCACAAAAAAATCCAAGAAAAATTATAGAGACAACAGCAAAGAATCTTACCAAGACCTTTGACACTGTAAACATAGAACTTATATGAAAGATCTTGAGACGCTTAGGCTGTCCTCTTCCTTTCATGGATGTCATCCAGTCGTTTCTAGATGACTAAGAGATATCTGTTTATATCACCTTTCGCCGCCGCCTACATCCAGTGGTGTAACCACGTTTTAGTGTTCCGGTTCTCAGTGTCTTAGAACGCCGTTTTAACCACGGGGCTAACTCTGCGCTGATCAATGCTGACGTTAGTCCAAACTGGTTGTTGTTCTATCTACGATGTGTTTTTGATCTCATAGCAGTAGAAAATCGAAGGTCGTAGACTCGCAGCGATGGTTCAAGTCATGGCGGGTTCTATATTAAGGATAAAATATTTTTACGATGGAAAATAAAACGAGAGATTCGTGGGGGTTAATCTTCATTTGTTTTATATAGCTCTTGGTACAATAAAAATTAACCCTTCCAGCGTCAATCTCTATGGAAACATTGGACGTTGTCTAAATTTCTGGAGGGGCTGGGTTCAAAGTTTTGTATCAGGAAATTTGCTGGTAGTTGACGTAGCTGACGTGGATTTCAGAAGCACTCAATGCGGAATCTCAGCCCAAAGTCTCCGAGCTCCTCAAAGTCATCTGCTTATATGCACTTCGACCCAAAATTGGCGTTGACCGGAGAGTTCTGGAGATTCGGTGATTCCCCAATTTTCATTATTTCCAATAATTTCTGATTTCTTAATCTACTTTCAAAATTTGGATAATTATTCAGCTTCCTTGTGAGTAGTCACAGGGATTGGTCTTACCTTAACTCCAATCTCCCTCACTTCACATCTTGCACTGTTACTCCTCACAGGCTGGCCTAAATTCTGCACCTTCCTTCTTAGTATTGTAACTCTGTCGACTTCTCAGGGCTGACATAATTGTCTTTGTGACAAATATAATTTTTAAAGTGCGTAGGAGAAAGGACCGTGATTTATTCTCCTCATTAACTTCAATTCTCTGACCCTTTCCTGGACCCCTCTTTCCAGCAAAATCATAAACCATATCACCTCATTAACCTTCCGAGCGATAGATAAAATTCTAATTTGTTTTCATTAATGATATATATATTTGTTTATCTAAATTCTCAACAAAGAGACACGCTGTTTTCTATCATTGCGACGGCCGCCGTCTTAGCAGAAAATTAAACCAGATAAACTGCCTGTTATGACTAATCGATTCATAGTCCTAGCCTGCACAGTGGGTTCATTCTCTGTTTTCATTTCTCGATTCGTTTTCGCCAATGAAAATATAATTCCCTTCTGCTTCTCTTTTAGCTAATGATATGTGTTTTCTTAATTTCCCAAGAAAAAGATAAGAACATTTCCCAATTTACTTACAAGGCATGCCAGATTTTTGATAGGTAAAAAAGTAAACTTTCGGCACATAGTTCCAATTCTTTGGGTGAGGCAATCCAGATGATGCTTTCTTCACTTCCATATTACCAAGGAAAATTTCTTCCATTCTCTCTTTCTATCTTTATCTCTCAGTTTATATTTCATTTTGGTATTAAACCTTTTTCTGCCTAGAATTAATGTTTAACAACCTCACAGTCTCAGTGTCACGTGTTAACATTAAGGTTTTACTTTCAGAATCCATCAAGATACAAAATGATGACAAGTAAGGATAGGAGAAACCATAAATAAGTAAAGAAATTAAGTAAATAATAAAGAAATTAACAAACTATGACTGCACATATATAGACAAGTAAATGCAATAATAACATGCAAAAACGAATAAGAAAGTATGTCTATATTTCTGAGATGAGGTATTATGTACAGTATTTACATTAGTCGGACTATTGTCCTCATCTTTGTCGCCATATTTGTCACAACGTTTCGGCCGTTGTACGCTCCGGCCTTCTTCAGGTGGTTGCACATATGCTAGGCCACAAAAATCTCCTGAGCCGACCAAGCATAGAAATAAATACAATATGGGAACCAGTAATAAGGAGTGCCAGAGAAAAGCAATGATAACAAAGTTGCAATATGAACTCTGGTAAAGACATGCAATGATAACAGCAAAAATTGCAATATGAGCACTGGTAAAAATGATGCTGAAAACATTAGGTTTATAATACTCAGAAGTTCATACCCAGATGTCCTCAAGGACACATGGCACAGTGGATAAAGGCGTTGGTTAGATCCAGTGACAGACCCAAAGAAGGTGAGTTTAATTCCTGGTTAAGAGGGAAAATTAGCAGGAGATAACTGATAACTGACATCCATCAAAACATGGCACGTGGAATTAGAACAGTCTACCCCAGTGATCGAAATAAAGGGTTCAGTTCGAAATTCCAACCACCTGAAGAAGGCCGGAGCGTACAACGGCCGAAACGTTGTGACAAATATGGCGACAATAGTCCGACTAATGTAAATACTGAATAAGAAAGTAATTAATAAATAATGAGTAAAAAAGGTTAACAAACAACGCTATAAAATAACCACAAAACTGCATTTGGATTTCTACTCAATTGTCCCTAAAATGATTTGAAACAACCGTTATTGCCCACCTAATAATCGATAGGATAATACATTAGACTTAATAATGCACCATTGAAAAGCATATATAAATAGGCCAGCCAAAGCTCAACACACACAGCCTGAAGATAGCGTTTAAGCAGACTGTTACCGCTGGGTGTTGACTTCAATGTCCACGTTATATATACAATTAGGTAGAATTTGTCTGTGTGATGTTCAGGACCAAGAAATTTCATGTATTGTCTTCAAAAGTTTTATGCATATTTTTTATTCAAATATTTTATTTCTGATGTGGAAAGCAGAGGAAAGGGTTGCGCATAAATTGACTTTGATGGCCACAGTGTTGCCAGTCCTACCCTGAGTACTAAGGAATCATTTATAAGACTAACAATCGGCAAACAACATTAAATTCTTACATTGGCCTTGGTCTCACATGCATCAAACTCTCTCATCGGTTAACTTGTCATATATATATATATATATGTGTGTGTGTGTGTGTGTGTGTGTGTGTGTGTTTGTGTGTGTGTGTGTGTAGATAGATAGAAAGATCTATAAGTTTCACATCGAGATATTAAGAATTTTTATGCTTTGTTGGTTATGAAATAAACAGAAAGTATTTTAAAAAATTTCCCTTCAGTAATGAGGACATTTAAATGATTTTCTTTTTAGGTCATCTGCTCTTATCAGATCCATACCTTGGACTGAATGCCATTGTTGGCCCTTGTACTCCCTATCAATTCCGTTTGACTGGCCCTGGAAAATGGGCAGGAGCAAGATCTGCCATACTTGATCAGTGGAAGCGAATGCATTACCCGACAAACAAACACCTGAAATCAAATCTATCACCATGGATAAAAGACTTTCTAATTGCATTTGGTATATTTTTTGTGATGATTCAATTTCTTGTCTTTGGAATATTCCTGTCAAAATAATTCTGAAGGAATGCATTTCTGGAAAGGTTTTTTTCTCTCCTTTCTCTTTCAACATAAATAAATGAAAATGTTTTTAATTTTCTCTTTCAACATGTATGTATAAAAATGCTTTTTTTTATTTCAACATACATGTATAAAGATGTTTTTTTCCTCTCTTTTAATATGGATTTTATATTCTAGATATATTTCTCTAACATATTTCCTGTAAATTGTCAGAATTGTTGTAATTCATTATAAAAACAAACAACCCAAAAGAAAACATTAAACAGTTTAAAGTTTAAACTAACATTTTCTGATCTTTATCTAATCATGTGATCATCTAACCATAAACAATTTCCTTCAAGAATTCTTTGATTTTATTTTGTTCTCATCACATTCATTATTCTTAAAAAGTTTATAATCTATATTGTTTTCTATTTAAGATTTATGAAAAACAAATCTCACATGTTTCATGTAACATTTTAGAATAGTGCAAGGGAGATGAATTAATTTGGCTGGGTGCGGGTTAACTGGTTAAGATATTCTTGAAATTGTTTTCTAAAAATTAATAAATTTCTTCCATATGCAGAAATGATGGTTTATTGTTATGTATTTTATAAAAATGTGAAGAAAATTTCAGGTTATCACTTTTAATTTGAAATAAGTGAGATGAATTGATTTCTTTTTCCTAGCAAAAGACAAAAATCATAGGAAGCCAAATAAGTACAATAACAAAATGAATATTAATTAATCTACAAGCAAAAAATTATCTCCAAGCTAAAAGATAATTTTAAGACATATTATTAGTCAAGGTAAACAGAAAACTTTGTTTCAATTATGTCATCAGAAGAGTCTACTACACGGATAAGAGTAAATTCAACCATCTTTATGGATTCTTCTGATGATATACAAAATTGTTATACATGCACACATACAATATATACATATATACATACATACATATGTGAAATCCTTCGGCTTCTTATCTATGATTTTGTACGGACCAGAAAAGGGAGGAGTAAATGGTTTTTTAATGGAATCATTTCTAAGAAAAACACATTCAAAGCTGTATAGGTTCATTGGTGTGTAAACATTTCGAGAATTTGTTCTTGTAGGTGTAAATAGCAAATTATCCATTCGTTGTTTGAAATTCTGGACAAATTGAGTGGTTGACTTTGCGTAATTGTAGTTATTGACAAACCGTCCCAGAAGCATCACAGTGGTTCCGAAAAGTATCTCGGAGGTATTACATCCAAGATCCTCCTTCATTACATTTCGAATTGACAGCAACACCAGTGGTAGATTGTCTAGACTCGTTCTTGCATCCTCGCTAGTTACAAATGATGTTTTTAATTGTCTATGAAAAGGTTCAACAAGTCCATTAGCGCATGGGTGATAAGCAGTGGTAGAGAATATGTTTCACTCCCAGAAGATTGACAAACTCAGTAAAAAGGATAGGCTGAAATTGCGGACTTCTGTCCGTCGTTATTACTGATGGACATCCGAAAATTGATATCCATTCTCCCAGAATGCTTTTCGCAACGGTTTCTGCGGAAGTATCTCGTAAAGGAACGACGACCGGCCAACGGGTAAATCGGTCGACGATTGTAAGTAAATAAGGGTAGCCATTCACTTCCGGTAATGGCCCCACTATGTCAACATGTAAATGAGTAAACCGTCTATCTGGCTTTGGAAACTGCCCGGTAGGGCACTTTGTATGTCTATGTATTTTGCTGCGTTGGCACTTCAAACATGTCTGCGTCCAGTGTTTAATATCACTGGATATGTTAGGCCAAACAAAACGGTCACTGATTTGTTTCAATGAGGGTTTACGACCTTGTTTCGAAAACACGTGGAAATGTTTAAAAACTTTTTTACGCATTGTAGGTGGTATACACGGCCATGCCGAATGGAACAGGGTGTTCTCTAAGATGAAATTATGTATGTTTCTTTATACCATCTAGCGTGGTGTCACGTTGCTGTTCTCCGGTTAGCATGTCAAAATTTAAAGGTTGTGTTTTAAATGTTTGTATTGTAGACCTGGAAAGCGTATCGGTAAAGACGTTATTCTGTCCCGGTAACAAATATTCGAAGTGAATTGAGGTATGTAGTCTATGTATTCCATTTGTCGCATATCCCGAGGTGTGTACTTGTCTGTCTTGGTGTGTAACCCGTAAATTAGTGGCTTATGGTCTGTATAAATCGTGAAGTCCGACCCTCTAATAAATGTCTAAAATGACAGATGGATAGGTAGATCGCTAAATGTTCCCGTGAAAAGTTACTACATTTCTTTTGCGCTGTGTTAAGTTTTACTGATAAAAATGAAATAGGTTTCTTTGTATTGTTCTGCTCTTGATGAAGAACTGCATCGACCGAATCACCGGATGTACCGGTCATCAGCGTGAGTAGCGAATCTTCGTCGTCAATTATATAAGACGGTTTCATGAAATCTGCGAGGGCATTCTTCGCTTGATGGAAGGTATCCAATGTGTCGTTTTGTAAAGTAACATTGCATTTTTTTTCTTTGGTTCTGTAAAAGATTGATAGCGGGGCCAATATTTTTTAACAATTCGGAATAAGACTTCTGAAGAGGCATGGTGGTGTAATGGATAGCAGCTCGGATTGAGGAATTGGGGAGCCGAGTTCGAATTCCAGTCAAATCTATTGCGTTCACTTATGTGCTAATATCTTTGGGAAAGGGTATGAATCCTCCTCTTCTCCCCCCCCCAGCTATGAGCAGGGCAACTGGTCTACCACCGCAGAAAGAAATGGCAAACTACTGCGGGAAAAAAATCTGCCTCGTCAGCCATGTATCTTTCGATACATGATCGGTTAAACGTGTATCACGTATGGCACATAACTGACTGAATATTTTATTAATCTCCGTTGTGTCGTCGGCTCTGGGATGTTTCTAATCGCTTTTACTTTTTCCGGAACAGGTGTAATTCCATTCTAGTCGATAACGTTTGAGAACTGCAAAAATGCATTTCCGCATTTATTTTCAGTCCAAAGTGTTGTAGCCTTTGGAAAACCTAAATGCTGTTGGTGCTAGGAACTATTTTTACTGGTAATTAGAACGTCATCTATATATGCGAAAGTAAATGGTAAGTCCCGGAGTACTTCATCAATAAATCGCTGAAAAGTCTGAGCAGCGTTGCGCAGATCAAACGGCATCCGCGTAAAACTCATATAAACCAAATGGGGTGATGATTGCTGTTTTCTTAACATCTTCCTCAGCGACTGGAATTTGGTAAAATGCCTTTACCAAATCCAAATTTGTGAAGACTGTTGCACTTTGTAATCCAACCACAAAATCGTGCAGTTGGTGTATTGGATATTTGTCAGAGATGGTCTTGGCATTCAGGTTACGGAAAGCGCCACAAGACCTCCAAGTACCCACATCTGGTTTTGGCACCATGTGCAAAGGCAAATGAAGCATATGGACTGGAATATTGCCGAATAATTCCCAAATTGAGCATGTGCTGACATTCTCTCTTGACTATTTTGAAATTCTCGGGTCGCAATCTACGTGGCGACTCGTGCGTAGGTGGGTCTGTAGTTTTTATGTGATGTTCTGTGTTGTAACGTATAACTTCAGAGTATTTGAAAGGCGTTGTTATCTCCGGATACTTCCTCAATAAGCTCTGTAAACCATTAGCTGATGGCAATGCAGCGCTTATACCAGTCGACGTATAAATAGAGGTAATACAGGTTCGTCGTGTCGTCCAAAGTGTGTGTAGACATATTGCCAGATAAATTAAAATGCGATAGGAAGTCTGCTTCGCGAATAGGTGTTTTAACCTGAGCTATGGTAAATATCCATGGAAAGGATCGTCGCAATCAAAAATTTAATGTTAATGAAATTACAAGGTGAAAGATTTTCACGGATTTTAACGTCATTCTTGAGTCTTTATTCTTTTTTGTTTATCCAAATCCGTCAATTTGTTTTGCTCATGAGAGGTCTCAAAAAAAAGAAAAAAAAGTCAGTATATAAAAAATTCCCTATTTTTTCTTTCATCATTTTGAATGTGTTAAAATTATCTAACCTTTTATCAAGAAGAATCTAAAGCTGATGTTAAAAATTACCGCAAAGCATAGTTGATTTATTTAGGATGGAATGATGCATTTTATTTTTTAAAGAAAGACAGACGGTTTCTAAAAAATTAAAAATATGTTATAGTTGTGTGAAAATTTATTTTTCGAATTAGCGATTAAAGAACCGTCAAAATTATTTCTTCTGGATTAATTGTTGCGGATTCTTTTCTTTTTCTTCTTGATTTTTTTTTTTTTTTTGAATTTGTGTCACAGCCGCCTTTGTCCGCTCCCTAAAATGGGAACGAGCAGGACACTTCGACCTTGACCTTTTTGATAGTCTTCCCTACACGTTGTGTAATCTAGTCTTATTTCGTTTTAGAATTGAGCTGATTACTTTTTTAGTTTCTTTTGTGTTACGGACCTAGTCGCAAAACACTTCTTAAGCATTTTTAGACTTTCGTTTTTTTCGTAGCAAATTTCAACTTATATCTACGAGTGATTTTTAGTATTTTGCGAGAACCGTGGCTGTTTTTGGTCCCCCTTAATATAATGCAGTGACTTCTTGCCGAATTCAGGGGTCGATACGCAGGCTCATGGCTTTTGTGGCCAGGACGACTACCTCGGCTGCGTATTATGTTACGTTCCCAATTTTTAATTTTTTTTTTGTCTGCCAACTGGACGCGAGTTGGATCTGTCTTTCTTTTTCTTTTTACTTCCATCTTTATTCTGGCTTCCTGTGCATGTTCGACCCTTGACATTCTGTCTCCTACGGTTATAATTACTAAGGGAGATTTCGATATCAGACTCGACATTCGACATGCCCAACATCATCGCAAAGCTAGCTTCCCGGAACTGACCAGATATCGTCGCCGATATCATTCCTGCCCAACACTAGCCAACCTGCATCATCCAGTACGGGAAAGGTTATGGACGACGTGCGGGTAGCCAGCGTCGACCAGCAGCGATCGACTTCCCTTAACTTTGACTTGAATAACCTTCCCCGTATACTATCGGTTATAACAACTACAGGTGTTCAGCACCGGCCTAGACCGGCATGTACGCAACGTCTTCACATCAACTGCCAACCGTCGACACGATTGGAACGTCTGCATCTCAACTACCAACCGTCGGCCCGACCAGAACTTTTGCACCTCAATTCCCAACCGTCGACACGACCAGTTCGACCCCCTTTCTATTACTAGGCCAATCTAACTCACGGCCTCTACTTTGTAAATAAACTTAGCATTAATCATACATATCCTTGTTTTGTTGTCCATTTTGTTTCACCTTGTCAGATTTCACGTCTTTAATTCGAAAATGTCAGCGGGCCTCTTGTGACCTCATACCGATACGGGGCGTTCTGGCCGTTTTCATATCGCGCCTCCCCCCAAAGGGGATCCCCTACAATTGTATTTATTGGCCAATTGGATACGTGGTCTCATGACTTTGTAAAACGTGGAATTGAGGTCTGTGGGAGCCTTCTGTTTTCTTATAAAAGAAGACTGATACGCGGATACGATCAGAAAGCAGAGGGAAGTATTGTAGCGGATCCCCTGGAGTGGGGCGCGATATGAAACCATGGCCCGAGCGCCCCCGTATCGTAAATGATGATGTCACAAAAGGCCCGCTAACGGTTTTCGTATTAAAGACGTGAAATCTGACAAGGTGAAACAAAATGGGCAACAGAACGAGGATATGTATGATTAATGCTAAGTTTATTTATAAAGGAGAGGTGTATATTGTTCTGGCAATCGTGGTAATGGTGGACTGGTCGTGTCGATGGTTGGAGTTGAAGTGCATTCGTTCCGGTTGTGTCGACAGTTGGACTGGTCGTGTCGACGGACTGGACGTGTCGGGCAGGAATGGGGAGTTGGCGTTGCGATGCAGTGCTCGGTATTGGCGACGGTATCTGGTCAGTGCCGGTAAGCTGGTGTTGTTGTTGGGCATATCGAATGTCCGGTGATGGCGTTGCGTGTCAACTGGTCAAGTCCAATATCGAAACCTCCCGTAGAAATCATAACCGTAGTTATGACGTGCGGGCAGCAAGCAGGGACGGAATGCCGAGAGTTGAACATTGGGAAGGAGCCAGAAGTAAAAAGGCGAAGTAAAGAGAGAAAGAAAGGTAGATCCAACTCGCATCCAGTTGGCAGAAAAAAAAAAAAAGAAAAAAGATGGCAGCGTAACTTAATACGCAGCCCGGGTCGGCGTCCTGGCCACAAAGCCTGCAGAAGCTTGCGTACCGACACCGAATTCGGCGAGAAGCCACTGTCTTATGTTAAGGGAGACCAACAATAGACAAGGTCTCGCAAAAATGCTAAAAATCTTTCTAAAAATGAGTTGAGATTTGCTCCGAAAAAACGAAGGTCTAAAAATGCTAAGTGTATTACGACTAGTTTCGTAACACAAACGGAACTAAAAAGTAATTAGCCCAATCCTAAAATGAAATGAGAATAATTACACAGCGTGTAAAGAACACGATCAATAAGGTGAAGGTCGAAGTGCCCTGTTCTCTTCCGTTTTAGAGAGCGGCCAAAGGCGACCGCGACATTATCAAAACAGAAGGGGCCATAAATCTCTCTACGGTGAAAGACGAGACGACAGCTAAATTTCAAACAGAAGGCAGATTCCAGTTCTAGGAGAGAAATTCATTTCGGCTGCTTCCAGGGAATTTTAAAGAAACTAAATCTCATTGAATTTTTCTGTAACGGAAAAAACATAAAAATTCTCTGTGACACCAACCAGTTCAAACCACAAAAGCCTTTTGTGCTGAGACATTCCTATTTCGTCGTACAAATTAGATGGGTCCGTTATATATATATATATATATATATATATATATATATATATATATATATATATATATATATATATATTCTGCTTCGTCTAATTTTTATGCTTACACAAAGTTCTTTTTTTCATTTTCAGAAAGTGTAATCATTTTTGTCTTGTATATTTGATTTATTATGCAGCCTTAGTTTTTCTATAAGGCGCACAAAAGGAAATTTATCTGCAAGCTCTTGTTTGTAAATTTTTGTATTTTTTTGTGTACCGTAATAAATGTTCTTTTAAATACATTTCACGGTGTGGTTGATTCTAATTTGTTTGCACCTTATTCAACTTTCGGGATAAGAGAGACCTGTGTAGAATTGAAAATCCTACATTTTTTCAAAACCCAGTAAAATAAACTCAAAGCAGTCCGAATTTAATGAAAAGACAATCCCGCCAAATCATTATCAGCCTGTCACGTGACGAACTTTTAAATTGTCGGAGTTAGCTACTCCTTAATTCCCAAATTGTTACTAGGAGTCATTCTCCCTATACTATAAATCCTGGGCGACTTCTCGCCTCCTTCTCTTTTTCATTTCTTCATTTCAGCGACTACAATATAAGCTCTCTTAGAAAATCCGCGTCTTCTCATTTGTGGGAGACGCCATGAAAATTATACACACATACACGTACGTACGAACATTCACCAAAGGACAGGCACAAATTTCACACACATACAAATGTTATTGTCTATGGCCATTGTAAAATTGTTTTGTTTAATACATATTTAATACATATATTTGTTTATATATATATATATATATATATATATATATATATATATATATATATCGGTTTGCTTGTCTTCTTTATCTTCAGCTGGACTTCATTCAAATCCGGCCATTTTCTTGTAGTTGGACCTTTTAATATTCTACCAGGAGTTACAATCGTGTTTTTAATACAACATCACACACGGTCCTCTACAAATTGGTTACCTTCCGACGTGATTGAATTTTCAACTCCTGCTAATAGATACAATACAGTATATATATACAAACACAAATTTTACACACATTTTCCAAACGAGAGTCAGTCAGGAAAAACATTGAAAAACTTCTTTTCCTATCCTAATACGCACGCCTTGCACTATTAACCAAAAAAACATTTACACAGCAACAAAATTTGTGATTAGACCTGATGAAAGTGCAAAATCACGATTTTAATTGGCTACAATATGTCTGTACAGAACACAATTTCTCGGGCGCGATTAATAGATTTTTTTTCTACAATACGTGGAAATCACAGAAGCTCGAATCTGCACTAAACTACAATTACTACTACTATGATACGAGCCTTACAACACTCCTTGTCCCATTTGTCTACTTGCTTAACCCTTTCTTTCTCTCGGCGACGTTTGACCCAATTTCACCCGGCTTACCAAACAGAAAACGCAACGCCATTAACTCTCACTTCTTCTTGACCGAAATAGATAGAGTGTGACATCACGCCTCAAAAGGCGGCTCACTGTCTTTATCTTCATTCTGCAACGATGCGACTCGAACACACTAAGAGTTTGCAAGTACGATATTCAATCGACAATAATAGCAAATTCTCTCAAACATGCATTCGACACTCGGTAGAAATTTTACATCAGCTCAACTTTGCCACAACACTGCTTCTACTAAATCTTGTGCGCCAACTTTATCTACGCATATCAAACAAACAAGCTCGTTTTAAACAAAACTATGGTCGGGAAACAGTGCGACGGGGTGACAAAGCCAATTCAACGTGGAGCATTTGGAAAAAACAAATTTTAATACCAAACTCTGAAAACTACCGACGTTTCTTCCAGGAAGTGCTCCGACTCTGACCCACTAGAGAAAAATATACAGCAGCCTGAAGACGGCGCAGTTACATTTCGTCGGATCACGCATCTCAATCACATTTCCGACAACTTTTCTTTTCAGTTCACAAGGACAATATTCAAAATTCCATGAACTTTTTACATATTAAAAGTTTTCGTTTCCTACAACTTTCAATCTGAGGGTGTATTGTCGGAGTTAGCTCCTCCTTAATTCCCAAATTCTCACTAGGAGTCATTCTCCCTATATTATAAATTCTGGGCGACTTCTCGTTTCGTTCTCTTTTTCATTTCTTCATTTCAGCGACTACAATGTAAGCTCTCTTAGAAGATCCGCGTCTTCCCATTTGTGGGAGACGCCATGAACATTATACACGTACGTACGAACATTCATCAAAGGACAGACATACAAATGTCATTGTCTATGTTCATTGTAAAATTGTTTTGTTTAATACATATATTTGTTTTTATATATATATATATATATATATATATATATATATATATATATATATATATATATATATCGGTTTGTTTATCTTCTTTATTTTCAGTTGGACTTAATTCAAGTCCTGCCATTTTCTTGTAGTTGGACCTTTTAATATTCTACCATGAGTTACACACGTGTTTCTAATACAACAACACGCAAACGCACATGGTTCTCTACAAAATCATTCGTTTTCACAGAGGAGGGAAATTTTCTAACCGACACCAGTCCACGCGTGTCATTATTCAAATATCCAGACTTCACGTCAAAAACTATTTTTAACATAATACTCAGTCTGCAATATATATTATTTCAAACAAACTTACAACTTAAATACGCAACCAAACTCAATATAAAAGATATGTTATAGACAAGCGTATGGTTGCAAGAAAGAAATACAACAACAGCAGAAATAGATTTACGTGGTTTATTTCAACAGGAACGTGAGGGTTTGGGACAGCTACCTTGGTGTGGTAAGGTTCATAAGCCGGCTTTTGGATCTAGGTCGATCTCTCATAGTAGTTCACACATGATGACGGTGGTTGACGATCCCCTGTTGTCAGCAGCTGGACGTGACAGGTCTCTATCCTGGGCACCTGTGAACTGCCGTTGAACTTCCGTGTGACCCCTTTTATAGCGATTTTTATGGCTTAACAGGCTCGAGAAATTAAGCGAATATAATTAGGAGGGAAGCATTTTTATTGGACGAAAAATAGAGCACTTTAAATATTATTTTATTTTTCGACCGGAACACGTGTGTCGGATACATTTGTAAAGAAAGTTAATGGGTCATATTGTGACGGGGCTTTGTCCCGTTCACATCCAGTTCTCGCTCTTAAGTATTTGCCTGTAAATCAGCCGAGATATGTCTTATTTTATTTTATAACAAGGCTCCCCCAGATCTCGGTCTCATTTACAGTGAGCGTTATTCGTGTATATTTGGGTGATTAATTCATGATAAAGTCTCTGAAGCGTGTGGGAAGTTGTCCTCGTGTTCTTCTTATTGGCATCTGTTTTGGTATGGGGTTATTTGCTGAGTTATGTGTCCTCGATGGTTGTAGAGGAGAATGATCCTGGTGACTGTTACATGGTGGAGGCAGAGGGATTGTGTTAGAAAGATGTGTTAGGCTAGAGCCAGTCGTCGGATATGTGCACGGTGAATCCAGATTGTATCACCATCATCGTTTTGCACCTGACACATCATATTGTTCGTTTTTATAATGGTGTAATTTCCTATCCAGGGCAGATGAGAGGATTGGGCTACAGTTGAGTGTGGCCGATGAAGTAAAACCTTGTCGCCTACTTGTATTGGGTCCTTGTATGTGAGGCGATTTAAGTTAGTCTCAAGTTTGTGGTCGGCTTCATCGTTGGCCAGGGTGACGTGGTGGTGAACCTGCTTTAGCAGGGCATTAATTTGTATTCCGTATGCTTTGTTTAGGGCCGTGATGAATCGGTTCACGTCGTGTCCAGGGTGAAAAGTTTTCTCTAGCTTCAATGTGTCGCGTATAGTTTGTTGGTGCATCACTAAGCTGTAATCGCCATTTGTTTGAGCGGTGGGAGGTGTTGAAGTAGTTTTTAGGGCAGTCAGCATGTCGTTTATGTCGGCTTGAATTTCCTGTATCGTGGCTTCGAAAGGCTGTGTTGGTCCCGTTTTCAAGTTGAATAGTAGTGTTTTCTGTTCCTTGATGAGAGTAAATAGTTCGGCTAGGGTGAAGCTCGTGTAGTCGGCCATATTTCTCTTGCTGTACGCTTCTGACACCAGTGTTATAGACAAGCGTATGGTTGCAAGAAAGAAATACAACAACAGCAGAAATAGATTTACGTGGTTTATTTCAACAGGAAAGTATTGGCCTGTAAATCAGCCGAGATATGTCTTATTTTATTTTATAACAGATATGATTAAAGACAACCCTTTCAAACTCTCACTAAATCTTTTGAAATTTACACAAATTATTTGTAAACTTAAACTGTTTTAAAATCACCATAAATACCTAAATAGTGAAATATACTTTATTATATTTGAACATGCATTATAACAACACACAACCTTTTGATCCAAAATATTATTGACATTCAAATTATCAAACACAAAAACATTTAAACAGTTTACTTTAAAATAGTACAGTACACTGAACAAATATAATCTATTCATTGTTAATACATATTTTGCCTTGAACTTTATTCTTTTGTCGTTATTTCGTTACACGTGTTAATATAAATGCAATAGGGTGTTAGCTAAGCCATGGCCACTATATCGGTGGCAACGACCCAGCTCATATGTACGCATCTGTCTATCACTTTAAACTCGATTTTGTATCAAGTTCCTAGTTGGCGTCTTTATAAATCACTGACCTGATTTTAAAAGTTGAATAGGTGTCTCTTCTTTTCTCCTAAAACGCAAGTAGTAAAAAATGAGAGTTGCCATCATCGGAGCCGGCGTATCTGGTATTGCAGCTTTAAAATGTTGTATAGAAGAAAATTTGACTGCCGTTTGCTTTGAACGAAACGATACATTCGGTGGATTATGGGAACATAATGCCAACCCGGTACCAAACGAAACGACTGTCACCAAACAAGTGGTTTGCAATACAAGTAAAGAAATGATGGCTTTCAGCGATTTTCCTCCGCCTCAAGAATTTCCTTTGTATTTACCACAGTATAAATACAAAGAATATTTACAACTCTACGTGAAAAACTTCGACTTAGAAAGACACATGAAATTCAACAAAAAAGTATGTAAATCAAAATATTCATTTTTATGTGTGAATTGCTAAAAACGTATTTGTACTGAAACTAAAACTTTAAAAAATTTGGACTAAAATAAAAATCTCATTTATTTTAAAACTAATATAAATTAAAAATAAAGTTTTATTTTTAAAAGATATCCTTAAGATTAAACCAAAGAATAAAAAAGAAAAAAATAATTTACGTTCACAGTCAATTTATCATCGATTCACCATTTACAAAATGATAACACTTTAAAAATCTTAGAAATCAAATATTAATTTACCAAAAATCAAGAAATTATCCAATTTATATTGAATGCGTTGTTTTATTAGAAAACTTTGTGAAATTGTTTTGATGGGGACAGTTGCAATTTTTTTTATACATAATGAACACTTACAATTAGGCATTGATGAAAAAATGTTATGCAGGTTGGTTTCTTCTGGAATATCACGTCTGCACAAACGAAGCCACTCTTCTTAACTTCCCTGAAGCCATTTTGCATTCGTCTTCTCTCTACTTGAACTCTGAAGATTTTATTTTGTAATTAACAAAATAAATGCTTTCGTTTGGAGTTTTTATTTTACTCTTGAAAGAATCCGTGGTGACTGTAGCATTCTTGTTCACAGGGCCGGATTATAATCTTTAGGGGGCCTTAGGCTAATGGAATTATGGTCCCCTTTTTCAGGTGTAGCTATCATCCTTTAGCTCGCCCACATTAGTCTTGAATATTTTTCCCTTGTGTTATAGATTAGGGAGATTTGCATGGTTTGAAGCAAACTTATTGCAAATTCTTTAAATAAACTAGAATTACTATCTTTTGTTTGTCAATAAAAAATTGTTTAAGAAATACCAGTATTTTTCTATATGCAAACCAAATTAGCACCTATTTCAATACAACCGTAGTAAAAAAAAAAAAAAAAAATTCTAACCAGTATTATAATCAAGCTCAAGGGCCATAGGATGCAACCTACCTAGGATAATCTGGCCCTGGAGGCACATTGTCTCATATAAACACACTAACTACGCCACTTTCTTCAAATATTTTCTTGTTGGCCGATCCACTTCTTGCTTATTATCATTTTAATTTTTTTTTTTTTTCGAAACTATTATCTTTTTTCTTATATTGTTAATGATTGTGGTGTTATCTTACTTTGGTCATTTAGTAAATGAGTTGTGTCCCTTTGAATGAAAAAAACTCAAAAGCCTCATGGGAAGGTATAAAGTCTTGAGGGAAGCTATCAGGATTGCCATGTAATCAAATATGAGTTGTCTGCTTCATCATTAACAAAAAACAGAACATTTTATTTTTTTACCAATGTTCACCCGATACAAAGCCCAAGAGGCACTCAAGGGAGAGGGTTACTGCAAATGGTTGTTGCTTGAGCAGTAAGAGGTCAGAAGTGCAGTTTATAAGGATATGAGGGAAAGATAACGGTTAACCCTAGAATTGAAGAGGTTAAGATTGTATTGGGAAAAAATTCTCTCGTGAGTTTGTTCCACAAGGTATTAGTTTATAGGAAGAGGCTGTCTGAGTGGAACATCTGTCTGACTAATGGAATATGAAGAAAATTGGTTTGTCTTAGTATACATAGTATGGTGGGTCTTAATTGTGATGGTTAGAATTGGTGAAACTAAAGAATATATATTGTTAGAAAATTTTCCAAGGAAATAGCAAGAGGCTTGCAACATTTTGTCTGTGGGGAAAGGGGTTGTAGGGTAGAAAATAATTCATCACCCACAAGGCTGCATAGACACCTTTGAACTCCATTAAAACTGGAAAGTGAAGACTCAGCAGCACCAACCTAGATGTGGTAGTAGTACTCTATTTCTGATCTGATGTGGCTCTTACAAAGAGAAATCATATCAAGAGGAGTCAGGTATTTACTGGAACTGTACAGGGAAGTGACCATTTTTCCAGCATCTTTAGCAATGGATCATATGTCTGAGATACACTTAAGTTCTGGTTTGAACTAAAGGCATTTAAAGTGAGGAGCCTGCTCTTTGATATAACATACATTCATTGTGATAGGCAAAATTCATGGTTCGTTTGGTGATGATGGAACATTACTAGCTTGGTTTTTGAAGTACTGAATGTCCCCCCACACCCACTTGAGCTGTTAGGGTTAGGTCAGAGGTGAGATCAGATTCTGGCTGTTTAGATTTTTGGCAGTGCACTTATATATAATTGTATTATCTGCATAGATATTCATTTAAGATTGGAGTATGCTCTTAGATCATTAATATAGAGCAGAAAGAGGGTAGGAGTGATCCTTGGCAGATGCCTTTATTGATCTCATGGGACTTAGAGGACTGATCATTAACAACAAGCTTCATTGACCTAATTGTTAAGGACTTGATAATCGAGAAAACTTGTAGAGGACCTGGGGGTAAAGATGAAAAGAAAACACGTGCATTTATATTTCCTGCTAGAAGGTCCAGCTACAATATGAAAATGTCAGACTCAGATAAAGATAACAAACAAACAAGACTGATATATATTAAAACAAATATGTGTATTAACAACAAATTACAAAGCACATAGACATTTAACATTGTGTTTGTGTGTGAACATTTGTATGTGTGAACGTTCATATTTGGTGAATAGTTGTAATGTTCATAGCATTTTCCCAGAAATGAGAAACGTTGATCTTTTAAGACCTTACATCTTGTTGCTGAAATGAAGAAGAGAAATTTACCTCACCTCCATGCGAGGTGGGATTTGGCACAAGGCCTGAAGGAAAGAAGAGATTGAGGCAAGAGGTCACCCAGTATTTATAACATGGAGAGAGAGACACCTCATGAAGAATTTGGAAATTAAGGAGGAGGTAACTCCAACAAACTCTTCCAGAGATTCCATAGCTAGAGAATTTGTGTAGCAACCCCCTATGCCACATGGTCAAAGATCTTTTGATATATCTCAGATGATCATCCTCATGATGCATCGTCTAATATCTAATTGATTCCATTTCTCATCTTTACATTTATATTCTCCCCTCATCTCTTAATCCAGAAAAGGGAATTTAAAATCAGAGTAAGAGTGGTGGGGTCAAGTGTAAGATTAGCTTCAAATACATGAGTTGGAGTAAGGTTAGTTAGGGAAATGACATTATGATATTAACTATTAAGTTTTAATAGTGTGAGTTCAAATATCCCTTATCAGAATACAATTGTATTCTGATAAGTTTATTCTGATAAGGGAAATCCTTAATTGATAAGGGTAGTCTTAACTCCCCATTAAGACTACCCTTATCAATTAAGGATTTTTCCTTAGGCAAATAATGGAGCACCAACAAATCAATTCCAAAGAAGTAAATTAGTTGGAGAAATAATCAGATAGCTTACATTTCAATGGGCAAATTCAAAACTTCATGGTCAAAAATTGCAGCAGGGACAGTACCATTAAAAGTGATAATCTATCTTTTTATGGTAAGGACCCAGCTTACCTTCCCTTAGGAGGTAGAGAAGTCTAGCAGAAAAGAAAGAAATAATTTGGATCAAATTTTTGATAGTTTAAAGAACAAATTTCTATGTTTATTTTTCTTTTCCTCCCACCCTTTTTCTTTTTTTACAATGTAGAAACCCCAATAGACTTCTCACTCTCAGGATTTGTCAATCACTAAAAAGAATGACTAGTTAGATAGCAAGTTCCATTAAATGTTACAACTGGAGAAGGAAGTAATAATACAACAAACAATAATTAGAATAAACAAATAATACAATTTCATATATATATATATGTATATATATATACATTTTTTCTGGTCTTTTTATGGAGTTAAACCTATACACTCTTTTGTATTATGGATAACCAATTATGCCAGAAATTATTATAAAGTTAATGCATCTCAGCACCATCTTCACACAATAATTGTGAAATCTCAGAGGTCTTTCAGATTTACTAAGCCTTTTATTGTTTGTATAAGCATACTTTTAAAAATCTGATACATAAGGGAAGTTTTAGAAGCCATTCAAGTTTATTCAACTCTTTATTACTTGCATGAACAGATTTTTAAGAATTATTTGTAAAGTGATTTTTATTTTGGTGAAAATCATATCTGAATCTGCACATTTGACACTGTTCACTTTTTGTAGTTAATTTTAGGAAAAATGGCACTGGAAATTTGCTAATGTATTACAAAGTTTTATTTTGATGCTGCTGCTATGTGCTATGAATGATTTACAAAGTTAAAAAAGAAGATTTTTAGCACAACAACAAACAAGGAGATTTCAAAATTTGAAAATTGAATTGAGGAAACTTTTAAAGGAAGATGTGACATATAGTTGCAGAAGAATTCAAGATGAATACATTGTTTTATTTAAATGAAGAGAAAAGAACTTTATTTCTGGGAAAAGAAATTGACTGGCAATTTTGTTGCATGATGATTCCTCCTCCTCTAAACCAGTGATTAACAACATGAGCACTCAGGTTGATTGAAGCTAATATTTATTCTTATGCGTAGTAAAAGGTAAGGGGTTGGGTGCTATTATTTTATATAAATAAAATTTAGCAATATAGAGAAAACATAGTTTAAATTTAAATAGATAAAACAAGTCAAAACCTAGATTAAAACAGATTGTTTTATTATTCATCTTTATATTCAGGTTTTCTGATTTATTACAATTAATAAAATTTAAAATTAATATTAATTGATAATTTACTTACCTATTTCTTACTATATAATTAAATATATAGTATAGAATATAAATTTACTTAATATTAAAGTGTTAAGATTATATAATTGCATTAGACTAAATATATAATTAATAAGTAATTAAATTAATATTTACAGTTTGGTAGGTGTATAGATTTTCTTAATAATAAATTTTCCACGTAATAAATATAATAATTTATGATGAGTTATTAGTATTAAAATTTTTTTAATAATTATGTAATAGTATTAATTTTAAAGTCATTATTTTCATTTATTTATAATATTTTTTAAACACCTCCTTTTTTTAACATTTTTGTTTGATTTTTTTTTATGTAAATTGTTTTATAACAATTTTTTTCCATTTGTACAAGAGTTAATATGTTAATTTTAGAGCTTTGTTCATCTTCAACCATCTTTTTTCTGTCTAGACTTGTTGCGGTCACTCCAACCCTAACCACCTTAATTTCTTTATCTCTCTATCTCTCCATAAATCTCATTTCCCTTATATGTTGTTTGTTCCTCTTTCTTCTTTCTCCTTTTCTCTTTCCTTCCTTCTTTCCTTAATTTTATTTTTCAAATTTCCTAAAGAATGTTAGAATTCATTTCTTTAACAAATGTATTTGCATCAGCAAGTCCCAGGGAGAATCTCCCAAATATGAAATGCTCATCTGAATGAGTAATTTGGGTTTCATTTTTGTAATTAATATATATATATATATATATATATATATATATATAATAAATAAGACAAATAAATGCCATAGGACCATAGAATTGGGAAAACTCTTAAATAACACTAACAAAACAAAATTCCTGAAAAATTTAAGATGAAGAATCCATTGTTTTATTCGAATGAAGAGTAAAGAACTTTATTTCTGGGCAAGGAAGACTCTCATCTTAAACCAGTGATTATCAACATGATCAGTGTCAGTAAAGGTTAAGGGTTATTAAGGGGTTGGGTACTATTATTTTAAGCCATATCCTCTTGACATCAGTTTAAAATGATAGTCTCTTTTTTCCATATATCTAAATTATAATTATAAACTATAATTTTGAAAAGTGAAAATTTGACTGAAATATTTTTTAAAATTTTGACATTTTCATCTGAAATCCAGAAAATATGAACTTTAATAAAAATGGAAAATAACAGTTTAAACTGACACCAGAAGGATACATGAGTATAAAGATTATTTAATCCTTTTAAACTGAATAAGTCATTTTATATATACATTTCTTTTGTCTATGTATTTTATTTTTAGAAATATTTTAAATATGCAATATATGTATAGAGGAAAAATTATCATATCAAAGACTGGAATCTTAGATAATTAGGCAGAGTGAGTGTTGCCTGGCAGTTCCCACCATTGCTTAACTTCTGGTAATTGATGATTTTATAATGAATCAAAATGTAAACACATGACATTAAGTCTGTTGTGTTAATTCAGCTCCATTTACCAGTACAATTTTAATACAAGAGATGATTATCTGTGCAAATACCTGAAAAAGAATTCTGGAGAAGAAAATGTAAAGAATCACTTCTCAAATCAAAGGGAAAATAAATTCATGGATTCAAAGATTTTGTTTACTTGAAAAAAAAAAAAGGGAAATTCTAATCTAGAAGATTCTTAAGATTTCAAATGCGTTTCAAACTGTCTTTTTAATTTTGCTAATTTTACATTTGAATTTTAACCATGGACTATATGGGAGTGAGAAATGGCTTAATGGAGAGGACATGATAGAAATGACAGATTCAAATGTTGGTGATTGATTCTTGGTTTACATTCTGTTGATACTTTCTGAAAAGGCATGAACCCAAATGTTGCTACATCATCTCATTTTAATATATAAATTTGTTTTCACAATGGCAAAGTGAAATAGGCTAATAAAGCTTGTTATATGTAATCTTTTCACTTGTTAGGATTCAAATCTAAAATTGAAAGAGTGTAGAATAAATGGGATAGCAGGAAAAGTGAATTAATTTAGAAATTTCTATAGATTCTGGTAGGAAGGAAAAAATTTGTCTTAGAATGCTCATGACCTAAATTAAGGGGGAAAAGTGGAAATGTCTTGAATATTTATTAAGAGTGGAGTGCTGGAATAATGATGTCTTGGGTGAACCTTTCTAAAAAAAAAAATAAAAAATAAAAAAAATCATCATGTCCGCCTATTTGAAACTCTAAGATAAACTCAGACATCAGTTCATGAAAAAGAAAAATCAAATCACTTTTTAAAATCAAGGGAATGTATATTTCAAATCCACTCTTGCCATAAAAGAATAAAACTAAATTTTACAATTGAAAGAGAGCAGACCAAAAACAAAAGAAAAAACTTTCCAATTATCTCCCATAAAGGATACTCTTGTGACACTGGGAGTGGGGTGCAGTGGAAAAGACTTAAAATAGGAAACAAGATGATCTTAGAATTGCCAGTGAATAACGAGAATAGAAGATAACACATTTGATAATCAAGTTCGCCATTATTATTAGTTTTTTTTAAAAATTTTTTAATCAGGTTCAAAAGTGTGAATATAAAGACAATAAATGGAACTTGAAAGTGGAAGATTTGAAGACAAATGTCATCCATGATGAAATCTTTGATGCTGTGATGGTTTGTAATGGAATCTTCAGTAAACCAAGAATGCCAACATATTCAGGAATTGCAACATTTTCTGGACAAATTCTTCATTCACAGCTATATCGAAAAGCTTCAGATTTTTCTGACAAAAGAGTTTTGGTAATTAGCATAGGAAATACAGGAAGTGAAATTGCAGTAGAACTGACAACACAAGCTAAACAGGTAAGTAAACATTATTGATTATGAAAATCTATATATATTTTTAATCATAACTTTTATCTGAATTTGCAAGATGAAATGTTTCAACAATTATTCAGACTGTATACTGTTTCTATTATATTTTAAGCAATAAGTTCTTTGTTCTTCTTCATATATGTAATCATATTTTTCAGTCTTTGGATGTTACTTCTGCTTCAGTGAGAGCTTATTTTTTTTAGCTCAAAAAATTTACTGAACCAAGTGGTTAAAAAATCTTGAGTAGTGTTTCAAGATTGTCAAAGTGATGCTGGAAAATTTGAATTTGTATAGTGGTGTGTCTGCTCGTTAAATAGGAGTTTAGGGTTTGTTATCTCAATTAGTTCTTTTTTTTTGTTTTATAGCATATTACCCACAATGGGTTATTTAATGCTGACAAAATTTTTACAATAGATTCATACGAATAGAATATATATTCTTTGTAAGGAAACAGTTTGTAGATCTGTTTTCATTGATATACTTTTGTAAAGAGGGTTGTTATCATGAGTCTGCTTTCATTGATGTATTTCTTTTGTAGAGAAATTGATTTTGATATTCTCATTTGGTTTATAATTTTAGGTACAGTTCTACTGTTTTGAAAAATAACATTATATCATCCACTTTAACTTTCTCAAACAGCTCCTACATATTGTTTGTATCAAAAGGATTTTTGTCTTGATAAAGCAAGATCTGAACCCTTGGTTAATATACGTTGAATAGTAGATGCCGTTTGACATACTTGGCATGTTGGTTGATCTTCTTTGTTTAGTAAGTGCGAGTGGGTTATTCTTGTATGGCCAATGCAGACACTGGCCAGTAACACTTTTACCTTATGAGAATTTCTGGGAATTGACTTCCATTCTCCTAGTTTGGGTTGGTTTGCCAAAAAGTTTATTGTGTAGGTTATCATTCCAGTTTTGAATTCTTTTGAATGTATTAATAACCTCCTTAAAATCTGTGTATGGGATTTTGATCTTTGTGTCCACATTCACATCTAAAGCTGACTTGGCTGCTCAATCAGCTTCATTATTTCCTTTAACTCCAATGTGGCTAGAAAATCCAACACAGTTTGATGTTCTTATGCTTGTTAATAGTGATCACTTTGCATAATATTTTCATAAGCAGGTTGTTGGATTTTTTTCCCCCTTCAAAGCCAATAGGATAGATAGTGGGTCCCAAAAAATTAGTAAATTTTTTGTTTGCTCCCTGAGATAATGTTAAGAGCAAGCTTGATTGCATAAGACTCTGCAGTGCAAAATAGAGCTTCTCTTTTGGAGGCACAATTTTTCTTTTTTTTCTTTTTTCACTATTTTGGCTCATTGCTGCACATCCTATCCTGTTCTTGCATTTTGACCCATCCGTGTCGATGGATGTATGGCTGGGGAAGTTCGCTAATATTTCCTGAAACTTATCCTGGAATGTGAGTGGGTGCATTTTTTATTTTGTGAGATTATGTAATTCTAGCAGAACTTTAGGTTGCTTGATAGTCTATGGTGGAATATTGGCTGAAGTTATTTCTTGTATATTTGAGAGTGTGGTACCTAACTCTTCAGCAATAGATTTCATCCTGAGTCTGTAGGGCTGCATAGCTTTATCTTTTTATTGGAATAGATTGCAATAATTTGCTTCAAAGGTACTGTTGTAACCTGGTTTATTTGAGCATGATTTTATTTTTACCTACTTACTGTAGTGCGAGTTTAGTGTGCCATAAATGTGAAGGTGTTTCATTAGCTTTTGTGTATAAGCTCCTCACTGGATATGTTCTGAAAGCCTAGTGTAGCCCCATATATAAAATTAATGTAATCCAGTTTTGAGAGAAGTAGTGATCTCTCTAATTTGATCAATGTTAGTTGATCTGCTTGCCATTCAGTACAGGACACTTTGCTACATTTTGTTTACAAATATTTTAGATGGAAAAATAAACATTAATTTTTTTTATCAAAGATAATGCAGAGAAACTTGTGTTGTTACACTGCTGGGATTTATGCTTTGTCTAATTTTAAACATGGGTCATTGTGCAATTTTCTCAATTTGCAGAAATGTAGACATTTGGCTTACATTTTGGAAAAAGTAAAACCATTTTCAGTGGTCCATTCGTGTATTCTGTTGAGACATTGTTGGAGTTGTCTTTTTATGGTATACATATGTTGAGATCTGTACATGATTAGAAAATTGTCGACATATAGAGAGCCACTCACTACTAGGCATGAGTTTTAATGATGGAATTAATTTTCACACACACAAAAAACGTCACCAAAATAATGCTTCATTGTGGAACCCCTTCTTGATCTTGCAAATATTATGGATCACCACCCATGGCAAACAAGTGGCCTCAATGAATGGGGTTTTTACCTTTCTGCAGAGGTGCAGTAAGCATATTCTGAAGACCCAGCTTATCAGGCCAATATCTCAATTGGAGAAATGCAATAAAGTTTAAACAATATACAGGTTATGACCTCACCTGCCAGATTTATTGCAGATAATCCACTCAGGGATGGAATTGTAAATTTATTATTTTCTTAACAATTATTTTCAGTCATTTGTAGGGGGATTGTTTCTATTTGTTTCTGACTGACTCTTCTTATTTTTATTAGGTCTACGCAAGCACAAGAAATGGGAAATGGTTTGCGAAGAGATTAACTCCTGTAGGTTTACCACTGGATATTCATTTTACTCAACGAATAAAAGGATTTATTTTGAAGTTTCTACCCAGAAGACTTCAGCAGCTTTGGTTTGAAAATCTTTTGGCTTTGAATCATAAATTCTTTGGACTGAATCAAGAGTCTGGCATGACTACAAAAACACTAAGTGTAAATGATGAAATTATTGACAAAATTTCTTGTGGGAAATTGATTATTAAACCAGACGTGGAAAAATTTACTTCCCATGATGTTTTCTTTGTAGATGGAACAGTTGCAAATGACATTGACGTTGTCATATTTGCAACTGGATATGAAATAGATTATCCATTCTTGGAGAAATCAATGCTAAAAATGAAAGATGGTAAACTGTTTGCTTACAAGCACATGTTTCCTCCTGAGTTGATTGACCAAAATTTTGTTATAATTGGTTGCATTCATGTGTTTGGACCGGCACCTCCACTGCATGAGAGTCAGTGTCGTCTGGCTACTCGATTGTTCAAGGTAATGATTTTCGTTCTTGTTATGTGTCATTATCATTTAGTTATGCTGACTGCACCTCTGCAGAGAGGTAAAAACCCCATTCATTGAGGCCACTTGTTTGCCATGGGTGGTGATCCATGATATAAGGGGTTCCACAATGAAGCATTATTTTGGTGACGTTTTTTGTGTGTGTGAAAATTAATTCCATCATTAAAACCCATGACTAGGAGTGAGTGGCTCTTTATATGTCGACAATTTTCTAATCATGTAAGGATCTCAACATATGTATACCATAATGAATTATTGTTATTGATCTTTTTCTGAAAAGTCAATTCTAAAACCTTTAAAATAATCCAAATCTTGAAAAATAATCAAAAAAGGGGAGATAATTAAAATTTTTAACTAATTCTCTTAAAATTATATTTATATAATATAACTATTGTAGTCTTAACATGTATCTAAATGCACTCTCTTCTGTAGAGCAAGGAAGAATATATAGCTTCAGTCTGTAAAGTAGTTGAAGAAGAGACCTGATAGTTATAAAAATAAGCACTGATGTTTACCTGGATTCAAACGCCTGACAACTGAAGCCAATGTGCAACTGTCTCAGTCAACTCATATAATAAACATGGGTTGCTATTGAGAAGGGGTAAGATGCTACAAAGCCTCGTTCCTCTATTCACCTACAGCTTACACCATCACTTATAGTGTGTACCAGTGTATCTATTAAATGATGTATTTTACAAAACAAGCTGACATCTGTATCAAAAAATAATTTTTACAATGTTTACAAAATGTTATAAGTTTCCCTACTACCCTCAGATTCATTAATGATTATGTTGAGATGAAAAAATTGGGCTTTTCTTTGAATATAAAGCCAAAGGTCAAATATTCAGACATTCATGCCACAATTAATAGTTGGCCATTCTTAGATTTCTATTTGTCCATCTACCAATCAACTAAGCAAAGAAGAAGCCAAAAGAGAATGGAAATATTCTTAGAAAACTATATTGTCTTCTGAATTGTCATTTACTTCAAATAATCAACTGAGAATAAAAAAAAATATATATGATTTCTTTTTCATCGAGCATAGGAGATCAGTCCAGAAAGTATCCAGCCATTTAAGACAATGATATCTTAATCTCCTTCTCTATGATTGGTTGCCAAGTTTCATCAAGATCAAACAAAGAATTATTGATATATTCAAAATGGCTGGATTATTGATGCAAACTTTTGAAGAGAACACACACAAATAGATTAGGAGAGAAAAGTCTTTTGTAATAAAAGGCAAACCTATAAAAATTGTTACAAATTCTCATATTTTTTCCTTTTCTTTAATAAGTTAAATTGTTGTAATGTATTAAAGTCAATAATGGCTTAAATATTTCCTATTTATGTGAATATTTCAAGATATTTTGTGATTTTGTGTGAGTAAATAAATTTGAGATATTTTATAAGAAATCTATGATTTTGTATTCTGAGAAAATAGAATAATGATTTTATCAAATATCATCGTCTAAGTTTCCTAAAGTTTCTGGGGTTTTCTTTCAGGGCCTAGTAAAGTTACCCCCAAAAGAAGTGATGCTTGAAGAGATCAATGCAACACTTGACACCCAACAAAATGTTGATGCAATACGTTATCAGGATGCGTTGTGTGAGTTCATTGGTTGTAAACCAAACCTATGTAAGTTGGCCTTTAATTGTATATCTATTGATTGACTCTGAAGAGATTACTAAGGGCATTGACAGCATTAGGATCATGTCTATTTTTGGAATCATATATAATTGAGAAGAATGTGCTTGTCATTTTGATAACCATGACCGAGGCATTGTAGTGAGAGAAAAAGAAAAAGATCACTATTTTAAAACAAAACAAAAAAAAATATAAAGCTAAAAGTTGGCAGACCATTTTGGATTGGCATAAAGAAATAAAAACCTAAGAAAAAATGAAGAAATAAATAAGAGGCCAAAATGTTGTCTTTCCTAAATGTAGGTAAAGAAAAAGGGATTATTGTCAAATGAGTCATTTCTGGAGCCAATCAAAATCAAGAACAATACCGGGGGTGGGGTGGGGATGAATTCTATTGTCTTAAAAAAAGTGTTAAGGTAGATAGTGACAGGCAGGCAAATGGACCAGACAAGCCACTGAAAAGAATTTCATCTGCTGTCACTTAACTTCAAGCTTCAGACACCTAAAAATCCAACAGAGATTCAAAAGAATTACTACTATCAAGAAATACTTACATACCTACATCAACATTAACAAAGAATATCACCTCTCTCTCTCTCATATATATATATATATATATACACACACACGCACACACACATACATACATACATACATATATATATATTATAAATTAATTGATTTAAAATATTAATTTTTTTTAGCTACACAGTTCCAACCATGTTTCAAAATAGAAGCTAAAACCCTAATTTTATTTTTGCAAATAAATTAAAAGCATGCTTTTAAATTATTTGCAAAAATAAAATTAGGGGTTTTTAGCTTCTATTTTTGAAACATGGTTGGAACTGTGTAGCGAAAATAACCATATTTTAAATCAATTAATTTATAATATTAATGCTCTGTAAATTTACATTGAGCACTATTTTGTAAAAATAAAATATCTATAAGAACACCGGATTTTATATCTTACTGTTCTTTTCTTTTTATTTATATACATACATATATATATATATATATATATATATATATATATATGCTAAGAACTTTTAATACAAGAACTTTCTAATTAGAACTTATGAATCCTTTGAATATTATTGTCTATTTTATTTTGAGAGATATAAATATTTTTCAGTACATGCAATATATATCTTTGTATTAATTATCTTTGCATGCATTTTTAAAGGCCATAAATTGTTGTATATTTGGATTAAGGACCTTATCCGAAGATAGTCACCTGTAAACCACTACTTAGGTGACTTCTACATCCAAACATCAATTCTCAAACACCCACACCATTACATATATAAACCTCAAATGTTCAATGTATTCAGTTTTCATGAAGGGGGGGGGGGTCTTACCCTGAAATAGTTTTTTTTTCTTAGTTAAAAAATGATGTAGATTTCAAACAATCAATGATAAACAATTAGTGGGAAGATACTTTTGCTGGGTTTAATCATACAGAAGTAAAATTTTTATACTTTTAAATTGATTGCTTTAATAAATTAATTATTCACATTTACTTACTTATTATTAATTACATTTATGGGTTTTCAATTTGTAGATTTAAAATAATTGCATAACACTATCTCTTAGGCTAAACAATTACATAAAAAATACAAAAATTTCCTAAGTGTCATTCATTTTAATTAAAAAATATTTTTCTTCAAAACGTCATGAAATTTTTCACAGTACAATGTTAATTCTGTAGTGGTATTGACTGCCTAAATCAATCCATACATTTTTTACTTTGCAAATGTGTAAGCAAACGAAAAGCAAACAAGAGGAACAACATAAAAACTGCTCTTATAACAAGAAACAATCTTCATTTTACTGTAAAACACAAAAGCCATCAGGTGTATGATTTTCATATAGTGATAGATGAAAATTATACAGTAGGAGTTATTTCCCTTTAACTGTTATTCGAATTAGGCACGGTGCAGTAATGGATAGCAGCTTGGATTGAGGAATCGGAGAGCCGAGTTCGAATTCCAGTCGAATCCATTACATTCACTTACGTGCTAATACCCTTGGGAAAGGTGTGAATCCTCTTCTTCTTCCTCCAGCTATGGGTAAATAGCAGGACAGATTGGGTTCTATAGCCTTGGCTGGCAACTGGTCTAGGAGAAGGAAAAACTCTGAATTTAAAACCTGCGGAGGGTCGTTTGGGGACCTTGTGGCTCGTAGTGCACCAGGTCTCTGCAATTGGCCCTTCAAAAAGTGTGGAGGGTCCTGCACAAAACCTTCACCACTATAATCAAATCTCATGTGGGGACTGCTTGTGAATTCCAAATTCCCATGAAACTCCAATATTGGAGCCGGCTCAACCCACCTCAGGTGAATGCCGTTACAGGTACAGGAATTAGGTAAGACTTTAAGGAAAATATATTTTTTTATCTGGACTCACAGAAAAGATTTCAGTTCATGAAATAATATTAATTTTCAATGGAAAGAATGTTCTTCTATAAGAAAGTGTTGTAGGTTGAAATTCGGTATAAAAAAGAGTTCAAACAAACTTGTTGATGGAGGAAAAATGTAATCTTCACTTGAATATTGAAAAGTTGAATTAACTTGCCGCTTATTGTTGTTCACCAAAAAGAGCTGAATATGAGTGAAAGAATTCTTGAAAGCTGAGAATATGTCAAATCATAACTTAAAGCTCCAGAAAATTTTGAAGTAATATTTCTTGCTGGTGAATACTGACAAGAGTCGAAAGTTGTATAGTTGAATAAGTTTCTGTTGCTTGTACTTGAAGAAGTGTTCAGAGATGTGCAATGTTCATATGTACATGTGTGTGCATGTTTCATAGTATCTACCATTAAGGAACAGACACAGGCTCTTCACTTATTACATTGTTGTGGTGTGAGAGAAAAGCAAAAGCGAAAGAGTTGAAAATGTTGCTCTATTATTTACTATCAAGCCATGTGATAGACTCAAAGTACATAGACAGATTTTGGGCAGAAATATTTTTGTTCAGGTCAGAAACTAAGTGGATACAATTCAGACGTAGTTGAAAACATGATATTAGTATTAATTGACTAATGAGGAGTCAGAGAAATAGTAAAGTAGGATTTTTAACTCGGTGATCCCCTTTTTGCACAGATTTTTGTCAATCGCAGTACTGTTACATAAGAAATGTATTGGGATCTTTCTTAACCAATGGAATTAATTAGATCACAAATAAAATATTTTTAAATTGAAGGTAAAATACTAAAATTCCATAAAATAATATAAAAATATATAACTCTTTTATGTTTTCTGCTATTTGGATTTTTATTTTATAGTAACTATTATTTTTTGGAAGACATCTTTCAAAGGCATTGTCAAATTTTCAGTCGTATGATAAAATACATCCTAGATATTTAAATTTTTCAATGTCATGAAGTTTGTTGACCCCACCCCCCAAAACAACCTCGTAAACAACAAGCAGTTTGAATTTCGCTCTTCTAGGTCCTAACTCCTGTCAGAGAAGTGCTCTATAATAAATTCATCAAGAGATGGAATGCCTTAGATAACTCAAGTATCTCAGGGGCGGGAGGGTGGGATTTGGGTCGGGTAACATGTGGCATAGATGGGTCACTACAAAAACATTCCAGATTTTAAATCACTGTGAGGCACTTTTGAATCATCAAGTCCTCCCTATTAGGTAGGTTCTTGAATTTTGTTTTCAATTAGGTTAATGTAGGCTTCTCAAGAATCTCACTCTTGGGCAATATTTAAAGTTTAAGATTTACAGTATGAAAGATTAGCAGTAAACCATAGGTGAACAGAAAAGTGTCATTCATTTTAATTAAAAAAAATTCTTCTACAAAACTTCATAAAATTTTTCACAGAACAATATTAGTTCCATAAGATAATATAAAAATATATCATTATCTTTTGTTTTCTTTTATTTGGATTTTTATTTTAGAGTAACAATTATCATTTAAAACCATTTGGTATAAGGCTATAATTTCTTTTTTAATGTGCAGATAAAAAAAAAAACTTGTGGGATTTGAAGAAGCAATTTCATCATCCAAAACATATATTTCCTACTTTTCATGGTAATTTGTCATTTGGAAAAAATGGAATTGCGTTTGTTATTTTTGTTTGTTTTTTCTTTCTTCTATTAATTATTGCATAGGTATTCTAGAAATGCCGTAAAGATTGTAGATTGCAAACAAGGAATGCAATGATGGAAAAAAATATAATGTATTTAGTTGTGATGGGAAGGAATGGTAACAGAAATTGAAAATTCAGAAATGTTTAAATTCTTTGAATTTATCCTGTATAAACAATATACATTGTATAATTCTGTACAAGACTATAAGAAACATGAAGCAAAAATTGAAATGTACAGGAAAAAGAAAAATGATCTTTGAAGGGAGATTTTATTTTACAAATTCAAATTTTAGTTCACATTTAAGAAAAACACAATAGGAGTGATTGATAAAATAATAGATCAATCAATGCATTTTTTAAATCTGTTAAAATATTATCAAGGAAAAATTTATCAAAGATTTGGTTAAAACACAAGTAATGGTGAATTCTGTCAGGAGATCATTTTAAAGATAAAAATAGAAATTGAATTAATAACAACGATTTTTCTATTTTGTTGCTTAAACAAATATGATGTGTGTTTCAAAATAACATTTTTATTTCCCCTGAGTACATTTATCCTATCAAAATGATTTTCTTTTTAGGTCATCTGCTCTTATCAGATCCATACCTTGGACTGAATGCCATTGTTGGCCCTTGTACTCCCTATCAATTCCGTTTGACTGGCCCTGGAAAATGGGCAGGAGCAAGATCTGCCATACTTGATCAATGGAAACGAATGCATTACCCGACAAACAAACACCTGAAATCAAATCTACCACCATGGATAAAAGACTTTCTAATTGCATTTGTTATATTTTTTGTGATGATTCAAATTTTTTTCTTTGGAATATTCCTGTCAAAATAGTTCTGATCGGATGAATGTATAGAAAGGTTTTTTCTTTTTTCTTTCAAAATGTATAAAAATAGTTTTTCTTCTCTCTTTCAACATACATGCATAAAAATGATTTTTTCTTTCAATATACATGTAGGAATTTTTTTTCTTTATTCTTTCAATATAGATGTAAGAAAATTTTTTTTCTCTCTCAAAATGGATTTTATATATTCTACGAATATTTCTATAACACATATCCTTTTAATTGCCAGAATTGTTGTCATCAATTATAAAAACAAACAAATAATAAAAAAAAACAGTAAATAGTTTAATTTGAATTAACATTGCCTAATCATTATCTGATCATGTGATCATCTAACACAGGTATTCCCAACATTTTTCCTTGCCAACCTCTATAGTAATTATTCAAAAACAGACTAAAATTGTTTGGTAAAAATTTGTTTCTGGTTCATAAACTGACTTTATGATGTAGTAAAAACTACCAAAGGTAAAAAAATAATGCTGACTTATGGAGGGAGTGACTGCTGCTGCTGCCATATTAACGAACAAATGAAAGCAAACTTGATAATTTAAAACATATATATATATATATATATCTCCAAATGAGAGAAAGAACAAATGGAGTAACATTCCATTGTTTGTAGCATTTACTTTTTAAAAAAAAGTGCTCAATACAAAGTAGAGCAATATATTATTATTATTTTTATTATAATACATTACAATAAAAACCAAAAAAAAATTTATTCCATTGGAATCGTAAATAATTTACAATTCCAATGGAATAAATTATGACGATGAAATATTGGTGTTTCAGCCTTTTTATCATATCCTTACTCTGTCCTGGACATTGAGTTCTACCTGGATTCTATCCTTTCAGAATTTTTTATTCAAAAAATATACATATATGTGTATGCACCTATGTATATATATATATATTTATATATTTTGCATATGTATGTGTATATTTACCACTAATATTATCTATCTATCTCTCTCTCTCTCTCTCTCTCTCTATATATATATATATATATATAGATATATATATATATATATATATCCAAATGAGAGAAAGAGCAGATGGAGTAACATTCCATTGTTTGTAGCATTTACTTTTTTTAAAAAGTGCTCAATACAAAGTAGAGCAATATATTATTATTATTATTATTATTTTTAGAGATTACAATAAAAACTGTATTAAAAAACAAATGAAAGCAAACTTTAACATTGAAAACTATATATATATATATATATATATATATATATATATAATCTCACCAAATGAGAGAAAGAACCAATGGAGATGGATTATAAAAAGTGCTCAATACAAAGTATCATTATAAGAGATTATAATAAAAACATGTTGAAATTGCTACACAAAAGCTTTCATGTTTCAATACTTTGATTGTACTTCCTCAGGCAATGGTACTTTGCTTTTTGAAATTTTCTTAAAAATCATTTAATCACTAGTTACTTACCATTATAATCTTATATATATATATATATATATATATATATATATATATATATATATATATATTTATTGTGTATTAAGGCAAACAACTCCCTTTTAAGCATGTCTGATTAAATAAATTACAGAAATTATGTTTGCTTATTTTTTAACATGATCTGTTCATAGTCATGAATAACCTTCCATGTATTGCAATTAAATGATGTGAGAAATGTTCTATAACTGTGAAAATTGCTTTTATTTGCCATGTACTTTTTATCTTCTTCCGAGTTCATCTTCAGGAGTGCAAGTAGTAATAAAAAACTGTGTGTTGCTATCTATTACTATAATTTTTCATTTTGCTTTTAAATGCAATGGTTGACAGTCATGCTTAGCATTCATTTTATATAATTATATATATATATATATATATATATATATATATATATATATATAAAATTTAGTTTTATGGTTAGGTTTGTATCTGTTGACAAAAATTAAATGATTTTTGTTCATAATTATAAAATTAAAAAGAATATACACTATAACAACTAATAAAAATTTAAGCACATATTTTTTTTTGTTTTTGGTCTTCCCTTATATGATTTATATCCAGAAAAAAAAACATTATTTCATCTGAAGAACTATTTGAATGTCAATGACTTTCTGAAAACTATAGAAAATACCAAAATATTTGTTGTTTTCTGGATATTGCCCAGGTTTGAAAATGCTGATCTTCTAATAAACAATCTGATTTAATAATACTTTGATTCTATTTTCTTTGCATTTTTTTGTGTGACATGGTTCAGAGTCTAGACATAGGATCTTTCAGCAACCCCCCTCTTCACTCAGGGCAGTATTACTTCCTCAAGGCACTTGATGTAGGCCTCTGTGTTGAGTCTGAGGTCCTGTGGGAAGATGAATGGAGGCATGTTTGCCATTATTAGTGATCCCTTCAAACACCTTCGTAATCACCATTAGACTCATCCAACTCTTTCTGAATCCTCTGCACTGTCCTCAGATTGACACCCAACTGTACAGTTGATAAAATCAAAAACAAACAATATGCATAAAATGGCAACAATTTGCCAATTGCAGCATGTATTATAAGAAAATTGGTGAAGAAAATGGCTGTTCTAAGATTGATTTTCTTGGAAAGGTGTCTTCAAAATACTTTGGTATCATTCTTTATTCAGATATAATTTACCTTTCTTCATGTCTCTGAGTGAAGAATTTCTTTAAGTGAAGATTGCTGGAGAAGTGACTTCTTTACCAGAAGAGCCATGAGATATATTGTGTTTTCATATTTTAAATCTAGATATCATTGGATGCTGGGTGGATTTATGGATGTACAGCTGAGTAGCTAAAATATTCACTCTCTAACCATAAAATTTGTGTTCAAATCTAGCCATTGTTAATTTATCAGGGAGGTGAGTTCTTGATATTACTGGTCTGAGGAAGTAATCCTAATTGAAAAGTGCCTGAAAACTACATCATGAGTCAGTCTAAGCCTTGTGAGTAAAACTGGTTAGACAAAACTATTTGGAAGCCATTGATGGTTGTATCAGGACAATGTCACAAGTCATCATGACCAACGGTTTGTGTGTACTGGCCTTGTTCTAACTGTTTCCAGCTAATGCACTTTCTCCCAGAAACTGTAACTAAGGTCTGCTCAGCATAGTTGCAATTTAAACCAAAAGTGGGCTCTGTTGAACAAACACAAATATACCAGAACATTCATTTGAAACAGGTATTGATTAGCTGTCCTAATAGATGTCCTTGAAAATAAGTGGCAAGTTTTTACTATAAACAGATTTGTACATTAATTGTATTCCAATATACACTTTTCTACTTTTACCCCTAGAGCTGATGAATCAAGTCATAACATGAAAACTATTCTTTTCTGGTTTTCTTTACTTACTTTTGTTTTTAGGATAAAAATATGAAAGCATTTTTCTCTCAGTAATCTTATCTTGTATTAAGAATATATTTCATACTTTTAATATTTTCTAAGATTGTTTTTTTCCTTAAGGTTGAATGGATACAGATTTAAATCCATAACAAGGAAATGAGATATTGCTTTTGTTCCATAAACTTTGCTACTCTTAGTATGTGAAATGTGTATGTAAATCTAACAACGATAGTAGGACAGATGGTAAATTTTTATTTTCTAATTTTGACAGAATTAGTCACCTTTTTTCACTAGTCATGTTACAAAGCTGATTTTAATGTTTATTGATATTAATGATATTTTGAATATGGAAGCTGCAGACATATTTTAAAATACTTTCAAGTTGGTACTTTTAATTTGAAATAATTGACTAACCACTGTCAAGTTTGACAAATACTGCAGCTGTTCACTAGCCATCTCTTTTTATTATTGCTCTTTATGTTTTACCAGTGAAAAGATCTCATTATTAAGCTTGTTTCAGGAATGAAAAGTATTATCATTTTCTGCGTCCTGGTACATTTGTCCCACAAACAATATTTGGAGGACTCATGTGAGTCTGGGTAAAAAAGAAAATGTAACAAAACATGGAATTGAAGCAAATAATTAATAACTGTATTAACATGACATGTTACAGAAGGATAAAGAAAGAAATGAAGTTGAAGTTATGAACAGTTCAATATAATCTTCAGTCTGTGTCTCTGAAGTACTTACATGTTCTATGTCTATTGGAGCAAAAGGAAATTTGTTGCTGCTCCAAATGTCAAAGGGAAAAGAAGAAGAGCTTTTCAAATGTTAAACCACCTGTGATTATCATCAGGGGGCAGTAATACAACAAACTATCTAGTGACCAGGCAAAGAGCAAGAAGAAATGGATTCTGACAGTTTGTAAAGGATTCATGCATCATGGATGTAAGTAGTATCTGTACACTAACCCTTCTGGTGTTGCTTTATTTACACTGTTATGTTTCTTTTATTAGTTTGTTTTTATGTAAGTGTTGTCATTTAAGAGTGTGTTTCCCATTTTTCAATGGAGACATTGGTACCCATTATGATTATGCTGCTTCCTTTATTGGAAGGGCCTATGATTTATTTTTTTATTCTTGGATAAGTTTTTAATGCCAGTAAATATCTCCATTGCATTGTGGTATAATGGATATTTTGATTTCTAATGAGAGATTGGGGAGCCGAGTTCAAATTCCAATCAGGCTCGTTATATTCAAATACCCCCAGCTATAGATTGAATTACATGCAAATACCCTCAGCTATAGGTTGAATAACAGATTGGGCAACCAGTCTACCACAGAAAGTAATGGCAACCTACTGTGGGAAAAATTTGCCTAGACAGTCATGTATTGAAAGAATGCATGATTGCCTAAGCATGTGGTATGTGTGACTGACTGACTGACTGAAATATCTCCTGGTTAATATAGTTTCATTAGTATTTATAAGGATTGCTGCTAAGATACCTTGTATGAAACATTTTTCAAATTCTGAGTGGTTGAATCTATGGGTTTTAGTTTCAATGTCATCTTTTCTTAATCCAGTGGCAAATTTTAAGCCAAGACTTAAAGCCTCCATTTTAGTGATAGAAAGTTTGATATTAGAGATGTTATAAACAAGATTTGGGTTATTGATCACTTTCCATTTATTGTGTTTTAAGCATGTGTTTTAGTCAGTTTATTTGTATGTTGCTTATGGATGATAAAGATTCTATCTCTGAGCCCTTAGGATATGGCAGCCCAGAATACTGAGGTGAAGAAAAGAAATACATTGAGAAAACATTTAGACTTTTTCACACATCATTTCATCCTCAAAAAAGCTTACAAAATCCACAAATCCAAAAACCTAGACACCACCAATGGCACTTCTAACAACAACAACAACACAAAATCCATAATCCTACCCTCGAAAAAACTCATTCTACAAAACTTGTAAATAAATTTGTTATCTCTCATACTAGAATCTTTAATTAATATCAATGCACAAACCAAGGGAGATAATTTTAAAGAAAGAAAAATACAGTTTTTTTGAATGTCACACCATAGCAGACATTAGATTTCATTACTGAGCAATTTTAGAAAAAAGACGAAATAATTTTTATCAATACTGATCTCTCTCTCTCCCTTTTTTCTCTCGCTCTTTTTCCTCTTTCTCTCTCTCTCTCTCTTTTTCTGAAATATGAAAGTTTAAAAAATGACAATTGTTTTACTGAATTTCTCCTTGAGTTGGTTGGTTATTTTTTATGATTTAGCAACCCTTTGCAGGTTATTTAAAGCCAGAAAATATATTTAGACCATAAGAATTTTTTTTTTTTTAGGTAATAATGACTTTGTGATACAAGTCTTAGTAATTAACCCATAGCAGGGGGGGGGGAGAAGTGGATTCATACCTTTCCCAAGAGTATTTGCATATAAGTGAATATAATGAATGCAACTGGAATTGGAACTCTGCTCTCTGATTAACAGTTCTGAGCCACTGTCCACTGCACCACCTGCACATTCATGTTTACATAATCTAGTAAACCGAAGCTGTCACCCATCTAGGTAATGACCAGGCTTGATGTTGCTTAACTTTGGTGATTGTACAGGAACTGATGTTTCAATATGATGCAGTCATAAGCCTCTTGAGTTGGTTTAAGTGCCATGGAAAGAGTGTATTATCCTCACATAGCTTCACCAATTTCAACAAGAAGTTATAGGAGGGTGTTGTCCTCTATCTCTCTCGTCTCTCTAGTATGCCAATACCAACTCCCCAGGCAGTGAGGGGGGGATATCTTTTCCCTAAATGACGGAATTTTCCCTCACACACATACATGCACCTGATCCACCAACAAAATTCTTAACCTTCAATATTTTCTTTTGAATGCAAACCAGTGTATTTTCTTCCTTTTTTATTCAGTTATATAAAAACAAAAAATATAAAATACTGCATTGTTGAAATTACTCAGGTAAAAATTTTACTCATTTATATGAAACCATATAAAAATTTGATATTGTATTTTATAATATATTTTTTATATCGTATTTCTAAAAATGTCTCTATTAAAATATTTTGCTCAGGTAAAAATTTTACTCAGTTATATAAAAAGAAGAATTATAAAATACCAACTTGTTGAAATTGTCTTCCCTTTCTTTACACCCATCATTCACATGTGCAAAATATTGTTTCCACTACTTTTAGTTAAACTAGAAGTAATGCCTGCAACATTTGGCAACCATGATGTGACCTTAACATACACTTACAGCATCAAAAGTACTGAATACTTGACATACATTTAATGAAAGAATAGATGTTTTAGAAGAAAGAAAATATTATTCAGTACAATCTTTGATCCCTGGAGTTGCAAAAATGTCAAGTGTATCAATATTGTTGAAGTAATATTTTATTGTAAAAATGTTTAAAAAAAAAAAGAACATTCCTTCGCAAAGATAAAAAAAAACGAAATAAGCAAGAGTTACCTCCCTTCCACTCTTAAACCGACATTCGATCAAAAGAAATCCTTGTTTCCGATTTTTAAACTCAGTAATCTTTCCATCCTGCCTAATCCAACCTCGAAAAAGATGGAGTGAATTAATCAAAGATAAATAGGACAGAATTTTGTTTTTGAAAATTTGTTTCTTTTCAGACCAGATTTCTATAAACTTCTCTAACTTTAGATTATGGAGATATATTTTTTAAATGCTTATAACATTTGAAGTTGGAATTCATTGACTTCGTAAAAAAATGTATACATCTTTTTAAGGAAGTCTCAGTGTGTGTGTGTGTATATATATATACATATATATGAATATTTGTGACTATAAATATGACCATGTGTACATATATGCACATTCATTCAAAATCTGATTAGATGTAAATTTGGATAACATCCATTTTTTTAAAAAAAAAACAAAAAAAAAGTTCAAAATGTCTGCCTTTCACTCTTGTAATACCAAATGATTCTCTCCAGATCTATACGGATATATTTTCACAGTTTTATTTATATGTAAATCATTTTTAAATGTAAAGCTATTTGTTGACCTTTGACTCAGCCAAATCTGGCCCAAAGTCACAAATATGAGAGCATTCAATAGAGAATGAACTCATTTACCATGGCTTGCAGGATAAGTATATTAAATAGCAGTTAATGATTTTGATTTTTTAAAGTATTCAAAGAAAGTAATAAAAATATATAATGTTCATCTTTGTGCATATAACTGAGAAAATAAATATATTTATCTCTAAATTTTGATTGGATTAATATTTTCTTAATTTAGTGTCTGGCTGTGTGTAATTAGATAAGAAAACATCTCGCCATAGGCTCTATACACTGTGATAATTCTTATTGCTTAATATGGGATAATAAATCAGGCAAATTGCTGAAAAGTAGTGAAAAATTATATGAATTTAGGTTAAATCCATAGGACTATGTCTTTTTCTTAAAACTTAATGAAAATAATGTTTATTGATGCATTGTAGCCTGTGGAGTCATAGGTCAAAAATAAAACATGTATAATCATATCCCTGACTTATAAAGTGCATGACAAAAATTAAAGAAATTTGGAACACCAACAGTGCAATAATCAAGACATTGATACTTACATTCAAAAATAAATTACATTTAACTTTATATAACTAATAGTTTAAGAATATGATTTCTTATTCTATATGACTACTTTATGAAACTTAATAGAATGAATAATTTTATTTTTTATACTACATTAAAATAGGTACCTCAAAAAAAAAGTGATAGCTCAGGATTAAAATAAATTTTTAAAAATGAAAAATCTTTCTTCAAACTTTTATTTTTATTTTATTAGATTGTTTAATATTTTCAATACTGTATTTGAAACCGAATTTAAATTCATTTGAAGGATTTTTTTCAAAATCATTAAAATTGCTAAAAATCAGCTACACAGTCATCCCTTGTTTATTGTGGTTAATTAGTTCCAGTTGCAATAAATGAATTTCAGTGAAGTAGGATTATTTATAAATTGAATATTTTCATAGTTAGAGCATAGAAAACCTGTTTACGATCTTCTAAATATGGTTTTTGACATTATAAGAGTTCTCTAGACATGAAAATATAGCCCAGTAGTCACCTTTACACTTATATTAACAAAATAAGAGAAAATATGACATATTAGATGTTAGAAATGTCATATTATTATTATTATTGTTCAATGATGAAGCAATGAAGAGATGTAGTGCACAAAAAAGGTTACTTCTCCATTAAATCATTTGCATAAACATCTCTTTATACCTTGGAATGACTAATAAGCATAATTTGATGTTTTCTTTTCAGCACATCTTTGACATCATTTATCCTATTTGCATAACTATCTTTGTATGTAGTTTTTGTTTTGTTGCCAAAAATAAAATTTGGCTTTATTTTAATCAAATACTATTGCCTTGTTGTTTTGTACTTGGTTCACTCTCAACTTACTATCTTCTGAATAATTTTGTTTGTGGACTCCTTTGTACTAACACACAGCCAAACACATCCCCTACAAGTGATCCACAGCACACCCGCAACAATAGCCAAGTAGTGAACAGTATGTTCTGATGTACCGTGATAAGTGAATTTCCACGAAGTAGGATTCTTTATTTATAAATCGAATATTTTCATAGTTAGAGCATAGAAAACCTGTTTACGATCTTCTAAATATGGTTTTTGACATTATAAGAACTCTCTAGACATGAAATAACACCCCTGTAGTCACTTTTATACTTATATATATATATATATATCACCCAATATATTAGACAAAATAAGAGAAAATTATATATATTAGATGTTACAAATATATTATTATTACTGTACGTTAAAATCACACACAAAGTTTTTACACGTACATCACTTCATCATTGAACAAGTTGCATTATTTTCTTAGGTTAATGCAAACCTAGGAAAATAATGTAACTTGTTTGATGATGAAGAGATGTATTGCACAACAAAGGTTACTGCTTCTCTAAAGCATGGCTTCAGTAGAAGAGTCTTCAGGTGGTGTGTGTCATATTCTGCTGAAGGCATACTAGACCTAGGCGGTGGATGTCTGAGTGCGTGGCTGAAAAACATTGTGATAGGCAGTTGTTGGTGCTGTCTTTTCATCTGCATGAGGAGGCTTTTGTAGGGCTCCATTGCTTGATGCAGTGCATTCCAGAACTGCAATGCATGCATCATTCGTGGGTCCGATTTGCCAATCATGTTCTGCACTTCCTTAATAGTTCTCCCGATTTGCATGAGACGCTTAAGTGTAAGGCCAACTTCCTCCTCCAGACCCCCAGGAACTTCTGGCTGCTCTTCCTCCTCCTCACTGGCAGACATAGTCATCACCCGCAATTCCTCGTCAGTTAAGGGATGAAAATGCATCTTCTGCAGCACATCTGTGTCATCGTTCAAACCAAATCCTCTCCTTCCAGCATCCATGCTAGCTCAACTGCCTTATCCACTAAATCATTCACTTATATCCTCTGGGGGGAATCCTTTCTAATTGTGGACAATTTCAGGCCACAACTTCTTCCAGCTGAAAAGATCTGAAAAAACCGCGATAGAGTGAAGCTGCAAAAGTTGAAGCATGAAGTGGCAAAGGACAACTGCATTAGCAAATCTGTCAATATGACGTGATTCTCTTAATTAAAAAATCTTACAAAAATAAAATATACTTTACTGAAAAATTATTTGAAGAAGATTAGTTGATTATTTAATTGTTATGAAGTTTTGACAATTATCTTGATAGACTTATATTTGGAACTTTTTTCTATGGGGGACATATCTGTAAAAATTACTTGATAATCTGACCACCATTTTTATATAATTTTTTTTTAACTATCCAGTAGTTTTAAAAATTTAGCAAAATATTCTAAGTAATATAATGTTTTATTGAATTTTATGTACATTGGCTTTCAATTTACTCTAGTTACTATTCTTATTTTTTATCAAGTTTCATTTTACTCATCTAAAATATTTCATTAACCAAGCATTTCATAAAAAAAAAATGATTAATAAAAAAGAAAATCTATAATGATCAATTTACAATGTATATATATTTAGGTAACTCAAAGAAAAATGATACTTAAAATTTAAAATGAATTTTTTAAAATTCCAGGCTTTTCTTTATGACACCCCTTGGAGTGACATTTTCAACCTCCCAGTTGAAAATTGCACCACTGAGGTTTCTTCTCAAAGCTGGCATGGACACCTTCATCTCTTCTCAGAAATACCAGGTAAAACTTTGATCATGCTCAGCTGCCATAGCACACAGGTACCAGTATTTCCGGCTATGCCAGTGTGACAGCTCTTGTCATAGCAGGTGCCTATTTGTTACTGCTTGTAACAAATGTAAGTGAGTCCTCGATAAAGTCCCTGTTTGCTGAAAGAATGAAGCTCTGCATAGGCTCTCAATACTTTGGCTCTCATAACTACTGGCACCACTGTAATAGGGTATTAAATATGTGCAAGGTTTTTATTCCCTCCTCTTCAATTGATTTGAGGTGTTATCATCCTCTATTGATAAAGCTGAATGTTTTGCCTGTAAATTCTTTTCAAACTCTACTCTTGACTCATCTGGAGTATCCTTGCTTAACTTCCTACTTAGAACAGATTCTCTGATGAGTGAAATGCATATAACCCTTTCCATGGTTTCTGCTGTCATCTCCGATCTTGATCCCGACAAAGCATTTCAACCTCATCCCTGTAATAGTCATTAAGAAGTGCACTCCTGAAGTAGCTCCTATTCTCTGCTGAACTGTATAATAAATGCCTCCTGCTTTCCTGCCTGCTGGAAGTCATCATCTGTTGTTCCAATTTTTAAGAACACTGGTGAATAATCTGATCCACCCAACTATCAGCCTATTAGCCTTCTACCTCTTTTTGGGAAACTCCTAGAAGACCTAATCAATACTGAATTGGTTCATCATCTCTCATCATAGGGACCTTTATCAGACAACAATATGGCTTTCTTTTCTCCAGACCAACTGCTGAGATACTAACGATAATCATGGAAAGAGTCTGTCATGCTCTAGATAAAATTGGTGAAGCCTGGTCTGTAGCATTGGACATCTCGAAAGCCTTTGACAGGGTCTGGCATTCAGGTTTTCTTCACAAGCTGAAAAGTTACAGTATATCCAGGCACGTTTTTGAGATGATCCATTCGTTCCTATCAAATCATGAAATGAAAGTTGTCCTGAATGGCCACTCATCTACATCCTAGTGTTGAATATGAAATAGAAATAACTTTCTTTCCTCCACTGTTTTCAAATTTGTGAGCCCATGCAAAAATTTATTTTGACCAATGAAAAGGGATTGGCTCCAGCTGAAGAAAAGAGCAAGGCAAAGTTTAGTGAGCCTATGTGAAAATTTAATTTGACCAATAGAAAAGGGAGTCACTTACAAACTGAGGAAAAAAAAGTAACGAGCCAATGTGAAATTGCTTTTTGATATAAATAGGCAGAGAAAGTTGAATCAAGGGAGAGGGAGAAAAAGAAGAAAGAAGCAAACTTCTGCATGTCTGAATAATGCCGGTATCAAATTACATGATACATTATCAGCCTCTAATAAGAGCAGGGCAATTTTAAAGAATTCTATTCAACTCCAAAGCTAAGTACCTTAAAATATATCTTTTTATTCATGTTGAATACTACCATATAACTTTCATGTGAAAAATAAACTCTCTCAATTTGTTTGAAATATTTTGGAATATTATTTTGTGTCCGATGATTTAATCTGAACATTTTCTCTTCTTGACAATTCATCAAAACTACGAACATTAAATATTTGATTCCTTTTCCTGAAACAAGCTAGTGGCAACTTAAAATGTATAAATAAATTCCTTATCTTGTTCTGTTAAATATAACATGTATATTTCCTCGTCATTATCCCTCAATACTTCAACCTTTTGTACTAACGCGGATGTCTCCCCAAGGCTCCATCCTTGGTCCTACGCTGTTTTTAATCTTCATTATTGACCTTCCTGATGACATCAGCTTTCAACTTGGCATCTATGCTGAAGACAAAACCCATTTACTCCTGCTTTGATAGTAAGGCTGATCAGTCAGATGAGGTCAAAATGGCAGCTGATGTACAAAATGATTTCAAGACCGTCATTAACTGGAGAAAAAGATGGCTTGTCAATTTTAACACCTCTAAAACTCAACTTATCTCCATTAATCATCTGAGAGCCTCCTTGCTGCCAGGAAAATGACTTGTTATGTCTTCTTGGGTTTATGTTCTCTGCTGATATGAAGTGGAAAGATTATATTGAATCTATTGCTAGGTCAGCCACTAAGGAAGTTTGATTACTATGTAGGGCAAGACAATTCTTCTCCCCAGAATCTATCTTACATATCTATAAGTCTACCATTCATCCATGCTTAGAATATTGCTGCCATATATGGTCTGGTGCCCCAGCTATTTACCTGGAGCTCTTTGATAAAATCCAAAGAAGAATCAACAATATTATTAGTCTTCATCTGGCAGCTAAGCTTCAGTTACTTACCCACCACCATAAGGTTGCTTCTCTATGCTTTTTTTTATAAATACTTTTATAGTAATTGTTTGGATGACCGATTTACTATGGTACCTAGACTATATGAATTTAAGTGCAATACTAGACTGGCAGCGAGATCTCATCAATTTACAGTTGAGTTAGCAAGATGTAGCCATAACTTCTATGCTAATAGTTTCTTTTCTCACACTTCTCATTTGTGGAACTCCCTTCCAGTTCCATGCTTTCTAGCCAGCTTTAATCTGCAAAAATTCAATTACTATCTACTGTCCTCCTGATTGTTCTTTTATCTTTCTATTCATTACTAATCTTTCTGTTTCTAATTCCTCCACACCCTGTAACCCCTTGTGTCTTAGTGGCTGTACTGATTTGCTTGGGGTGATACCAATTTAAAAAAAAAAACTTAGTGAAAGCAGATAAACTAAAATTCATATGGTATATTTATCCTATAAATAGATAAATATATCTATATATATATCCTGAAAATTTAACCAGCATTGGTTAATACCAATTTTATTGTAAAAATGTTGATCTCCCTCATACAATCCAACATAGTATATATTTATATATGAATGTATGAGTGTGTGTGTGTATATATATATATATATATATATATATATATATATATATATATATATATATATATAGGACATGTGTGTAGCATAGGAAAACAAAATAAGACTGTTTATAATATTAAATGACAGTAACTACATCACAAGGTGAAATGTTTCAGAATATTGAAATATAATTTTCTCAGTGAATGTGTATTTCTTGTCCAGAGCTAAGAATAAAAACTAATAGAATCTTTGAGATTTCTTTAAATGTCCATATTTTTGGATATATTGAACAGATACAAATTGGTGGGCAAAATAAATATTCGAGAGAATAAAATATAGTGTCAGAACATTATTTGAAATTTATTTTAACAAACATTAAATTACAAATAATGAAAAAAAATTATGTGGTTAAATATTCTAGTTATTTTCTGAGTATAGTGATATCTGCATCTATACGTGTCCACATTAGCAGATAATAAAGATAGATAAGTCTCTTTGTATGATATGTAGGTGATAGCGAGGCTCAATTAGCAGATGATTCCTTCATATAATATACAGTCAATAGTGTGTCCTCATTATCAGATAAGTCTCTTCGTATAATGTTTCAGTTGAAGGAGATACTTTGTTATCTTAGTTCATCAATGAATATTTGAATAGTTAATATGTTTGTATGTATGAGTTCATAGGAGGAATAATATAAAATAAACAATCTTTTTTTTTATCAGGATATCATTTCTAAATAGATAATCTATAAGAAATTAGAATCTTTGTACTCTTATTTTTCCATATAAATCTTGTGGCATAATCAGATAATTTCTTGGGATATTTTACAGCACATTTTTTCTACTTTAATTTCCACACATTAAGCCTTTGTTGCCTACTAAGATAATCTTAGTAGATATCAAAACAAGCAAGTCTTCCTTTCTTGGTGATCAGTTCAAGTATTTCTTTTCTTCTTTTTGCATATTAAGCCTCGTGGTATACCCAACTAATCTCAGTTAGCATTAAGACAAAAGGAGCCTCTCTTTTTGTACAAAAATTGAAACTCAAACTTTCTACTCTTTTTCTGGTAGAAAGGAGTTGTATCTATTTGTTATGATGTTGATTTGGGTTTAGTAGAGACAAATGCCAAATAACATGTAACAATAAAAAGGGTTTTAATAGGTTGGTAAAAAGGTACAGAAATCGCCTGAGTAGTCAATAACTAGCTCAGCTAAGAACTTCTCTGTCTTTTGACATGCCACTATTTAAAGTCTTTGTTCGCAGACAAGTTCATCTTCAAGAGGGGTGGTAGGTTTCTGATAACACTATTTAAAATACAAATTTTAATGTAACCTAAATAAGTACAATAATGAATCACATGCAATATAGGTGAACAATTCAAGCAGAACAATTGAAAATAAATACAATATATTTAAATACAGTGATTTACCAAGCATAGCTTAGATGTTGCACAAGGCCGAAAGTAGGGGGCACCCAGTGAGGATCAAACTCACTACTCAGTCGTAATAGTTCTAGCGAGACAAGCTTGCTAACCATTACACCACCTCGAGGTGCCCCAATATATTTAAATATAAATTAGAGACATGTCATGATAGATCATTCCATCTTAAATCAATGATGTTTTGCAGCAATTTTTAACTTCAACTTGAGATTTTTCTTATTAAAAAGTTGAAGAATTTAACATATTCAACATTATGGATAACAAATAGTGAATTTTCTATAGTTTTTTTTTTTTTTTGGAGACTTAACATGAGCAAAACAGAGTCATGGATTTGAATGAAAAATATAGATCCCAAAATCAGGTCAAAATCCATGAAATTTTTTCATCATTTAATAATAATCAGTTGTGCTTAGTTTAAATTATAACACATATCAATGTAGACAGAAAAAAGCAAATGTTGATAAGATGGTGAGGATCCCAAAGCACTGCCCGGGGCCCACAATCAGGTTTGATCCCCGCTCGTTGGAAGGTTTAGGGATAGTATGTAGTATCATATTAAAATGTGCCCAAACTTTATTTTCTAACCAACAACAGACAATATTGCAAACATGCCAAAAAGATTCCACCACAGAACACACACTGTTTGAATCAAAGGTGTTTATTAGTTAAAAGTTAACATCACCATGTAAAATATTTGGTGAATCAGAAAAAAATAAACTCTATTTTCGCAAAAAAATTTTTTTAAAATTTAAAAATCCACAGATATTGACTTTCAGTGCAGATATGCAGCTGTTCAAACACAGGGTTAAGATGTGGCTATATAGCTTTTTCCTTGCCCCCAGCACGTACTGGAAGAATCATATTTCAGCGAATCATCTCCAACAACAGTAGAGATGGTCAATGAATCTTTGATGATGAACATGTGTCAGCAACTTCAAATGAATCAGCTACATCAACAACAGCTTGGAAAGTGAATCTTTGCTGATAAAATCTTTTCTCAACAACAGATTTTTATGGTAGACCAACTACTAAAAGTATTTTCTAAACAGTAACTTTTTCTGCAAACCCAAAGACTTTCACTCAACTAAAGACTATTTTTAGTATTTATTGACTATTTCAAATTGATGTACATATGTTTGTAGATACAAATGATTTATTTAACAGGCATATTCATCTTTTCTTTATTTTTATTTTATTATTGTTTGTAATTCTGGACAACTGATTTCTTACACTATTTTCAGCTACAAATTATTATCAAATTTCATTTAAGTGAGTATTTGCATAATTAACTGGCCTGTTTATCTCAGTAACAGTTAGATTAATATCATTTCCATTATTCCTTCTGAAACAGAACACAAGTAGTAAAAAATGCGAGTTGCCATCATCGGAGCCGGCGTGTCTGGTATTGCAGCTTTAAAATGTTGTATGGAAGAAAATTTGACTGCCGTTTGCTTTGAACAGAACGATACATTCGGCGGATTATGGGAACATAATGCCAACCCGGTACCAAATGAAACGACTGTCACCAAACAAGTGGTTTGTAATACAAGTAAAGAAATGATGGCTTTCAGTGATTTTCCTCCGCCACAAGAATTTCCTTTGTATTTACCACAGTATAAATACAAAGAATATTTACAGCTCTACGTGAAAAACTTTGACTTAGAAAAACATATGAAATTCAACAAAAAAGTATGTAATATTCACTATCAAAATAATAATTCCTTTTTTTTTTATTTGTATATCTTTGAAATGTTGAATTGCTCAAAAAATGTTTTTTTTATTGAAATTATAAAAGGCGAATGCACTTCTTTACTTATATATAAATATCAACTGCCCTTCTTAAAATTTAGCATACGTTTTTTTCATGTGTATTAAAAAAAAATAATCAATTTTATTATTGGCTCTTGAATATATTCATTTTGATTTATTTTGTCATATTTGAAAAAATAAAAAAACTGCAGAAGTAATTTTCATCTTGTTTATTGTTTCTTCTCAGAAAAATATTTGAATAATGGTGATATCATAAAAAATATTGTAATTTATCAATGCTGGAAATATTTCCTTAACTTTGTTTCTTCTTTTATGTGCAAAATCCTTTCATGATGTGGGCAATCATGGCACTTTAAAATTTCCAGTTTTTTTATATCTTCCCATCGAAATGCATTTATAACAATCCATTTTTCTTGCTTATTACCATTTTAATTTTTCTTGAATTTATTTTTAGGACAGGGTTAAGCCATTTTTTGTCTGTTATTGTTAATAATTCCAATTTTTCTCAGTTCTAAAAAATCTCTCTTTAATTTCTCTTGGAGGACACATTATTTGTGAAATTTCTTAGACACTCAGACCAGTAAATGTTGTCAATATTATTTATTATAAACATACCATATATATATATATATATAAATAATGTGTGTGTGTGTATATATGTATATATAATGATATAACGATATATAATTTTGTATAATTTCATATATCAACAAACAATATTTAGAAAAATAGTATGACAAATTGGAAAAAAAAACCTTTTGTCATGTGTTTCATCCATTAGAATTTCATCAGACTGGGCTTTGTTGATGTTGTCTCATCTATATGTGTGCATGAAATGAGAGTTGCTGGTAGTTTGAAAATTTTGAAGGAGGAATTTACTCTATCAAGTGTAGGAATTGCCAGAATAAATACAATGGAGAAACGTTAAGAAGCTTAAACTATATGAACATGAAAGGGACATTTTAAAAAACATCACATAAAATGCATTGGTTGTTCACCTTAACAAAACTGATCACAATTTTGACATAGGGAATGGTACTTTGATTAAAAGAGAAAATAATCCACTAAGATGGAAATGTCTGGAAAGTCCCTTGATTGCTAGTTCAGCCAAAGTAAATTTGCATCCAGGCTCTTACAATATATCACCATTCTTGGTAGATTTTCTGTTGTCACAATGTGGGATAGTCAGGGACAACGGTGATGGAGAGAAAAAAAATATGGCTGAATATGGCTTGATTGAAAAAAATATTCTCCTCTCCCAAAAAAACATTCTTTCAAAAATGTTGAAACCAGCAGTGTCTGTTGTTTCATGTGCATGTGTCGACGTGACATCAACAAATCCCAGTTTGATGAAATCCTAACAAAACAAGTCACAAAAACTTTTTCCAGTTCGTCATACTATTTTTCTCTCCCTCTCTATCCTATCTGTCTATCTATATCTATCTATCTATCTCTATCTATATCTATCTATCTCTATCTATCTATATCTATCTATATCTATATATGGTATGACTAAGTGGAAAAAGTTTACTTCTAACATGTTTCATCCTTCAAGACTTCATCAGACTAAATTTATTATGTTGGTATGACCACACATGCACTCGAACGAGGGGTGATGGAGATTTTAAGTTTTTTTTTTACATCTAGAAAAATTCATTTAGAGTTTTTTCTTTCTATCACTTTTGTTAGTAGGTATTCAGCTACATATAAAAACAAATCCCCATCACCCCTCCTTCATGCACATGTGTAGTCGTACTAACATAATAAATTTAGTCTGATGAAGTCTTGAAAAGCAAAACATGTCACAAGTAAACTTTTTCCACTTTGTCATGCAATTTCGCCAATACGTTTCTTGATATATGAAAATATATATCGTTATCTTATATATATATATATATATATATAGGCCAGATGTAAATAAACCTGTCATTCTTGACAGGTATTATATACATTTATATATTTAAGAAGAAGCAAGTGAAAATCCTAATAATATTAAAGGACTTAATAAAATATGCTGTCATTTGTGACAGTATGGGTAAGCTTCTGTGTTATGCATGTATGTATGAAGGATGAAAATTTATCCTCTCTACAAAGAAGCCTTTAAAAATAAAATTCTGATGTTTACTCAAATTTTGAAAACTGGATTGTGGTGAAAACTTTTTAGCACTTCTTCATATATAACATGCATTATTAGGAAATAAATTTTTGATAAATCCATTTCAAATAAAAATTATCTTTTACTATTCTGGATTAACTCATTTCAGTCTGTTTTTTCATTGCAGTTTATTTCTCCCCCAAAATTATTTTCCCAAAGTCCAAGTCTAAAATGATTTGACCTGCATCAAGTTTACCTCTACTAAAAACTATATAGGGAAAAATAGGGCAGATTATATGAAGCAATATGACATTATTCCAGACCAGAAGTTTTAAAATTTTTTATTTCAATTTTTATTTTTTCAATAAGTCAAAACAGTAGAAATAAAAAGGAACTGGTCTACGTTTTAGGTGGAGCGTATTTTTAATACATCCTCTTTATATGCTTATATGTACACAGTTTCCTGTTTGGTTTGAAAACGAGAGAATGAATATGTTTCTTGTTAAATAAAAGACGCTAGAAACGTTTGCACATATCTAATATTGATTATTCAGTTTTCTTTCTGTTATGTAAACAATAAAAATCAAATAATCTGTTTTGGAAGTTGTAAGAATGTAAGGGAGACAACTCCTAAATTCTTTATCACTATTTTTTTTCTATTTAGTTTTAATTTGTTTCACTCTGATTATTTTTCTCCATTTTCCATCTTTTATTATCCTGATATTTTCACATATCTTTAATAGTTTTCCATCAATAAAAATTATTTGTATACTAAAGTGTTTTGTAACTTTTTATAGTTTTTATTTTTATTTTTTAAAAAAAGAGACTAAACTACTCTGTATTAATCTTCAATTCTGTTCTCTCATTGACTGGAACCAATTTCAAATCATTTAAGGTGACATCATTTACTGCCAAACTGAATTTTTACGTGAATTTCTTTTTTTTTTTTTTTTTTTTTTAGCCCAAAACACCTACATAAACAGACAAAAACAAAATCCTTGAATGGAGCAACATTCAAATATTCGTACAGAAGAAATTAAAAAAAATAAAAATGCACTTTGGAAAGTTTACCGATTATATAAAATAACTAATTCAGAAATTTGTAAACTTAATAAAAAATTGATTAGATAGAACTTGTCAATATTATTTAACAAAACTTGTTTGAAAAAATTTTGCTGCTTAAATACAGCTTGTCTAATTATAACTATAAATTACGATTTTGGAAAGTGAAAATTCCACTAAAATATTTTGGAAAATTTCCACATTTCATCTGAAATCAGGAAAAATGGTCAGAATATCTGAATTTATGCTGACTGATAATGTGAATTTATAATGAATCAAAATGTAAACACATGACATTAAGTCTTTTGTGTTAATTCTGCTCCATTTACCAGTATAATTTTAATAGAAGAGATGATTATCTGTGCAAATACCTAAAAAAGAATTCTGGAGAAGAAAATGTAAAGAATCACTTCTCAAACCAAAGGGAAAGTAAATTCATGGATTCAAAGATTTTATTTATTTGATAAAAAAAGGAGGAAACTTTAATCTGGAAGATTCTTAAGATTTCAAATGTATTTCAAACTGTCTTTTTAATTTTGCTAATTTTACATTTGAATTTTAACCATGGGTTATATTGGAGTGAGAAATGGCCTAATGGAGAGGACATGATAAAAATGACAGATTCAAATGTTGGTGACTGATTCTTGGTTTACTTTCTGTTTATACTTTCTGAAAAGGCATGAACCCAAATGTTGCTACATCTTCTCATTTTAATATATAAATTTATGTTCAAAATGTCAAAGTAAAAGAGACTAAAAAATGCAGTCTCATATAATATTTTTTCTTGTTAGAATTTAAATCTACACATGAGTTTCAAATGGACAGTGGGTGGGAATAAAAGGGGTGGGTAGAAGAGTTAGTTAATTTTGCATTGCAGTAATAAGGAAACACTTTGAGCTAGAATGCTCATAAGAGGAAATTTCTTGAATGCTTAATAAAATGAGTGGTTGGAATAAGCATATCCTGGGTGGATTTTTCTCAAAAGAAAAAGAATAATCATCTCAGACCATCTATTTAAAACTGAAAGGATATATGCAGACATCAGCCTACTTCAATTTTTTTTTTAAATTGTGAGAATATATAGTGATGGAAATAAGTATAAGACACCCAATGAAATTGTTAATAATTTTCTTATTACTGCACAAATTCTTCTGAAAATTTGTGTGTGGTACCAAGATCTGATGGGTATTAGTATACATATTCGATTTTATAACAACTTTCCACCAAAAAAGATAAGACAATTATTAAGAAAAATACGTTTTTGAGGGTTGAAATAAGCATAAGAGAGCTTTGAAAATTTGTATTTAACAGCAATTTTTTTTGGTGGAAAGTTGTTATAAAATTGAATATGTATACTAATACCCATCGGATTTAGGCACCACACATAAATTTTCAGATGAATTTGTGCAGTAATAAGAAAATTATTAACAATTTCATGGGGTGTCTTATACTTATTTCTACCACTGTATTTTTGAAATACACCTCCACCTCTACCCTAACTGTCAAAAAACTAATTTCACAGTTAAAAAGAACAGTCACTTGCTTTTGATAATAAACAAAAAAAATCTGTAAGAAAATCATTATTTCCAATTATCACCCAGAAAGAAGTTATACTCTTGTAATGGATGTCTTGGGTTGACTTTTCTAAAAAAAAAAAAGTAAAAAAAAAACAAAACGAAAGTATCATCACTCCGGCTTGTTTATTTGAAATGCAATGATGAATTCAGATATCAGTTGACTGAAAAGAAAAATCAAATTTCTTTTCAAAATTGTTGGAATATATTTCTTGAAATCCACTCCTGCCCACAAAGGCTAAAAACAAATTTTTACAATTGAAAGAGAGAAGACCAAAATCAAAAGAAAAAAACTTTGAAAAGTTTATTCTTTCCAATTATCTCCCCTAAATGATACTCTTGAGATGTTGGTGACATGCAGTGGCAAAGAAATTGACTTAGAATAGGAAACCAGATAATCTTAGAATTGCTGGTAAACACATGCTGTCTCCTGGCATTTGTTTGGTTTTTAACCACAAAAGAAGATAACATATTTGATAATCAAGTTAGCCATTATCATTACTTTTTTTTAAAAATTTTTTTAATTAGGTTCAAAAGTGTGAATATAAAGAAAATAAATGGAACTTGAAAGTGGAAGATTTGAAGACAAATGCCATCCATGAAGAAATCTTTGATGCTTTAATGGTTTGCAATGGAATTTTGAGTAAACCAAGAATGCCAACATATTCAGGAATTGCAACATTTTCTGGACAAATTCTTCATTCACAGCTATATCGAAAAGCTTCAGATTTTTCTGACAAAAGAGTTTTGGTAATTGGCATGGGAAATACAGGAAGTGAAATTGCAGTAGAACTGACAACACAAGCTAAACAGGTAAGTAAAGATTATTGATTATACAAATCAATATATATTATTAATCTTAACTTTTATCTGAACTTGCAATATGAAATGTTTTGACAATTATTCAGACTACAATCTGTATGCCGTTTATGTGATGTGACAAATTCTTTGTCTTCTTCATATATGCCATCATATTTTTCAGTCTTTGAATGTCATTTTATTTTCAATGAGAGAATCATAGCTTTAAACACTTTACTGAACCAAGTGGTTAAAAAATCTTGAGTAGCATTTTAAGATTATCAAATAATGTAGCAAAATTCTAAGTAGTATTGTGGCAAGTGTACTTGCCAGTTAAATAGGGCTTTAGAGTTTGATGTCTCAATTGGAGAGACACTGTAAATTTTAAACATTATGCAGGTTATGACTTCACCTGCCAAATTTATCCCAGATAACACATTCAGGGAATTGGTGTTATGTAATGGTAGATTTATTATTTTCTTAATGATTATCTTCAGTAAATTTTTGAAATGGTTTCTATTTGTTTCTGAATGACTATTTTTTTTTAATTAGGTTTATGCAAGCACAAGAAATGGGAGATGGATTGGCAAAAGACTAATTCCTGTTGGTTTACCAACAGATGTCCAATTCTTCAAAAGAATAAGCGGATTCTTTTTGAAGTTTATACCCAGAAAGTTTCAGCAGCTTTGGTTTGAAAATCTTTTGGCTTTAAATCATAAATTCTTTGGACTGAATCAAAAGTCCGACATATCAGCAAAAACACTAACTATAAATGATGAAATTATTGACAAAATTTCTTGTGGGAAATTAATTTTGAAACCAGATGTGGAAAGATTTACTGCTCATGATGTTTACTTTGTAGATGGAACAGTTGCAACTGATATTGACATTGTAATATTTGCAACTGGATATGAAATAGACTTCCCATTCTTGGGAAAATCTGTACTGAAGATAAAAGATAATAAGCTGTTTGCTTACAAGCACATTTTTCCTCCTGAATTGATTGACCAAAATGTTGCTATAATTGGTTGTATGTTTGCCTTTGGAGCAGCAGCTCCACTGCATGAGAGTCAGTGTCGTCTGGCTACTCAATTGTTCAAGGTAATGATTTTTGTTTCTATTGTTGCGTCATTATAGCTTAGTATTGTTATCCATTTTTTCTGATAAGTCAACTACAATAAAAGCTCAAATATTATCCAACACTTGGAAATGATCAAATGAGGTTAAGGGGAGATAATTAAATGTTTTAACTAATTTTACATGAAACTATATTTATATAACATAATTATTGCAGTTTTATATATATATATATATATAAATGTACTGTCAGTTATAGAGCTAAGAATACTGTATAGCTTTAATAACCAAACTGGTTGGAAGGAACACATGATAGTTATAAAAATACGCACTTAAAAACTAACTTTTACTTTGGCTAAAGGCAACTCTATCAACAGAAGCCAGAGGCAAATGTCTCAGCAAGCCAAAAATTATTTACTTATATTTGATATACTCCAGCTTGCATCTATAGCATAAAAACTTGTTTACTATGCTTTTAAAATACTCCTTCTCAGATGTCACCTGTTTCCCTACTACCCTCAGATTCATTAGTGATTCTGTTGAGATGGAAAAATTGGCTTTTCTTTGAATATAAAGCCAAAGGTCAAACATTCAGACATTCATGCCACAATTAATATTTGGTCATTCTTAGATTTCTATTTTTCCATCTACCAACCAACTAAGCAAAGAAGAAGGCAAAAGAGAATTGAAATATTCTTAGAAAACCATATTGTCTTCTGAATTGTCATTTACTTTAAATAATCAACTGAGAATAAAAAAAAATTATATCTGATTTCTTTTTCATCAAGCATAGGAAATCAGTCCAGAAAGTATCCAGCCATTTAAGACAATGATACCTTAATCTCCTTCTCTCTGATTGTTTGCCAATTTTCATCAAGATCAAACAAAACATTCTTGAGATATTCAAAATGGTTGGATTATTGATGCAAAATTTTGAAGGGAATAAACAAAAATAGATTAAAAGGAAAAATTCTTTTGTAATAAAAGGCAAACCTATCAAAATTATGTTACAATTTCTCATAATTTTTCCTTTTCTTTAATAAGTTAAATTGTTGCAATGTATTAAGATTAATAATGGCTTAAATATTTCCTATTTGTGTGAATATTTGAAGATATTTGGTGATTTTTGTGTGAGATATTTTATAAGAAATCTATGATTTTGTATTCTGAGAAAATAGAATAATGATTTTATCAAATATCATCGTCTGAGTTTCCTAAAGTTTCTGGGGTTTTCTTTCAGGGCCTAGTAAAGTTACCCCCAAAAGAAGAAATCCTTGAAGAGATCAATGCAACACTTGACACCCAACGGAGTGTTGATGTCATAGGCTATCAGGATGCATTGTGTGAGTTCATTGGTTGTAAACCAAATATATGTAAGTTGGCCTTTAATTGTATATCTATTGATTGACTCTGAAGAGATTGCTAAGGGTCTTGACTGCATTAGGATCATGTCTATTTTTGGAATTATATATAATTGAGAAGAATGTGCTTGTCCAAGCCATTACATATATTTCCTCAAATTTAAGTTGACCATTAATTAAATTTTTTTCAACCTGACACTATTTCTTCTCATTATAAATATCATCTTAGTAGATACATATGTTTATTTACAAACAGGAAAATTAATTATTTACCAAATTTACCTTTGGACTCTTATCCTCATCTTTGTTGTTATCACAACGTTTCGGCTCTTGTGCCCTCCAGCTTTCATCAGGTGTATATTGATCCAGGTAACCTTCAGGAAATTCCTAACTGAACCCTTTATTTAATTTATAGGGATAGATTGTTATTGTTATACTGTCCATGTCAGGGGATATCTCATATACTGCTTGATTATTGCTCTCCCTATTTCCACTGAGTTCAAGCACACACTGTCCAGCCTAGGGTGAAATTAATGTCAACTGGCCTAAGTCATTGAAAGTCTTACTAAAGAAAATTTACCTCTTGGCTGGAATCCAAGCCTTCATTATTTTTTTATGGTAAACCTCGTTTTAGTGAGTTATGCCGTTTGTGTTTTACTGAGGTCCTTACAGCAAGGCAAGGCTTAATTAGACATTCTGAAAAATGGGCATCACTTATTGGGACATTTCAGTGTTTATATCTGCTAAAATATATTTTCATATCTAGTGGCATAGCTAGAGTGGGGTAAAGTGGGGTGGCCCACCCCAGGTAGCACTTTTATGGGGTGTCACTTTTGTGTCTGTTCTGGGCTACAAGTCTGTATAGATTGTATTGAAATAAAAGTGATTTTAATTTTGGGATAGTACTCACAGTTGAAGGATCTTCCTGATTTCAAGTAACTTAAACTATGGCATAGATATTGACAGATGAAATAGTTTTTGATGATAATATTGAAGAATTTGCCAATAAAAAAGCAAAAGAGGTTACATTGTAGAAAGTTGTAACTTTCATTTCAAAAATAAAGATGGTCCTAAGATTTTACACTTATTTCCCTATATATCGTTTCTGCTTTTTAACTGTTACTGATAAAGTTTAAGTATGTTTGATGTGTACTTAAACTTTAAAGCATACTGTATTTGGATGTGAAAGTAATATTATAAGGATACACAAACTAGTTTTATTATAACTTTAAGTGTGAGTTACTGTGCAATATATATATATATATATATATATATATATATATATATTTGTAGAGGGCAGAGGGCAGCCTCAGACATCACACACCCTAGCTATGCCAATGTTCATACCTGAACTGTAAACAGGGGTGTTTATTCAAAGGCATGAACCCACTACAAACCATGCCTATAAAAACATAAATGAAATGTTTTTAAATCTGTTAGAATATTAACAGAAAAAAATTCATCAAAGATTTGGTTGAAACACAAGTAATGGGGAATTGTGTCAGGGCATCATTTCAAAGTGAAAAATAAAAATTGAAATAGTAACAACAAATAACATTTTTATTTCTCCTTCAGTACTGAGTACATTTTATCCTATCAAAATGATTTTATTTTTAGGTCATCTGCTCTTATCAGATCCATACCTTGGATTGAATGCCATTTTTGGCCCTTGTACTCCCTATCAATTCCGTTTGACTGGCCCTGGAAAATGGGCAGGAGCAAGATCTGCCATACTTGATCAATGGAAACGAATGCATTACCCGACAAACAAACACCTGAAATCAAATCTATCACCATGGATAAAAGACTTTCTAATTACATTTGTTATATTTTTTGTGCTGATTCAAATTTTTGTCATTGGAATATTCCTGTCAAAATAATTCTGACAGGATGAATATATGGAAAGGTTTTTTTTTCTTTTTCCTTTCACTATGTATAAAAATAGTTTTTCTTCTCTCTTTCAACATACATGCATAAAAATGATTTTTTTTTTCATTATACAAGTGGGAATTTTTTTTCTTTTCTTTATGTAAGAAAATGTTTTCTCTCTCAATATGGATTTTATGTTCTAGATATATTTCTCTAACATATTTCCTGTAAATTGTCAGAATTGTTATAATCAGTTATAAAAATGAACAATTAAAAGAAAACAGTTAACAGTTCAAATTTGAATACATAATAATTATGGTTTACAGTGATACAAGTCTCAGTGATTAACACGTAGCTGGGGGGAGAAGAAGTGGATTCATGCCTTTCCCTTGTGGTATTTGTGCATAAGTGAATATAATGAACCCAATTGGAACTGGAACTTGGCTCTCCAATTAACAATTTCATGCCATTTATCTCATGGCAAAAATGAATTGGATACTTGATATATATGCAATTAATAGATGTTTTAGAAGAAAGAAAATATTTTTTCAGTACAATGTTTGTTCCCTGGAGTTGGAAAAATGTCAAGTGTATCAGTATTTTTGAAGTAATATTTTGTTATATAAATAAATATAAAAAAAATCAACATTTCACAATGAATGATTTTCTAAAAACGTGGATGAGTTACCTCCCTTGCACTCTTAATTCAACTCTCTGATCGAAAGAAAGCCTTGTTTCCGATTTTGAAGTACGGTTTTTATTTCTTCCGCCCCTCTGCCCAACCTCCCCCAAAAGGTGCAGGAAATTAATGAAAGAAAGACAAAGAGAGCAGAATTTTGTTTTTGTAACTTTCCGACCAGATTTCTATAACTTGTATATAAACTATTGACTTTAGATTATGGAAGTAATTTTTTTAAATGATCATTCAGTATTTGAAGTTGGAATTCATTGCCTAAAGAATATTAACAACAACCATGGGCACATGTATAAGATTATGATTAAAAAATATTAGTCTATAAAAATATATATATATATATATATATATATATATATATATATATATATATATAAAGCAATCACTGTGTGTGCGTGCATAAATACTTGTGACTATGACCATGTGTACATATATGCACATTCATTCAAAGTCTGATTGATCTATCAAACCATTAAAAAAAAAAAAGAGTTCAAAATGTCTGCCTTTCACTCTTGTAATTCCAAATGATTCTCTCCAGATCTATACGGATATATTTTCACAATTTTATTTATATGTAAATCATTTTTAAATGTAAAGCTATTTGTTGACCTTGGACTCAGCCAAATCTGGCTCAAAGTCACAAATATGAGAGCATTCAATAGAGAATGAACTCATTTACCATGGCTTGCAAGATAAGTATATTAAATAGCAGTTAATGATTTTGATTTTTTAAAGTATTCAAAGAAAGTAATAAAAATATATAATGTTCATCTTTGTGCATATAACTGAGAAAATAAATATATTTATCTCTAAATTTTGATTGGATTAATATTTTCTTAATTTAGTGTCTGGCTGTGTGTAATTAGATAAGAAAACATCTCGCCATAGACTCTATACACTGTGATAATTCTTATTGCTTAATATGGGATAATAAATCAGGCAAATTGCTGAAAAGTAGTGAAAAATTATATGAATTTAGGTTAAATCCATAGGACTATGTCTTTTTCTTAAAACTTAATGAAAATAATGTTTATTGATACATTGTAGCCTGTGGAGTTATAGGTCAAAAATAAAACATGTATAATCTTATCCCTGACTTATAAAGTGCATAAAAAAATAAAAATGAAAGAAATATGGATCACCAGCAGTGGTAATAATCAAAACATTGGCACTTATGTTTAAAAATAAATTAAATTTAACCTTATATAACCAATAGTTTAAGAATATGATTTCTTATTCTATATGATTTTATGAAACTTAATAGAATGAATAAGTTTTTTTTTATACTACATTTTTCTTATATATATAAGTTTTCTTATAAATATATCAAAATGTGGAACAAAATAATAGTTTTTGTTTTTTTGTTAAATAGAAAGGCAGTTTCTGCTCAAGGTTAAATGACATTGAATGAAATGGACAAAAAATAAATAATTATAGCATATGATATATACATATATATGTTTTGTGTATGCACTGCTTAGAGATGGGAAAACTTCTCAATTCAGTTGTGGAATCTTCTGATGATGTATTAAAAATGCTGTAACAATTTAGTTTCCGGCTGTGTAATTTGGTAAGAAAACATCTCACCATAGACTCTATACACTATAATAATCTTTTTACTTAATATGGGATAATAAATCAGGCAAATTGCTGAAAAGCAGTGAAAAATTATATGATGATTTAGGTTAAATCTATAAGACTATGTCACTTTCCAATTATGATGGAAGAAAATATTGCAGATTTATTTGATTGCTTTCTACAATTTGATAATAATTGAGAAAAAATATTTTTCTTGGAGAAAAAATACAACTCAAGATACAAATTTTAATGTTTCTATCTGTTGCTTATTGACTGATTAAACAATATTTTCACTTTTTTTTAAATCAGAAATAATTTAAAAATAATTTGCATTTCAATGTCAAAGCAAATCTTCCCTTTTATTCTTCACTTTACCTTTTAATAGTTTTGCTGTAAAGTAGATATTTATTTGACCCCCCACTGAGTCAGGTTGTGACACAAGGTCAGTTTTTAACGTGGGGACCCAAATGTTTTCACTCGGGTCGCTGGTCCAAGCTGGTCATAGCTGGTCATAGCTAGTCCAGGCCAGAGCCGGTCCAAGCTAGTCATAGCTGTGATACCACCAGCACAGGGACGGATCCCTACACCAGGTAAGTATGAGTTTTGCTGTAAAGTATTATATCACAGTGGTTGATACTCAAGTCTTATGTAAGAGAAACCATTTATAGTCTCCACTCTTCACATATTTAAATTACTATTACAATTTTTATTACATTCCACTATCTTAATAATGAGAACAATAATTCATATCATGTCAGAGACCATAATTTATATAAAAGTATCTATTCTATAATATAAAACAAGGTAACTTTATATATTTATTAGTCTTGTATGATTATTTTCACTAATTGAGATAATGAAATGTTAAAACATTTCATTATCATTTCATTATCATAACATTTTCATGTTATTGTGACAAAATGTAAGGTGTTACACTATGACAATAAATGAATATCCCATTAATAAGTACAGGAGATCAGGCTACTAGTACATTGCCTTTTATTTCTTTTCATTCATATTTTTATTTTAATGATTTCAAAATCAGAATTCTTATAAACAATCAGTGGTAATATTTGAATCTCATTATGCTGTTATTCACTTTTAACATAGATTTATATTTGTAGAGAGAACTAACCCCAACAAACATAGCTATGTATGGTACAAGATCAAGGGGAGATAGAAAGTTTAAGGTAGAAAAGTTTGACCAATATTCTAAGTGGAAAATTCCTATTTACTTTTAAAATCTATATTGAATGTTCTGAATTTTTACTGTGATATTGGTAAGAAATTTGCAACTATCTCAACCACCAAGCAGGTTAACTGTTTGCCTCTGTATAAAATGTTTCTACCTATAAATAATACATGTGTGTATGAAAATGAATCAACTAAAAAGGAAAATCGAGGAACAGCAGCCAAGAGTGATTATGGTTTGAAAATACTGACATAGGCTTGTTATTCATTCTGATATGGTTGGAATTTTTCTTGATTTTTTGTAAAAGCTTAACCACAAAAAATTCTTTTTGTTTTAAAGATAAAAAAAAAACAAAATAACTTTTATATAGAATAAAGAAAAGATGTTTATATAATCTTATAGAAATCTTTCTTTATTCTCTGCAGATCAATTGTCATATTTTGTTCAGTTCCAGTCAAAATGAATGCTGTCATGTGCAGAAAATCTTGAGGTATGAAGAAAGATATGAGAGTAATTGCACAGTTCTTTTGTTCAACCCACACTTTTAAACAATTTGATTCTTTTTAGATTTATATCCATAAAGAAGATGTCCCAAATCTTTGGGGTGGATTTTGTGATTAAATTCAAGGTTTCTTATAAATATGTCAAAATATGAAATAAGATAATTGACATTTTTTTTTAAAAAGAAAGGTAATTTTTTTCTCTTGTGCTCTAAATTAAATGATGTTGTATTAAGAATTTAGTTATAGACACAAACAAACACTATTCATCATTATCAACAGCAACAACTACTACTACTACTGCTACTAATACTACTACTACTACTACTACTACTACTACAACAATAATAATCCCTAATCAAAATACAATGTGTGCAGATATAGATACTAAGTTACCCATGTTCTCAGAAAGTGAAACACACACTCAAAAGCGAATCCAAAACAAAACTCGTGAAATTTCACGCCTTGATTCAAAATGTTTTTCTGCCAATAGAAAACTAGGAAACATTTAAAAACAAAATTCAAATAATCTTCAATTCTCAGAAACAAATTCTTTTTTGAACTTTTTCACGAGCCAACACAAAGTTTGTTCTTCGTCCAATGGAAAGGCCCGAATCATATCCGGAAGTGAATTCTCAAATGAACTTTTCATGCCCCACAAACAAAATAAAAGACGGGCAAGTTCGCCTGTCACCAGAGAGGAGACGAGCGTATTAACAAGTCTCTTGACAAATGTCAAGCTATTGTTATTATTATCTCTACCTTTCTCCCTCACCTCTTTTATACTTGATAAACGAACGGAACATTTTAAGACTGAGTGATTACTTCAAAGACATTCCTACCCTATGATAATGCTCATATATACTTACATACATACATATGTTCCTGTCTATGTACACATAAACTCATTCTTGCAAAGACTACTACGAACATTTTGACAACCTTGTATCAACCAAAATACATTAATTTTATTTGTAAAAGCCTTAATTGATTTATATGTATATAAAATTGTTGTTTCAATTTACAATTTGATTTTCTTATTTTATACCCCTCTTATGGTGGGCTATCTAACTAACAAGGTCAAATCAAACTAATCTGTTTCAACACTCATATACTTCACTATACTGATAACCCACTATCTCTCTGTAACTAAAAAGGTACATTATGCTTGTGTCAAACAAGCATGATGTGCCTTTTTAGTTACAGTGTCAGATTGAAAGCCAACATGTTAATGATCTTGATACAAATTAAAATTTGGCACAGGCTGCATAACATAATGTTAGTTCATCTTCCATTCATGTCCTGCTGAACTTATGTTCTCAAATGCCACATCCTGTATATATTACTAGCAATGGTACCTGACATTGTATGGGCCAAGTCCATTTCCTCTGCTCTCCTGTACTATGCAGTCATTTCTGATTGAAATGCTCTGGTAGTTTCCACTTTTAGGACAAAAAATTATTTATTTGAATAACTATGGAAATAAATTATAAAAGCTATCAACAAAATGATCTTTTCTTTATAAGGATGTCATTTTCTTAATATTCTACATCTTTTCTTTCTGTTTACATTGACAAGATCAGCTTCAAATATTTTCTTGTTGGTCAATTCAATTTTTTGATTATTAAAATTTTAATTTTTCTCAAATCTCTTTTGGTGACATTTTAAAGCCAAATGTTTTAATTAGTTTTTATTGTTCTATGATCTTTGTTCTTTTTTTGTAATTTCCAATATTATGTTTTTATCAATAATTTTATTATATCTTGATGATCTTTTGAGATTATGCCTTTCTTACAAAGCATCACAATCTTTATATATTTGACATGAAAAATTAAATATCAATAACTACACTATTAGATATATTTATTTACAGTATCATAAAGAGCCATCAAGTTGTAAGTTAATAATAATTTATTGTGTTAATAATAATTTTATTGTGAATTATGCAATTTATTAGACATGAATGTAGCATAGTGGTTATGCGTTGGAGAGTGTCATTGGTGTCAAGTTCAAATTCTAGCAGAGGCCATTGCATTTTATTTTCCAATATTATGTTCCCATCAATAACTAAAAATCTAAATACTAGAAAATAAAAGCTGAAATTCTGAACTCATCTCATATTCATCTTTTGATTTTAAACCCAAATGTTGTCAGAGAACAAAAAAAAAAAAAAGAAACTGACCTTGCCATTCCAATACTCTTGAAGGGAAATGTATATATGGAGCATTTGTATAGCATAGTGGCTACTGATGCAGAAAGTGAGATTACTGTGTCAAGTTCAAATTCCAGTTGTGACTGAAGCTTTGGTTGGCAATCAGTCTAGGAGAAGGATAACTCTAAATTCAAAACTGGTTCAAAATCCTACTTGCTACAGAAACCACAGCTACAATGCCTAGTGTGGTGAAGCTGGTTATTATAAAACGCAGATTGTGTGTGTGTGTGTCTGTACATTTATATATTGGATCGTATTTCCTACATTTTTCAACCAATTTCAACAAAACTTCACTTTTTTTTGGCAGGTAGTGTTTCTTATTGTCTTGCACACTTTTTTCTTTATTTTTACATTCAGAATGCTTTAAAAATTCCATTTACAAGACAATTGTTTATAATAAAATTCTATTCAATCGGTAGACTCATAACGATTGAAAACAATGTTTTTGTTTGAGTTTGGGTTTGACCAATTCAAAAAAAAAAAAAAAACTAATTAAGACATGTGTGTCCGTCAACCTTAAACAATAATCTTTGTCAATTTTATTTTTCAGTCTTTATGATGGTCGATACTTGATCTATCTCTTACTGTTACATCCCCGGCAATGCCAGGCTCTACTGCTAGTATACAATATGTATAGGGAGCGATGGGTAAAGTGCTGCCATTTACATTTTTAATTTTGCACATGCACATTGTTTGTTTTTGATTTTGTCAACTGCATCAGTTGGGCACAGTCTGTGTGAAGAAAACACCATGACATAATTCACTCTGCCAGAAATTTGGAAACAGCAGACTGTACTGCTTGACATTTGCATCAAAAGCTTCAATACAAACATTTCAGAGTGTTTGGATGTCAATCTGAGGACAGTGCAGAGAATGCTGTATCCCAGAAAGATAAAAAAGAGGGTGATAAAACCAAATATCCACTCAACATCAAGGTGTTTGGAGTGATCACTAGTGATGATGATGATGATGATTTTATGCCTCCATTAATCTTCCCACAGGGCCTCAGACTCAACATGGTGGCCTAAATCAAGTGCCTTGAGGGGGTAGTGCTGTCCTGGGTCAAGAGGATGGAAAACCCTATGTCTAACTCTGCACCATGCCACACAAGCAGGAGAACCCAGTCATGGCTGTCAGACAATTTCTGCAACCACATCACTCCTAACTCCCTATGTAACTGGCCACCTAACTCCCAGAAAAACCAACAAAACTCCTTGTAATACTAAAAGTGAACTGAAGGCAAGGATTATGACAGCATTGACCAACTTAAACAAGGAAACCGTCCAGAAGAATATCAGGAGATTCTGAATTCATCTGGAGACTGGGGTTGAAGCCAATTGCAACTTTATGAGATGTCAGTGTTATTTTCATTTTTGTGTCATTTAGATGACAATTTATCCATCGCACCCTGCATACATTTTTGTATCTTTATATTAATTGGTGCATGTAACATTGATTCTACTGCCATCATGTTACTACCAAGGATCCATAAATGATTCTATAGTGATGAAAAAGAAAAGATGTAAATAATTTTTAAATAATGAAAAAAAAAATGTGGTTAAATATTTTAGTTATTTTCTGTGTATAATGATGTCAACATGTATACGTGTGTCCTAACTCTTATGATTGGTTAGAAAAGTTGATTGTTGAAATTAAATTTCCTTCTGATCTCTTTTACTCTGATTTGTGCTTATCATAAAAACAAGGAAAAGAAAAAAATTGAAAGCTGGACAATCAAAAGATTTTCCACAAGAGATATTATGTTTCATTAAGTTTTGGACATTTTTATCAGGACATGATGTTTAACATGATAATCTACAACTTGTTGTTTATACTGCAACTATGTTTTTACTGCCTTGTCAAGGAGGAATTCAAACAAAAATCTATTTTGGACAAATTTTGCAAAGTGTGTCAGGCCAAAAACTTTTCAGAACCTCACCAAACTATTTGACTTACCTAGAATTAAAACAGTTGCATATTTCTCACTTACTTCATTGGCCAGTGTTCAATCCCAGATAAAAGCCAATATTTCATTTTTTTTGAAGCCAGATAAGACTACTACTCTTGGAAGATTGATGCAAAACAATCTTTATTCGAATCCTGGGTAAAACGATAAACTACATCCAGTGTCCTGGGTAAGACAATAAACTACATCTGACAGCAAGGCCTCTGATCAAGAGGTTTTGAAGAACATGAAACCACTGGTGTTCCCAGGTCCACCCTGAATAGGTTGGTAGCACCTGTTAGGGTCCCAGCTATGGGAAAACAGTTAGCCCCCCCCAAAAAACTGGTGTCAAAACACTATGAAAGTGTAAAAATAGGTTTTAACACCAGCAATACATTTTTGAAAAAAAATATTACAAGCAATAGATTTTTGAGGAAAATATCACCAACAATAAAAAGTCTTGTTGGCATTCAATAACCCATTGAGGTTGATATGCTGTAAAACAAACCAAACCAATTTTTATTCTCTAAAGTCTTGTTTCATACTAAGACTAATCTTAGTCATAATCTAATCCACTATTTAAAATTATGAATGTCTAGTTTCTTTTCATTAAAATCTATTAATTACTTTGTATTGTATTATTAGAATGTAAAAAGCCTGAAATTTATGTCCCTCCATGTCTTTCTCATTACTTTCCAGATGTAAGACCATGTTGTTAATGTCATATATTCAATATGGATGATTTGATTTTCTTTTTATATAAGAATCTCTATATATTTTTCTGTTCTGATTTCAATTCACTGTAAGAGGCTCAGCAAATCCTCAGAAATCTTGTCCTCTGGAGCTTTTTGCAATAATGAAAAAGAATCCAGAACACTATTGGGCTTTTACAAATGACATTACTTAAATTTTACATTTGAAGCGTGTGATTAATGTCGTATCAAGTTTCCATCAAATTCAGAAGTCTTTTGCCAGACCCTGTTCATATTCAAGAATTTGCAGGCAGAAAAGCGACCAAACCAATGCATTTATTTGGGAATAAATGATTCAATTTAAAAAACATGACTCCATGCCTGATCGGATTTCTATCAAAGCTTGGAAGTTTATAGATTTTTTTCTATGACAAAAAAGAAATGTGTTACTGTATTTTAAAAAAGTGGTATTTCCCAAATGAGAATGTGCATTTAGTGTAACAGATTTTGGAGTGGATCATGGAATTGGTGATTTGAGTTCAAATTGCATTCACTTTCACTCAAATACCTTTGTAGAAGGCTTGAATTTATCTCTTTTCTAGACAAGAATCTTTAGCATTTTTGTGGCAATCAGAAGGAAGACTCTGAATTCCAAACTGTGGGGAAAACAGGAAACCACTCCACTATCTTTCCCAAGAAGGAATGTACATATAGTAAAAAAAGAAAGCTGTGGAGTGCCACTATTTCCTCAGTCCTAAGTAGATTTGACAAAAAACTTTCCAAATTAAAAATGATCACTAGATTAAATCAGTATGCTTATGATTCAGTGTTAATAGCAAACCCAGAAAGGAAACTACAATGACTTCTACAGAAGGAAGGCAAGAAGAAAGGACTAACCATCAACTGTAAGAAGACAGAACACATGATTATTAATAAAACACAAAATTCAAATTACAAATTAGAGATACCAAAATCAAACAAGTATGACTATTTAAATATCTGGGAAGTATTTTAACAAAGGCTGAAAAGTGCAACACCGAAATCCAAAGGTGCATTGTGATAGTTGAAAGGTGCCTTCCAAAAGCTAAGCAAAGTAATAAGAAACAGAAAAATTTCCTTAAAACCAAGCAGAATTTTTAAGTAATATCAGTCCTCTTATATGGCAGTGAATGCTGGACAATCTCCTCACAGATAAAGAAGAGACCTGTAACAACAGTAATATGGTTCTACAGAAGGATGCTGAGCAATGGCAAAATTTTAGAGAAAATGCAAACAAAAAAGACACTTATACTTAGCATCAGGAAGAGATAGTTGAAATTTCTAGGGCCGTAATGAGGAAAGAGGGCTTGGAAAAGTTGATACTCACAGGACAGTTTGAATAGGGACAGCAAAACAATAAATAACCTACCTAGCTTGAGTAAATGGGAAAAAAAATGATAACTTGTGGCACCAATGTCTTATCCACTCAGAACTAATCCTTATAGTTAAGAACCATGTATTGTTCTTGAGTTTCTTTTACTAATTCCAAAGACAAATTTACAACTCTGAAAAAGTTTTGGTTACATTTTAGTTGGCCTTGTATTTATCCTGGGTTCTCATTACAAAAACTAAAAAGAACATTTGAAGATCTCTTCTGTGGATATTGAATATCAAAGAATCTAATTGACATGGATGATAAATTTTATCTCTAATATAAGCAGTAAACCAAGGAGAAAAAAGTAATTATTTTTAGATTGATGAAGAGGTTTCTAGCATATTTTTACAGAAACTTTTATGGTTATCCATGGCTGAGTGGTTAGGATATTTGAATTCTGACCATGAGACCTTGGTTCTAATATCAACACAATCAATCCATTAAGGTGACATCTTGATAATATCAACCAAGGAAGACAATTCAAGTGTGGAGCATCATTGGAAATTGCTTGCAAACCACACCACAGGTTCACCTAAGCCTTATGAGTGAAATAGGGTGAACAAAACAGTTTGAAAGTCATTGATGGTTGTATGAGCAAGTCACCATGACTGAGGGTTTAAGTGTACTGGCCTTGTTTAACTACTGATCATGCCAGATTCTGTTCTGTCTCACAGAAATTGTAACTAAGGTCTGCTCAACATAGTTACAGTATAAACAAGTTGGTTCTGCAGGTGTTGAAGAAATACAAATGTGCCTGAGCAGAGATCTGCAACAGGGATTGGTTCTCCATGTCAGCAGATTGGTGTACTCAGTAATGAGTAGCCAGCCATGTATGAAAATTTATGTAATCATTATTCAGTCAACTGATATGATGCCTTTCTATAATCTTATGATACTTTCAGCTAAAGGAATAGACATTTTAAAATATAATTTTATTCTTAGATAAATGTTTAAACATTTTATTCCTAGTTCCATAAACTGTGTACAATCTATAAGCAATTAACTTTCATGCACTAAAATTTATTTTTTTTTAACACAACCTTGTGGGGAGGGGGTGTAAATAAATAGCAAAACTGCCCAACAAGCAGAATTGACAAAGTTTGCAATAAGCGACAACAAGAAAAAGAAAAGAAAAGGGCAAAAAATAATATAAAGCAAGCAAACACTATATACAAGGCAAATTAACATTAATAAGGCAAAAAGTTCACAAACTAAGAATTGGGGTTGACACACAAGTGCAAGTTCAGACAAGCGGACGTAGCATCCTGACTTCAAGGCAAGACAGACCAGGATTAAGTCAGATGAAACCGAGAATTCGTTGGTTCAGAAGAAATCCATGCATGCATTTGTATGCTTCAGTCTATAAATTGGGGAGGGGAAACTATTTTGCAGCTATTCCTAGCCAGGAATCAAACCAACATTTGGCCATAAAGATTGGAGAGTCAGGAGAAAGACTGAGAAGGGCCAAAAATATTTAATTAACCAATACATGAATATATAAGACATTCCATAAATAATGAATCTATTATAACAATCTGATTAACCATTATGGATATTTTTCTTTATTACACAGTAAAAATCTCATTACTATAGCGAGATTTTTGTTAGGGAATTGTTGTTGGCAACCGCTTGCGTCCAAGAATTGTGATTGTCCTTCTCTCTTTCTATTCCCTTTCTCTCCCCTGGTGGCAGTGGTGGAGATGGTTGTAAGTCAAAAAGAGTTTGACAAGGCCATTCATGTAAATTTGAATTCTGCCTGATGGAGAAGCCCACACATTTGGCTAGAAATGCCTCCCTCAGGGCCCAAATGTGACAGGTGATATCTGGAAAACCTGTTTGCATCAGAGTGTCAGATGCATGGTCTGTCAAGGTTCGCTTTGGTTACAAACAGCCTGACTGACATTACTCACTTCCACCATTTTCGCTGTCGAGATCATGTAGATCTTTGCCTATTCTGGCTTTGGGGTCTTCAGGGTTTGGTCATGTTCACTCCAGTCTCTCCTCTTTGACCTTACTGTCATGGGTACACAAGTTGGAACATCAGACAGCTTTGCTCTTAGGATCACTGGGACAAGTACGACTCCTACCATGTTAAGGAATGACAATATATATTTTACACTGGATGTTGGAGTGAACAGTTCATTATCAAATGTACCAATTTAACTTATTACTTTAATGACAATAATAGAAATGAATCAATAAATAAGAAACGAAAAGAATAAAACTAACTAAAGTATAAAATTATCATTAAATATATGAGAACATTTCTTCTTATAGTTATTGATAAAAAATAAATATTTGAGAGATAAAGAAAGACATTCACTACTGAACCAAAAAAAGTAAACAAAACAAAATAACGTTACAACTTGAAACGTTTTTCCTACAAATTTTAAAATACGTCTTTGTCAATAAAAAAATATTACATTAATACATTCAATATCTGTCTATATTTCTGAGATGAGGTATTATGTACATTATTTACATTATTCAAACTATTGTCCTCATCTTTATCACCATATTTATTACAACGTTTTGGCCATTGTAAGCTCCGGCCTTCATCAGGTGGTTGGAATGTCAAACTGAACCCTTTATTTCGCTCACTGAGGTAGACTGTTCCACGTGCCATGTTCAATGGATGTCAGTTGTCAGTTATCTCCTGTTAATTCAAGGACACATGACAGTGGATAAAGGCATTAGTTAGATCCAGTGACAAAACCCAAAGTGTGTGAGTTCAATACCCAGTTAAAGCAGTGGAGAACTTGGAGAGGAGAATTAACAGGAGATAATTGACAACTGACATCCATTAAACATGTCATGTGGAACTAGAACAGTCTACCCCAGTGAGCAAAATAAAGGGTTCAGTTCAACATTCCAACCACCTGATGAAGGCCGGAGTGTACAACGGCCGAAATGCTGTAATAAATATTTGTTTGTAGCAATAGGGAACAGATTTTAAGTTGATTTGAATAGACTTCTTTTTATGATGAAGAAAGTATCTTGATTTGCAAAGAAAATTTAAAGAGAAGAGCATTCTGTTTAAATATTTAAGACTGACTCATGTCAGATCATCATCATCATCATCCCCTTGATTTTTGTAATCGTAGCGCGGATCCAAATGCAGAAGCCACATTAACTCTTTTTCAAAACAGACTCATATATATATATATATATATATATATATATATATATATATATATATATATATATCATATTCATTTTATATATATATATATAACTTATATTCATTAAAATATATATATATCTTATATTCATTTATATATATATATATATATATATATATAAACAAATGTTTGGAGGTACAAAATTTATAAATAGTTTTAAAAACTAGGAAACCATTGATTTTAATATTAAAAAGTCTCTAGAGCCCTTTCAGCCAACATCTCATCAGGAGACAATCGTTGGATTAGCGAAATGAATAATAGCGATATTGAAGAGCAAAAAAGAGGGGGGAAACACACTAAAATAACGAACAAGTATATATACTTGTAACGAGGAAGGGTTATCGTAAATAAATAGCGAGGGACAGTTAAAATAAAATATCCCCAACAGATTCAGAGACCTTATGAATTCTTTCTGCCGGCAGAGAGAAGGTTTTCTAAATCCTATACAGACCGATTTTATTTATTTTAGGAAGAGGTACTCCCATCAACAAATTAAAGAATTGAATAATCTACTCCGATTAAAGAGTAAAATTAGGTCATTAAGACTATCTATCTCTTTCCTACGTTCCTGTTTAGAACAAGACGTAGCACCACTCTTCATTTCCAAAAAAGAATTTTTCACTCGAAGGTTAGACCTAGTTTGACAATTGAGCGGGCGTTTATTCAAGATGAGATTAATAAGTCGCTGAAGCAACTTGAGTTTTATATTAACTTCAGACATGGTTGTCTATTTAAAGTTAAAAGTTTTTTGTCCTTCTTTGACTTTTTTTTTCGTTTCTGTAAATATTTGGCTAATGGTGATGCATTTGCCAAACAACGTGTTAACACGAAATTTGAAAAACAGCTTACATTGCTTATTCGCTCCAGATAGGTTGTGACTCTGGTACTGAAGGTAAGCATATTTTCAATTACTCAAGTTTTCACCTTTCAAAGAGTGAAAGTGCAGTCTTGTCGAGGGGCTTGCAATTTTGTATTCCTCCGATTAAGATTGATAAAGAGGAGACACTGGCAGCATTTGAGGTGTTGTTCTCCCAACTTAAACACCATGTTCCTTGTTCATCGGATCACGTTATTACATTGAAGTCAAGGTTGAAAGACTTGGCTTATCGTTATTGTAATTCTTCTATTGACTCTTTTGATTTTGTCTGGTCAAAACTCAATTTTAAGGTTGTTAAATCATTGAAATCTAATAATGATATTTATATTTGTAAACCGGACAAGGGTGCTGGTGTTGTTCTACTGGACCGGGTAGATTACATCCAAAAGATGTTGATTATTTTGAATGATTCAGAAAAGTTCAAAAAATTGGTCCAGTTGAAACTTGTGACAACACGTACAGAAATGAAATTAAAATTCAGAAACGTCTATTATACTTGTTTAGAAAAGGTTCATTTTTCTAAAGAGACTTATGACAGGATTAGACCTTCTGGTTCCCTTAGACCAAGGCTTTATGGTCTTCCAAAAGTTCATAAGAAGGACGTTCCATTGAGACCAATACTTTCAATGATTGGTTCATCCCAACATTCTCTGGCTCAATGGCTTCTGCAGGTCATACAACCGGTCCAAACATTTTTGCTAAGCATTGTATACCTGATTCGTTCACGTTTGTTGAACGCCTACAGGCCATACAGTCTTGCCCCTGATACTGATTTTATGTGTTCCTTTGATGTGTCCAGTCTATTTACTAACGTACCATTGAGGGAAACTATTGATATCTGTGCAGACTTTTATACGAAGGTAACATTGCTCCACCTCCTTTTCTAAGAATATATTTATAGAACTCATGATACTATGTACTAGTTCGGTGGAGTTTAGTTTTGACAATATTATGTATAGTCAAGTGGATGGGGTCCAGATGGGCAGTCCCCTTGGCCCTGCATTGGCTGGATATTTTTTGTGGGCTACCATGAAATGTTACTTTTCGGCAAAGTGTCTAAACCATTTGTTTACGTTAGATATGTCGATGACACCTTTGCAACATTTTCTAATAAAAAGTGAGGCTGTTGAGTTCTTTAATGAGCTCAACTCTTACACAATGGTTTGTCTTTCACTATGGAAGGAGAAAGACAACTGTCTGCCTTTTTTGGACGTTTTTGTTGAACGCAGTAGAGGTGGTTTTATTACTAGCATCTATCGTAAACCCACCTTTACTGGACTTTTATTTGAATTGGCGTTCATTTGCTCCTGCATCAAGGAAAATTAATCTCGTTAAAACCTTGGTGTATAGAGCGCTTAAAGTGTGTTCCCCTATTAGATTGGACCGTGAATTTGGGAACATTAGGGAGATTTTCCTTAGTAACGGCTATCCGGAGGCCCTTATTGACCATATTATTAGTAAGAAAACTAAGGAATTTCATTCATTAAAAAATCAGGGGCCTTCTAAATGTCCGGTTTATTTGAAGATTCCTGATTGGGGATAGTGGTCAGGGCTTAATTAAGCAGGTTAGCAAGTCGGTTTCCGGTTGTTTCCCATCAGTTGCTTTTTACGTAGCATTTTTTCAAACTAGGTCTGCGTTTCCGTCTTTTCGCAAGGATGTATTTTACATCAAATTGAGTAATTTAGTATATGAATTTAATTGCCAGTGTGCTGCTGGTAATGTGGGGGCGTACAACCTTGCATTTGGAAACTAGAATTAATCAGCACGTTCCTTCCAAATAAGACTTGGTAAGATAGATAGAATGTGCTATCTTCCCCCATGAATATGGAATCGGCTATTGCTCAACATTTAGTTGAGAATATAGCTTGTGCCAAGTTGTATAAAAAGAGTGGTTTAGAATTATTATACAGCCGATTCCAATAATCATTTGAAGATTTTGGAATCGGTCTGTATAGATTTAGAAAACCTTCTCTGCCGGCAGAAAGAATTCATAAGGTCTCTGAATCTGTTGGGGATATTTTATTTTAACTGTCCTCGCTATTTATTTACACGATAACCCTTCCCTCGTTACAAGTATATATACTTGTTCGTTATTTTAGTGTGTTTCCCCTCTTTTTTGCTCTTCAATATCGCTATTATTCATTTCGCTAATCCAACGATTGTCTCCTGATGAGATGTTGGCTGAAAGGGCTCTAGAGACTTTTAATATTAAAATCAATGGTTTCTAGTTTTAAAAACTATATATATATATATATATATCTTATATTCATTTATATATATTTTATATATATATCTTATATTCATTTATATATATATATTTATATATCTTTATATTCATTTATATATATATATATATATATATATATATATATATATATATATCATTTTATATTATATATATATATATATATATATATATATATATCATATATATATATATATATCTTATATCATATATATATATATATTATATTCATATATATATATATATTATATTCATATATATATATATATATATATATTATATTCATATATATATATATATCTTATATTCATATATATATATATATATATCTTTTATATATATATATATATATATCTTATATTATATATATATATATATATCTTGTATTCATACACATATATATATATATCTTATATTCATATATATATATATATATATCTTATATTCATATATATATATCTTATATTCATATATATATATATATATATATATATATATATATATCTTATATTCATATATATATATATATATATATATATATATATATATGTATATATATATATATCTTATATTCATTTATATATATATTATTTATTTTAGTATATGAAAACAAAAACATGTTAAAAATCACTAGACAACTGCAATTGTTTTTCAACACCACAAATGTTTCTCCTCAGACGATGTCAAACCACTGGCTTTTGCTCGCCAGTGGTCTGATATCACCTGTGCTTTTGGAACATAATTGCAATATATATATATTATTCCCCACTGATAGCATGACTTGGAGTTTCGTGCACAGCCCAATTTTCAAGTGCTGATTATAGATTGGCTGTTACGTAATTTAAATTTTGAAAATTATATCTGGTTATTGTAATGTTTGCATAGATATATATTATACTGGAATTACAACTATTTTAAATAAAAAAATTATATTTGGCATTTAAAATAAATGAGATTTATATATATATATATGTGTAAGGAAAAAAAATTGAATGAATTTTTTATTTTAAAGTTGTGAATATTAATTTTTAATTATTAAAGGGAGATTACTTTTTCCTTTTATGTGTTCTGTATATATATATATATATATATATATATATATATCACGTCTAAATAGGTGAAAGCCTGGCCACTCTTCCTCCCCCAATATGAAGTATACTTGAGAGAGATATGAAATTAATCCCACCCTATACTCTACCATGTCTCTTTAACTATCCCTTTTACACTCTCTGTTAAATTACAAAAACTTACACTACCCATCAATTTTAATTTCATTTTTCGTTTCATTTCATTTTTGGACATGCTATCTGATGTAATTTAACCCCAAAAATATAATATATAACGTAATTTACCTAAAAAATAGACTGTAATTTATATTAAAAACTACGCATAACCATCAATTCATAAGTTAGGGTTATTAAAGTGTTTTAAACAAGACATAAATTAATTTATTTTCTTTCCCATTAAAAGATTTATCTCTAGTTATGATAACTCAGTTGACTGATGTTGAGATACCATTGTTCTTTAATTGCCAGAAATATTTGGAGAGAGAGCAGTGGTGTTTCTGTATTTTATTTTACCTAAGGTCATTCGATGATGGTAAAAACGAAGTTCCCAAGGATTTTCAGTGGGACACAAATAAAATGTAACATCGTTATCGGAATGTGTTCTTACTCAATATATAATATTATTGGTCATAAATTGACCATTTAAGATACAGGACATATTTCTTTGGCAGTTATTTTCAGGAATCTGTACATTTTCTTTGTTGGAAATATATTTGTTTAATGTAATGTTGTTATGCTAGGATATGGTTTTGTCTATGTTATTAATGCAGCTATAGATGGTTTTAACATTATTTTGGTGAAAAACTTTTTTTGGTGAATTGTTAAATTGCTTATGTATTAAATTTAGGAAAATTCTTCTAATATTCATTTGAACATTATAATTAAAAGGTGGTTTAAACAATATAATGTTATGCTTACAGTGATTCTGTTTACTTTTACCTTTTTTGTTTCGTTCTAAATACTCTAAATTTACTTTATGTTTGTTTAGTTCTAAAGCTTTTATATATTTAATTATATTATCATCAAATATTTCCTTATTGCTGGAGTTGTTAGATAATTTAACTTGGACTGATTTATTTAAATTATCTGGAAGTTTGTAGTGGTGGTTAGATTCTTCTCTTTGGTAAATGGTTTGTAATAAGCATTATTCAAGTTTAAGGTCACACCAAGAAAGTTGATCACTTTGGCATTGATGGTAGTGGTAATATTTAATTTGTGAATTTTAAAAAATTCATTCAATTCCTTTTTCAATTGGTCTATATTTTGTGGGCTTGGTTTACAAAAGTGAATTACGCCATCATCTCTATAGTAAGTCTCCATAATAATAATATTCCAACTCTGCTGAGTCAAACACTCCCATAGCAATATTAAATTCTGGGTTACTTCTTTTGGTTGACAGATAACCATTATGGAATAATATAGGTTTTTGTACCCATTTTATGATATTTATTTGACCATCACTAAAAGGAAAGTAATTTTTTGCAAGATTTACAGCAGTCATTAGCAGATTCTCGATGATGAAGGGGTAAAAGTCACAACTATTAAATTCGATGAATGTACATTCCGTTCTTCCTTTTTATATTAGTCATCCATTCTATGCTTCTGCTCTATTGTGCCTCTGGTTAATTCCAAGAGCATTCTCTTTCAAGGATGTTTTTGCTGATTTTACCAATATTTTTTTAGTTGGGTTGCAAATTCAGCATTGAGGGTTGTTTAGGAAATTTGCTTTTTGGTCAGTAACTGTGATGAAAGCTTGTTATTTGTGGATCCTATCATCAATTTTTAGTTCAGTGGCTATTTTGTTGACTTCACTATTGATGTTATTTTCCCAGTTGTTGGGTGCTTTTTTGTAAGATTTTTTTTAATTCCCTTTGATATTATATAGTACATATATACATCAATTATGTAATGGTTACCTATCTTATCTGCTTTAATAATGACTTTGTCAGATTTTTTGATCATAGAAACGTCTTTTAGCTTTTTTCACTGAAGATCACTGGTAGTTTTAGCAAATTTAATTTTTTCAATTACTGAGAATAGATCTTTCTCAAAGTCCAATAATAGATCGTCTCATGGTGGTTTTTTTTGGACTTAAAGCCATAAAGGTCAGCATCTTTTAAGTTGTTATAGTTGTTCTTGTGTTTAAAGAAGAGTTTCCACCTCATTCATTTTATGACATACTCACTCTTGTGTAAAAGGGTCAACTTATAAGATCTGTTATCACAAAAAATGATGTTTTTAGTGGAGTAGTCCAAGTTAATTGGTTCCATATTCAGATAATGGTTAAGATACAAAGTATAAATACTTTATTACACTGATAACAGTGCTTGACTAAAAGGAGCAAAATATGAATATAATCATAAATATATCGCACATATAGTGCTGCACACGAGCTTTACATGTGCAATATGTTATAATTGTATATATATATATATATATATATATATATATATATATATATGTATATATATTAAAGAAAAGGCTAAAATGTCAATCAACCTTGCAAGCTGGGTTTTGACTGTAAGGTCTCCTTCCACTTGCCTGAGGATATCTTACAGTCAAAACCCAGGTTGCGAGGTTGGTTGGCATTTTAGCCTTTTCTAAAATATCTTAGCTCTACATATTTTGAATTTTGTATTGAGCACTTTTTTGTTGTCTATACTTTTTTGTAGGCATAATATTGCCATCACTGTTTTCTCATTCCAAACACCATGATGCCGACTGGATATATCAGCCAACTCTTTCCAAATCTTCTGCACTTTCTTCAGATTGACACTCAGTTTGAAATTAATTATCTATAATTTATATTATTCCAATTCTTAAGTTCGAAAGATGAAGAATGAGTTTTAAGCTTATTCCATAGGACATTATTTTAAATGTTATAACAATGGTATTTTATGCAAAAAAGAGTTATCCCCCTTGATACATAATGCATTCACTTAATTTCAAATTTTTTTGATTTAAAATGATTTTTATTTTTTTTTAATTCTTTGTCTTTCGTACTTAAGAATTGGAATGATATAAATTATAAATGATTATTTATAATATTATTGCCAATAATAACAAAATAAAGTCTTAACACACAATTTTAAATCATCATCACGAAAACGTGAAATTCATAACAGTCTAATGGTCAGTAAGTTTTTTGCACCTGAAGATTGCATGTTTGCATGAAACTCCAAATCATGCTATTGACGGATATTATGTATATATATATATATATATATATAAATAGATAGATAGATAGATAGATATAGATATTGATAATATTAGTAGTCAATGTATATATATATATATATATATATATATATATATATATATATATAAATGTAAAGACAATAGGAAAACTGTAATAGTTGCCAACGCATTTTGTCCAATGTGGACTTCCTCAAGACAAAACAAAATGAATTTATTTGCCTTGAAAAAGTCGACATCAGCCGAAACGTATTGGCAACTATTACAGTGATCGTTTTTGTTTTTTACATTTATAAATAATATTGTCTTTTCTACAGGTTAACTCTGAGAAATTTTTCATATATATATATATATATATATATATATATATATATATAAATTCCCAAGAGGATAGAATCCAGATAGAACTCAATGTCCAAGACAGAGTTATGGAATATTAGTGTTTGAGCCTTTTATATATATATATATATATATATATATATATATATACACACACACACACACACATATATATATATATTCATCCACAGACAGCCTCTTTCATTGTATCACAGCTCATTAGTTTAGCTAGACATCCAATTGCTTCAACCCAGGATTGAAACTCGAATGATTTGGCAGCAGTCATAGACTCTTAACCCTAGGCTATTGTTACATAGCAGAGAAAGGGAATTTTTTAATACATTATATACATTCTATATAAACATGATACTGGCTACCATAGTGTTCAATTCTTACAAAGGGTGATATATTAAAGCAGCAGGCATAAAAAATTCCCTTTTCTCTATTGTGCCCAATCAGCAAATGTGAATATATATATATATATATATATATTAGGCAAATGAATAAGGTGGAAAAAATTCTGTATAATGTGTTTTGACCTCTTGAAGGACTTCATTGAACTAAAATAAAATAATGTTTTTATTAATGAAATTCTATGTGTAGGAAGGGGCAGGGTGAGATATAAAAACTGCAACTGTCAGTTACAATTAAGAAAACAGGAAAGATGTTGGAATGCTGACAGTTTTAATTTTTCAATTAAAATTATTTTTTCTTTTTTAGATGTGTCTAGTCATGAAGTCTAACAAATTTCTTTCAGTTTTCGTTTTTATTGTTTTTACGTATCTCCAATTGTGATGATAGATGACCTGCCAAGAAAGATGGACGCATATTTATCATGGATGATTGAAATTTATAGAAATTTATATATTATATTATCCCTTATATATATATATATATATATAGATAACTCTAAACTCTATAATTATTTACCATCAGATGTTCTGACCAATCCATACTTGCAGAACACCTTATAAATAACCGCAATTGAGTGACTAATTTTAGTGTGGACGTGTCTTCCATCCTGAGTAGATCTCACTCTAATTTCCACCTTAATACATATACATATATATATATATATATATATATATATATATATATATATATATATATATATATATATATATATATATTCTTACACACTCTCCATTCCTTTTATTGATAATATACACTTATTTATTATTCTGAATTTAGCTCTTTTTGAGCGCAGTTTGAAATTGGTTAGCTTGCTCATTTTTTTTTCATTTTTTCCTTTTAATTGTTATCATGTGGCAATATTAAAATAAAATTTGTCTATTTATGGTGGTTTTATACATACATGCATATATATATATATATATATATATATATATATATATATATATATATATATATATATATACAGGGTATCCATAGAGTTTGTGTGCACTTTAAAAATTTATAACTTTATTTGCATTTTGATAGAAATAATCGGTAAAAAGGTTTAGAAAGAAGTAAATCTATATTTTTAAGTTTTATTGGAATTTTATTTCAGTTTCCACAAGGTCTCCATCATTAGCCATACAAAGAGTAATACGATTTTGCAGTTCAGAAAACATTTGCAACTGATTTGCAGTAATGCCTGAAATCACATTAGTTATTTTAGCTTATACTTTAAACTAGGTACATTAAACTTTATAACATTTTTACAGACCAGACGCGCCAGCTCTAATGATGGCAACTTTTTGTGTTACTTATGCTCTGTTTCAAAAGAGATAAATGGAGGATACTAGTTTGATATTGAAGCAAGTGGGTCAGCAATCTACAAGGACGTTTACTCAAACGGAATGTGACCTAAAATCGAGTGGGAGAAACATATTTATATATGACTTGATGTGCTTGAATGTTTATGTATGTAGTTTACTTTTTTAGAGTATGATTTTTTTTTTCAATGAAATAAAGGGAGAAAGAAAAAAGTTATTAGAATCATAAATATAAGTGGGGGCAGTTCGACGTGTTGTAATGGTTAGCAAGATTGTCTCGCTAGATCAATTACAACTGCGTTGTGAGTTCGATCCTCATTTGGTGCTCCATACTTTCGGCCTTGTGTCACATCTAATCTACGCTTATAAAATTGTTTAGTGCATCTAGGGGCGGTGATATGGTTAGCAAGCTTGTCACGCTAGAACAATTGCGACTGAGTAGTAAGCATATGTGAACATGTGTGTGCACGCACGGGCATATGTGTCAAAGATTTTGAATGTTGCGACTGATGATTAAAGATTTCGGCTTCTGTTTAAAGTCAATTATTTGAAACTTCTTGTTTGAAAAACTTTAAAAAAAAAAATGTTCTGCTTGGTTTATAATTTCAAGTATTATTATTATTATTATTATATCTCATGCGTTGGTCCACTTGCATAAAAACCAGTTTTTAACTCTTGTATTTCCACTTCATGAAATGGAAACATCCGTAAATGCTCTTATGGTTAGGGTCAGTGCAGGGCTGAGAATTCAAATTGCTCAAGCACCGCCTTGGAATTATTTAAGCCTAGTCTTCGTTGAGGTGGAATAACTGCCAATGGACTATCAAGAATATTGTGATTATATTTATTCTAACACCCATTCGAACGGAATGTAGCACACTAATATATGGCACCAGAGGCCCAAAATACTCTAGGAACATCGGCCTTTCTTCTTTAGGGGATGCCTTAGGTGCCAGGCTAGCCCTCCGCCGAGCGGGATGTAATGCCTACCCCTGGAGCTGAATTATCAATATATTTATCCGAATGCCCCCCATTCAAACGAGGCGGAATTTAAAGTGTCAGTCCTATGTGAACATGAAACTAAGGCCAAAAATTGCTCAAGCCTATTCGACATTTCTCCTTTTGGGGGACACCTAAGGTGCATGCGATTAACTCTAGCCCTCTACCAAATGAGAAGTACATGTGATGACGCCCTCCTGTAGCTCGTCTAAAGAAGAATTTTGTGATCATATTTATCCAAATGCCCATTCAAACAGAATATGGCTTGAGCCTGTCGGGTTACATCCTCCTAACGTTGAAACTGCTACTAGTAGACGCTCTTAGGACTAACAATACTCTGTGATCATTTTTTATCACTTTCTTCTCACCTAATCCGTTTATTCGTCACATGTAACCTGTGACGTCGTCCCCCGGTCGCAGCGCCAACTGTGACGTTCTATCCTGATCTACCACGGCGCCAGTTGTGACGTCCCCAAACAGCACCAATTGTGAAATCCTCGCCACGGCGCCAGCTGTTCGCTCCTCGCTGCTCCGTCCGGGTGTCGCTGCTCCAAACGTGACGTCCGCCTGTCGCTTCAGTCGTGTTGTCTCGTCCTGTGACGACCAACTGGCTTGGTATCGGTCGCTGCACCCAAATGTGACGTTCTAACCTTTTGGTGATTCGGGTGGGAATCTGGTTAGATTTGATATCAGCCTCGTCGTTCCCAACTCGCTTTCAATGCCTGGTTACCAAGGTAACTGCATTGATCTCCAGTCTGCCTACCCACGTTGTGAATTGATCTTAGACAGACGAGATCAAACAGTGGTTGGGGCCGTAATGCAAATTGAGTTCAACGCTGGTGATACTACACAAATATGCACAAAAGAAAATAAAATGAAAACTCAAAAAGTTCAAAGTATCAAAGAAAAAGGTAACAAACTTTATATCTAGTTGATCGATACATAGGACTGCATCTATCTCCCGACCTGTTCTGTGGATTGTGACACGTCGTTTCCGCTAGGCAAGTTTTAACGCTTCAAGTGGTCTGCTCTCTATGAAATTGGTGTTTCGGTGTGTCTTTGGACGAAAGTCGAAAAAAAACTTATTTCGGTGGTCTGGTTCTAAGTCGCTCTTCAAAATAATTGTTCTTGGGTTGAAGAGGAGTCCGGAATTTTGCGTGAATCTTGGTCAGCTGAACTGCGAGGCGGTTTCAACTGGAGACTGACTCTGGGAACTCAACCCTGGAAACTCGAGCCCGAACTCTGGATACTCATCTCTGCCGCCAGAGCCCGAACTGATTTCTGCCGGTTGGGGCCTCGCTTTTATTGACGCCGATCAAAACCGGGTTGGGTCTGTTGGCGTCGGGGGGTTCCTTGATAATTCTAAATACATATCCACCTCTTTTATTTCTGGTTAGGGATTTTCCACTCTTTTCCATTTTTGGGAACCCTTCCCCACCCCACTTTCTCACCATACCTCTGAGGGCGTGAACTGCCCTCCCCACTTCTTCGTAGCAGCTTCTCATACTTATACTCTGGATGGGGCGTCGACAGCCTTCTTCGTGCGTCACGTGATCACTCTCGGCCAATGAGGTCTTGGTCGGGTATCTTCCTCCTCCTTCGTGCGTCACGTGATCACCACTTGACCAATGATGTCTTAGTCGGGCGTGAACAATCCGTGGCTTTGTTTCGGGAAAAAATATGTTGTTTAACTAAAAAAAAAAAATCATCTCTTCTCTTTCCTTTTCCTTCCTTTCAATCGCCGTTATCATTTCTCTAGCCACAAACGGACAATATGACAACTCTTTGTTCTACACGTGGTGTCTGTCATGTATTTTATCGCTAATTTATCAAGATGGGTGGTTTTCTTAACATGGCTTCAGAATAGAAATATCCCCAAAGTTTTCAGTCAGTCTGTCGCCTCCAAGGAAGAAAGAAAAACACTTTTGAGTCCCCATTCATTTTCCTTCGGTACATATTCCTGATAACAAAATTTTATTATCGCAGGCCAAAGTTGTTTCGTCGAAAAATTCACTCAGCTGCACTGCTTGGGTGGCATTTAATTTTTCATATCTGTCCAAAGTCCTTTTTAGTGGCCTGTTTCTCGTCACTTATCGAAATAGCATTTTCACTTGAATTTTTCCTTGGCCAATGGTCCAGCCGTTTGCTTACGCACCTAGATAACACAACCGTTATCAAAACACATCTGATTCCTTCTTTCTTTTCCTTTTTTTTACTCAGAAATTCCCTGCCATTGTAATGACAACCTTTTTCATTTGTTACTTATCAATATTTTCATTGTCTCTTAGCCGTGTTTGTGGCTGCTCATCATCTAAATTCGTCTCGCCTTTCTTTCTGCCTTCCTTTCTTTCTCTTCCTTTCTCTGCCTTGTAAATGGTGCCGCAATCCTCCCCTAACCGATTTGTCATTTACCCGTAAATGACACCTAGACCCAAATACACCATTTAACATGCATCATGCATTTGTCCCATGCAATTCTATACTACTTTCCTACATGCAGTGTAATGTTCTCTTTCAACTTCTTTTGTTCTACATGCAATGTAATGTTCTTTTCATCTTCTTCTGTTCTACATGCAATGTAATGTTCTTTTTCAAGTTCTTCTGTTCTACATGCAATGTAATGTTCTTTTTCATCTATCTTCTGTTCTACATGCAAGGTAATGTTCTTTTTCTTCTTCTTCTGTTGTACATGCAATGTAATGTTCTTTTTCTTCTTCTTCTGTTGTACATGCAAGTGTAATGTTCTTTTTAACCTTCTTCTGTTCTATATGTAATGTAATGTGTGCGTGTGCCTGTGGGTGCAGATGTGGTTACTATGGCTTGTTCTTCTTGGTCAATTTTTTCCTCTCCGCTGTGGGAGGTTTTTCCGCCGCACGTGACGGTCTCACGCCAGCCTCCTCCGCTGGTCTTCCTGCAATTTCTTCGCCAATTCCGTATGAGTAAGGAACACTGCTCGGCATCTCCCCTCGAGTTGCGGCATGCTCATTGGATTGTCGTTCGTTAATCTCCTCTTACTCTTAACCTTCCATCTTAATATACCCCCGATGGCTATAACTATGAATGTACACATCACTATTGACCAACTTATCGCGATCTGCTCATCGTCTTCCCAAGCCACACCTTCGTTTCCCAACGCACTTAACTTGTCCCTCAATTGATCCATATCGATCTTTTTCTATCGGCTTCATTAGTACTGGCATTTTATTCAAGGTAACATTAGAATCCCTTCACTATTGGCTCCCACAATTCTGTACAATTGATAAGCCTCTGCCAATCATTTCTATGATTGAATCTTTCTCTTCATATCTTTCTTCTTCCTGGTAATAGGGGGTAAGGAAATAGATATCCCAAATGCCGAACATTCCATGGGTAACTTTAACAGGGATAATGGTGGCCTTACTGTTAATGTCCTTGTGGACTCTCCCCAACATACCCTAGACAAGCTGATAGGTTTCTGAAACACTGAAAGCTTGTGGTAATGCCGTGTTTGCTAATACCTCCACTTGGCAAGTTCTCTTAATTCCCTCTCTCTTCCCTTAAAACAATTCTAGTATGCACATTTTGCGGTTACCACTTTTATAGATAGGGCTTAACGAGGTACAAGTCCCTAGAGCATCATCTCTACATTTTCCAGCTTCTTCAGCTGTTAGCAACATGAATTTCATTCTCCCTGAATTTAAAGCTAGGTATTCTGTTTCCAATTTTGTGCCTTGCTATCATTCCCAAACCTTGATCTCTTCTGGGGTAGGGAATGGGTAAATTTATAGTATATCTCGAATATCTCTCTATCAAACAACGGAACAGATATCACAACCAATAGTCGTCTATTTTCCAACAAGGTCACACATCCTAGTGCATTATAATATCTCCACAATTCTTTATCAATTATTCCATAATTCCTTACTAAGTTCAGCTCTTCCCTCCTCTAACTAACTCCCCAGCAGACAGAATGGTCCGGTCAGGTGTGTGTGGCGCTCACTCCAAAGGTCGTACTTCATGACACCACTGATGGCCAGTCAGCAATGCCACAATCTTCTTCCGTCCTTCGTGAGGTGCAGCTCTTGACTCCATCCCCTCCATCCACATCCACCGCAGTCAGCCAGCAGGTTTTTTGGATGAGCTAGTGTTGTTATCTGTCGACACCGAATGTTTCTATTCTGCACAGCTTTCTTTGTTCTACTGAGATTTGGGTTCTTCACCCTTCTTGATCTCATCTTCCGAGGTGGTCCCTGCTCAACCTCTAACCTCCCCTCTGTGTTTAATTCCTGTCCAGGAGGTGTTTTGTCCTCTTCTTCATCCCCTGATTCTTCCTTCTGTTTCGATTCCTCGCCCTGGACGTCTTTAATACCTCTTGACTCTACGTCTAGATCTCTTCTGTTCCTTATCTTTTCCTTGAGCTGGGAAAGGGGTATGTGATCCTCTTCCTCCCACTCGCTGGGCCCTTCATCCTGTTCAGGGTGCCTCTTTTAGAGCCTTCGACTGCTTGATTGGATCTCCTCGTTTTTCTCTTCCTTTTCTTTGGACATGGGGGTGCGATGGCGACCTCACAGGGTCTTCTCTGCACCGATTCAGTCGACGACTGAACATCGCTGATCCCCGCCGAGGGTTCCAACTCCGTCACTCGGATCGCTTCGTCTATCTGGCCCAGTCGATCCATCTCCTCATTTTCTTCGGAATCTTCCTCCGTCTCCATTTCTTCCGACTCAACCAGAGTTACCTTCCTTGTCCTTGCCTTCTTAGGCCTCGGCTCGCTCATTTCCAGATTAGCTATTTCAGCCTTCTTCAGATCATTGGCATGGACCCTCCTTGCTCGTCCTGCCACTTGATCCCATATTACATATGATACTGGACCCGTCTGCTCTACTATCCGGTAGTACGGTTCCCATCTTTGGTCCAGATTCCCTTCTCTCTGGTGGATTTTATAGTAGACAGGGTCTCAACCTTCAATTCTACTACCTTTCTTTCAGCATTCACTCTCTCATTTCTTTTCTTCTGGGCCCTCTTTATTCTTCTTCTGGCCTGTACAAATATTTTATGTTGCTGTTCAGCAATAGCTGATGATGATCTTCTCCCATATACTTTCTTCGGGGCTTCAATAGGTTATCCACAGGCAGGACCACGTCTCTGCCAAACAACATAAAGTAAGGAGAAAATCTGGAGGTTTCGTTTATCGTAAACCTCACGGCCGCCAGAGCCTGCGTCAAACACAAGTCCCAATTTCCAGTGTTCTCTCTGACCAGCTTGGCCAATACATCTCCCAAGGTTCTATGAAACCTTTCCACTTTAGCATTTCCTTGGGGGTCATATGGAGATGTTTTTACGTGCTCTATATTCAAACCTGTCAGAACTTCTCTCATTATGCTGTTTATATTCTCTGTGCCATTATCTGTTACCAATTGCACAGGGGCGCCATACCTAGGGAAGATTTCACTTATTATCAAACCGGCCACAGTTCTAGCCTTCTTGTCTGGTACTGCAAATGCCTCAGGCCAATTTGTTAGCCAATCGACAAAACTCACTATGTAGTTGTTTCCTTGTGCAGTTTCCCCATATGGTCCTGATACATCCATACTCACTTTCTCGAAGGGGAAGTTCAGCACGTCCGTCTCCTCCAATGGTGCCATTTCCTGCCTTCTGCTCTGCGACTGGCACACTACGCAGCTCCGAACATAGTTAGTGACCTCTCCGTACAGCTTGGGCCAATAGTACTTTCTTCCTATTAGATCACATGTCCTATCAATTCCCATGTGACCCAACCTCTCGTGGCACTGTTCCAATATCTCTGGTCTTAAACTTTTGGGCACATACAACTTGGGTTTGACTTCCTCATCCCTACCTGAAAGATAATACAGCCTTTCCTCTATTATTGCATACTTGGTAGTTTCTCCTGCTTCCGCCTTTTCTCTAAGGGAAGCTGTTTCACTGTCTGCCTGATCCTTCTCAATTCTGTTCAGTAGTGATCGGTTATTATCTGTGCGTCCCCTTCTTCGTCCGATTCTAACATAGGGCGGTCTTTTAGCTTATTAGAGTTAATTATTCCTATTCTATAAGCTTTATCATCTACTCCCTGCTCTACTTTTTACAGATCTTTCTTCCGGTTGTTTCGGTATTCTTGAGTAAATCTGCGCACGTGTTTTCCTTCCTGCCAAATACTCTATCTTACAGAGGTAGCAACTTAACTTAAGTGCCCACTGTTGAATTTTCTTATTATTTGTCCATTCTGCCTGCAATAGGTACTGCAGAGGTTTGTGGTCTGTTTTATAGTAAAGACCGCACCATTCAAATAGTAGTCCAGTTTTTGGAGAGCATACATGATGGCATATGCTTCTCTTTCTATTACTGGCCATCTCTGTTGTGTCTCTGAGAGCTTATGAGAGAGGAAGTATATCGGTACTTCCTCTGGTATGCCTGGCACTGGTCCTTCTTTATCGGGACACGGCTGGGTAAGAACTGCTCCTACACACTGCTCACTGGCATCAGTGTATAGTATCATGGGCTTGCTGAGGTCTGGGTACGTCAGCAGTGGGACGGCTGTCAACTGTTCCTTTAGCGTATCAAATGCCCGTTGACAGTCCTCCGTCCACTTGAACCTAGCGTATTTCTTCGTCAGGGCTACTAGTGGTTTGGCAATTCTCGAAAATGCCGGAACGAAGCGTCGGTAGTAACCTATAGCCTATAAAACCTCTTACCTGTCTCATTGTCTTAGGTTCTGGCATTTCCTTATGACTTTCACCTTATCCATGTCGGGTTTAATACCGTCTCCGTTTATGACAAAGCCCAAATATCTAGTCTCCTCCTTCAGAAACTGACATTTCGATAATTTTAATTTTAAGCCGTGTTTTCTTAACCTTCCCAACACTTGTTTTAGATGGAAAAAGTGTTGTTCTACTGTCTCCGAAAATATTAAGATATCGTCCAAATATGCCATGGCAAAGCTCTCGTATCCTCCTAACACTATTGACATTAGCTGTTGGAAGATTCCCGGGGCATTAGCTAAACCGAATGGCATCACCCTGAACTGAAACAGTCCCAGGTGACACGCAAATGCGGCCTTCTCCTTGTCAGCCTCATCAAGGGCTACCTGCCAATACCCGGACCTCAAGTCCAACGTAAAGTACTTTGCCTTCCCTAATAATGCCAATATGTCATCTATTGGTGGCAATGGCACCGCCAACGGCTTCGATATGGAATTCAATTTCTAAAATCTACATAAAAACGGTGCCCGCCATCTTTCTTACCTACTATTACTATTGAAAGCTCAAGGGAGATCGATCTTTCGATCATCCCAGCTTCCAACATCTCTTCTACTGCCTCTTCTACAAGGTGTCTTTTATGAATAGGTGTCCGGTAGGGTTTTAATTTCACGGGGGTGATCTCCGGTGTCGATTTTCATTTTGACTGTGTGCGTCTTGCCCAATTCCTTGTCTGACTGGGCTACCACATCTCGATTATCCCTCAGCAGACCCCCACTCTGGTTCTAAATTGATCCGGTGCTAATATATCTTCGTCCACTATTCCTTCTGTCTGCTCTACAAGTTTTCTTCGTTCCTCTTCGAATCTCACCCGATTCAGAGTCCGTAGAAGCGCTTTCCTATCTCTTCCCCTCTCCTAACCTTTATAATCTTTTGGGCCTGGTTCACCATCATAATGGGCACTAATTCAGCTGCCTCCACCACCGTCTCACACAGAGTTACCTCATTCTCTTCTAGGCCCTTCCCTTCTACAGGGACCAACTGCAGGGTCCTTTTCCTAGTTTCTTCCCTGACATTAACCTACCCTTTCCCGACACCGCCGCCGTCCTAGGGGGTAGCTTTACATCTTCCTCCACCACTATTGTTATATCTTCTTCTGGTGGGCATCCCAATGGCGTTCTCTCGCCATTCACTATCAAACACAGTGGGGTTGAAGTCTATCTGGGCCCTCTGGCTCCGGAGCCAATCTTCTCCAAAGATTGCCTCCGTACACAGGTCGGGGGTTACGTAAAATTTTGGGTGCTTTCTTAATTTCCCAATCCTCACAGGGAGCCTCACCATACCTTTTATCTTCAGGGGGGCTCCATCTGCTTGCGTGACCTCTATGTCCGCTTCCCGTAACCTACTCTTCCGTTTCACCCGCCTGTATGCTTCCTCTCTCATCAATGACACAGATGCTCCTGTGTCTACCAGAGCTTTCATCGCCTTACCCCTATCTCTGCTCTACAGGATAGCTCTTTCTCTTGCGTCAGCGAAGAGAACACTTGAGCTTTCCTCTTCCTGGGTTCCTACCTTTAGGTCATCCCAGCCATAGGCGCCGGTAGCAATAAATCACCTTCATTATTCTTACGAGGGGGAGTTCTGCGCTTCCCGCACCTGGGCGGCCTCGGCTGGACCTCTCCCAGTCTCCGCGGCTGTTCCTAAGGACACAGCTCCTCTTCAGGTGCCCTGGTCTCCCACAGAACCAGCACCTTCTTGCCGGACAGTTCACCGCAAAGTGGCCCACCCTGACCACATGTCCAACATTTTGCTATTTTCTCTTCAACTGGGCTCGCCTCCCGTTTACTCCCGGGGGGACCTGTCCTCTACCCAAGCGGCTCACCCGACCACTGGTCCAAGCTTTTATTTCCCTTCTTTTTAACTGGGCCACCTCCCTCTTAATTCCGGGGGTGGCCTGGCTTTTCCCTGATCCTGTCTCATGGGCTCGGCCTTCTTTGTTAATATCGGTGGGGCACCTTTTCTCAGTCCGCACCACTTGGCCAGGTGTCCTTTCTTTCCACACCTGGTGCACCTGTCCTGTTCTAAGTCTGGGGGCAAACCCCACTTCGTCGGACATTCCGCCGCCCTGTGGTCCTCATGCCCACAGGTCCAGCAGACCAGCCCGTATCTACCCGGCGTGGGCTTATAAAACCCACGCCTGGTTGACCATGCCTTTCTATTGGGGTCTTCTTCCCACACCTCAGGCTGATCTACTTCTAGTTTGACCTTCCGATTCCGCGCGGGGGGGTCTTCCGCCTTCCCCCTTCTTCCGACATCTTGACTTAGTATCTGTTTCCTTCCACCCCTTTTCACCTTTTCCCATACGCCCTGGCTCTCCTTAGCCAGCTCTATTGCTGCCGACAGTCTCAGCGGTCCCTCTTTCAGCACGTCGTGACGAACACGCTCGTCACTTAGCGCCTCCACCTACAGGTCTGCTAGTTGAGCCTGCATGACCGCATTGTCTCTAACCACCTCCGGGAAGGCCAATGATGACAGCTTCCCGCTCAGGCCCCAATTCTCCAAGGGTTTCGTCCGCAGCTGTGTCAGCTTTAGGAGGGCCCTCATGGCCTCTATAGCCGTGCCCTCGTCGGCGAATTCCTTGGTCAATAGTCCTTTAATCTTTCCCAAGACAAGTGGGGTTGACTCTCCAAGAGCTCCTTCATGAACTCAGCGGCTTTCCCCTTTGTGGCATCGTATGCCAGATACAGGGTTTTTGTGGTCCGTGAGTTCATATATAACTCTGCTCTTCTCCAGGATTGCCAGCCAGCTTTTGAAATCTTTCCCACTGCCGTCAAATGCTGGGACCCTCGGTCCACCCAACAACCTTCTTAGGTCAGCTGACAACCCCTGTCTAACCCCTCTTCATCCCCACTGCTCTATCTGAATCATACTCCGACATATTTAAAAGAAAGACAATCTACGCAGCAACAATCGAGGTTGGGAAATCAAACAAAGTGTCCTACCTTACAGACGAATCTGTTTTCGTTCCTCTCGGTCCCGGGTCGTTTTGAGTCCTATTCGAAATTTCTCAGCAACAGCGGTCGATCCAGGATCCTGTCCTGCTGTCACGGTACTAATTGTGGCAGTGGCTGTCTCAGGGTCGTATCCTATGGTCACGGCAACACTTGTGACGTGGCCGTTCCAGGGTCCGATCCTATGGTCACGGCACCACTTGTGACGTCGTCCCCCGGTCGCAGCGCCAACTGTGACGTTCTATCCTGATCTACCACGGCGCCAGTTGTGACGTCCCCAAACAGCACCAATTGTGACGTCCTCGCCGCGGCGCCAGCTGTTCGCTCCTCGCTGCTCCGTCCGGGTGTCACTGCTCCAAACGTGACGTCCGCCTGTCGCGTCAGTCGTGTTGTCTCGTCCTGTGACGACCAACTGGCTTGGTATCGGTCGCGGCACCCAAATGTGACGTTCTAACCTTTTGGTGATTCGGGTGGGAATCTGGTTAGATTTGATATCAGCCTCGTCGTTCCCAACTCGCTTCCAACGCCTGGTTACCAAGGTAACTGCATTGATCTCCAGTCTGCCTACCCACGTTGTGAATTGATCTTAGACAGACGAGATCAAACAGTGGTTGGGGCCGTAATGCAAATTGAGTTCAACGCTGGTGATACTACACAAATATGCATAAAAGAAAATAAAATGAAAACTCAAAAAGTTCAAAGTATCAAAGAAAAGGTAACAAACTTTATGTCTAGTTGTTTGATACATAGGACTGCATCTATCTCCCGAACCGTTCTGTGGATTGTGACACGTCGTTTCCTTCAGGCAAGTTTTAACGCTTCAAGTTGTCTGCTCTCTAAGAAATTGGTGTTTCGGTGTGTCTTTGGACGAAAGTCGAAAAAAAACTTATTTCGGTGGTCTGGTTCTAAGTCGCTCTTCAAAATAATTGTTCTTGGGTTGAAGAGGAGTCCGGAATTTGCGTGAATCTTGGTCAGCTGAACTGCGAGGCGGTTTCAACTGGAGACTGACTCTGGGAACTCAACTCTGGAAACTCGAGCCCGAACTCTGGATACTCATCTCTGCCGCCAGAGGCGAACTGATTTCTGCCTGTTGGGGCCTCGCTTTTATTGACGCCGATCAAAACCGGGTTGGGTCTGTTGGCGTCGGGGGGTTCCTTGATAATTCTAAATACATATCCACCTTTTTATTTCTGGTTAGGGATTTTCTAATCTTTTCCATTTTTGGGAACCCTTCCTCACTCCCACTTTCTCACCATACCTCTGAGGGGCGTGAACTGCCCTCCCCACTTCTTCGTAGCAGCTTCTAATACTTATACTCTGGATGGTGCGTCGACAGCCTTCTTCGTGCGTCACGTGATCACTCTCGGCCAATGAGGTCTTGGTCGGGTATCTTTCCTCCTCCTTTGTGCGTCACGTGATCACCACTTGACCAATGATGTCTTAGTCGGGCGTGAACAATCCGTGGCTTTGTTTCGGGAAAAAAATATGTTGCTTAACTAAAAAAAAAAAAATCATCTCTTCTCTTTCCTTTTCCTTCCTTTCAATCGCCGTTATCATTTCTCTAGCCACGAACGGACAATATGACAACTCTTTGTTCTACACGTGGTGTTTGTCAGGTATTTTATCGCTAATTTATCAAGATGGGTGGTTTTCTTAACATGGCTTCAGAAAAGAAATATCCCCAAAGTTTTCAGTCAGTCTGTCGCCTCCAAGGAAGAAAGAAAAACACTTTTGGGTCCCCATTCATTTTCCTTCAGTACATATTCCTGATAACAAAATTTTATTATCGCAGGCCAAAGTTGTTTCGTCGAAAAAAAATTCACTCAGCTGCACTGCTTGGGTGGCATTTAATTTTTCATATCTGTCCAAAGTCCTTTTTAGTGGCCTGTTTCTCGTCACTTATCGAAATAGCATTTTCACTTGAATTTTTCCAGCCGTTCGCTTACGCATCTAGATAACACAACCGTTATCAAAACACATCTGATTCCTTCTTTCTTTCCCTTTTTTTTTACTCAGAAATTCCCTGCCATTGTAATGACACCCTTTTTCATTTGTTGCTTATCAATATTTTCATTGTCCCTTAGCCGTGTTTGTGGCTGCTTATCACCTAAATTCGTCTCGCCTTTCTTTCTGCCTTCCTTTCTTTCTCTTCCTTTCTCTGCCTCGTAAATGGTGCCACAATCCTCCCCTAACCGATTTGTCATTTACCCGTAAATGACACCTAGACCCAAATACACCATTTAACATGCATCATGCATTTGTCCCATGCAATTCTATACTACTTTCCTACATGCAGTGTAATGTTCTCTTTCAACTTCTTTTGTTCTACATGCGATGTAATGTTCTTTTCATCTTCTTCTGTTCTACATGCAATGTAATGTTCTTTTTCAAGTTCTTCTGTTCTACATGCAATGTAATGTTCTTTTTCATCTATCTTCTGTTCTACATGCAAATGTAATGTTCTTTTTCATCTTCTGTTCTACATGCAATGTAATGTTCTTTTTCAAGTTCTTCTGTTCTACATGCAATGTAATGTTCTTTTTCATCTGTCTTCTGTTCTACATGCAAGGTAATGTTCTTTTCTTCTTCTTCTGTTGTACATGCAATGTAATGTTCTTTTTCTTCTTCTTCTGTTGTACATGCAAGTGTAATGTTCTTTTTAATCTTCTTCTGTTCTATATGTAATGTAATGTGTGCGTGTGCCTGTGGGTGCAGATGTGGTTACTATGGCTTGTTCTTCCAATGTTGGTCAATGTCATTCTAATGACACCCTTTTTCATTTGTTACTTATCAATATTTTCATTGTCTCCTAGCCGTGTGTGTGGCTGCTTATCACCTAAATTCGTCTCGCATTTTTTTCTGCCTTCCTTTCTTTCTCTTCCTTTCTCTGCCTCGTAAATGGTGCCACAACCTGCGGAGAACGCATTCCCTTTGGGAATTGCATGAACAATACATATACAGACATGCACACGTGCACACGCAAACACACATACCTATGCACATTGATTCACCACACATACTTTGGACGAAAACGGTTTCCACATTTATTTGTTACACACATTATTGTCGATTGTATACTATTGTTGTTAACCCATTATCATTTCTTTGTAAATATATATTAGTTCTTGTCATTTCTTCATATTTATTTATATGGACTCACATCCTGAGTTTGTTGTGGGCATTTCAGGAGATACACATGTTTATCTCTCAACGCATACACCGGCCCGCAACAAGCCCTACTGCATTTCTCTTTTAGGGACACCTTAGTTGCCAGAGATTAATCCTAGCAATTTCTTGTATTCCACAATGAATATTTTCATTGTTCAATATGTAGACTTTCCTTTTAATGTTGTAATTTGTACATTTTTTGCTGCAACCCATCTGTTGTGATGTTTAGTCTTTTACGCTGACGCATTTAGAAAGGCCCAATTTGCAATTACCGTTGTCTTATGATTTTGAGAATGTTAAATACCATTCTAATAAAAATTCCATTAAAGTTTCTTTTCTAAACCTTAACTCACATTTTACTGATTCACTCTTTATTCTCGCTTACTATGCAATTGAAAACAATCAGTCAGTCAGCTATGTACCATGCGTGATACACGCTTAGGTGATCATGTATCTTTCGATAGATGACTGAGGATGCAGATTTTTTTCCCGCAGTAGTTTGCCATTTCTTTCTGCGGTAGACCAGTTGCCATCCTAGGCTATAGAACCCGGCCTGTCCTGCTATTTATCTATAGCTGGGGGTGGGGAGAAGAAGAGTATTCATACCTTTTCCCAAGGATATTAGTACGTGTAATAGATTCAACTGGGAATTCGAGCTCGGCTTTCCGATTCAGTTATGTGCCATGCGTGATACACGCTTAGGTGATCCTGTATATTTCGATATGTGACACTATTTAGCTATGGTAAATTTGCAAACTAATTAACCACAGAAATTAAAGCAGAAAATGGACATTCTTAAAGCGAAAAAAAAGCTATAACGAAAGATAGACTGATCGATGTTAAAAGAAAGATTTTAATTAAAAAAAAAAAAAACGCGGTGAGAGCTGTATGTGAGGTCCTGTCGAGTTAATTTATGTATCGCCGAGGGAGATAGAAAGGCAAATATGGAATTATCGGCCAAAACACGTGCTGATACAGGCAGTGAGAATCAATGTTAATTATCTTTCCAAGATATCGTTTAATTTTTTTTTCTTGGATACCGGCGAAGAGAAGCAATATGGCAATTATAAGATTTTGGCATTGTCTCGATATAGGTGAGAGGATTATTATCATTTACTGTGCCAACTGACGCTAAGACGTCGAATGGCAATGTGGCAATTGTACACTTTTGGCAACCTCCAGAAAACAGTGGAGAATTGAGATTTGACGAGATAAAAGAATTTAATTCCTTAACAAGTCAAGGATTCCATGATAAGGCTAACTTGGCGTAAAGAACCAGATGGCAAACTTTGATAGTGATTAATGAGACGGTAAGAGGGCTGGATAAGTGAATTTTTGGTGTCCCAGGAAAAAGAAAACATGTGATAAAAAAAATAATTGGCAAGGAGAATTTTGTAAACAAAAATTCTAGATTATAATTTTAAGGAGGACAGCTTAGCCACACCCGAGAGATCATTGGTCGTATGGTAGCATGATGAGAAAGACGGAGATGTTAATGGCCACTGAAGGGATTGGTATGAGATATCAGTGTGAGGGAAAGAGTCTAGGAGGATAGCTGTCCTCCGACCTTCCCTCACGAATGACGGAGACCCCCCCCACGAAATGGGAAGTGGTTAATTTTCCAAAAATGGGAAATAATCAATTTTTCTGTCCTGACAACAAAGAGAGTTAGAAATAGAGATTACTGAGAACCCCAGGCTGCGTCGAGCCACACATCGGGTTTTGGTCGGTACCCATATAAACGACCGTCGATGGGTCGTTCAGCAGTAAGTTGGAGTTAAGTTGGAATTAAGCTGAGTAGTTGCAGTTGAGTTGAGCTGGTTTTGAACCAGGGTGTTGCCTCGCAGAAGCTGACCGAGAGATTCCATGACCTCCGACTTCGCCGATGCTACCAAAAGCAAGTTATACTGAAGAACGAAGTTAAGCCAGCACTTAAAAACTAAACCTGTTGACTTAGAGGACCAACTTGCTTGAAACATAGATGTGTCACATTTCGTAGGAAACGGGCTGGGAGAAAAACACGCTCCTGTATATAATAGAAGGATAAAGTCAAATGGTTATTTCTTAACATGCTTGAACCTCTTGGGTTTTTCTTTCATTTATTTTTTTTCTTTGCGCTTGTGCATTGTCACCTTCAATTTGGACTCAGCTGACACTACGGCCCGACGCCTGATTGATCTCGTTTACCTAAAATCAAACTCACAACGTGGGTAGGTTAGACTTGAGACCAAAGCAGTTACTCCAGTAACCAGACGCTGCAAGTGAGCTGTGAATAATAGAGTTGGCATTGAACCGGTACAATTGGTGAAGCCGTTACCACCGACTACCAGAACTCGACCCTGATGCCACATATTGGTGCCATAACCACTGGATTCGACCCTAGACGGCCGAGTGTCACATATTGGTATCCTGATTAGGGATTTCGCCGAGTAGCGACGACCACCGAACGACCGGAACACAGGCTGGTGGCAGCGACAAAGAGTCAAACGCCGGTAGAAGAAACCTTACAGATTCGTGCCGCGATTGGGAGTTGACCATGGGTCGGCGGCTTGGTGTCACAGATACATGACTGAAAAGAATCAAAGAATATGGTTTTATGATTAGTGAAGAAAAATGTGAATTGCTTATGTTCAGACTTAAATATCTAGAACAAATTATTGATGAAAACGGTATACGACCGGATCCTTCAAAGATCGCAATAAAGGACATGCCTGCTCCAATAAATGTATAAAAGTTGCAATTATTTTTAGGGTTTGCCAACTATATCATACATATATACCTAATATGCACGAATTAAGAGCGCCCTTGAATAACTTGCTAATGAAAGATGGGAAATGGAATTGGACAGATAAATGTCAAAGTGCTTTCGAAGAGATCAAGAAAGTTTTAACGTCGGAGTTGCCACTGGCTCATTTTGATCCTAAATTAGAGATTGTAGTTGCATCAGATGTAAATTATTCGGGTATTGGAGCAGCGATACTACACAAATATAAGGACGGAACAACTAAGCCAATAGCTCATGCTTCAAGATCATTAATTGCAGCTGAAAGAAGCTACATCCAGATAGAAAAGGAAGCATTGGCCATCATATTTGCCATGAAAAAGTTTCATAAATTCATACATGGTAGAGAATTTATACTACAGACAGACCATCGTCCGTTATTGTTCACATATAGATCAAAAAGGGTGTTCCACAGACACACAGTGAATAGACTGCAACGCCGGGGAACTATCCTATTGAATTATAATTATAAAATGGAATTTTTACCATCCAAAAAATTAAGTCGTGCAGATTGACTGTCCAGACTAATACTAAGATTCTGCGAACCACTTAAAGACACAGTAATTGGGGCGATAATAGCCGAAAAATGAAATTAATAACGTATTATACAATACTGTAAGAGAACTTCCCATAACTTTGGTGGAAGTTAAAATTAAGGCAGGAAAAAGACTTTATAATGAAAATGAAAGAGAAATTAAGATCTAAAGGAAAAAATATTATTGGAAATAATGCATTTTCATTATGTAATTATGTACTTATGTACAAAGAGAGAGTGGTGATACCAGCATTGTTGCAATGACTTATGTTAAAAGAATTTCACAGAGGACATCCAGGAATTTCTAGAATGAAATCCTTAATGAGGTTTTATACTTACTGGACAAAAATGGATATCGAAAGTTTAGTGGAATCATACAGAGGTTGTGCTCTGGCAGCGAAGTCACCGCTTATCAAAATTCAACCTTGGCCGAAAACAGATATGCCATGGTCCAGAATGCATATAGAGTTCGCAGGACCGTTAAACGGGGCGTACTATCTACTGGCAGTCGATAATTACACTAAATGGCCAGAAATATTAAAATTTAGAAGACCGACTTCCGTGGTAACGATGAATTTCCTAGACGAGATTTTTTGCAAGGTTCAGTGTTCCTGACTCTATCGTTTCAGACAACGGGACTTGTAGTGAACTTAAGTTTTTTGCAAATGATTAGCAATAGAACATATTACAACTCCCCCTTATCACACAAGATCAAGCAGGAAAAGAGAACGGTTTGTCGATACTTTTAAAAGGACACTAAAATAGTCGGAGAGAGAAGAGCCAGATGAAGTAATGATTCCGCAATTTCTGAGTGTTTATAGAATAAGAGTAAACCCGAACACCGTGCCTGGAATGTCGCCTGCAGAGTTGATGTTCGCCATGAAGATTAAGTCCGTTTTCAATAAGTTATTACCAGAACGCATGGCAAGACACATCAAGAAATAACAATACAAGTAGATACTTCAAACCTGGAGATAAGGTGTTTTTTAAGGTGTATCAGCATGGAAAGGAATTCTGGAAAAATGGCATTATAAAAAAAATGACATACAACGTAGAGGGACAAAGGTGGGAACATAAACGACAGCTTAATCTGTGACACTATTTAGCTATGGTAATTGACTAAATAATTAAGCATGGAAATTAAAAAAACGAGAAATACGTAAGGCGAGAAAGAGCTATAACGAAAGACATACCGGGCGACATTATTTTTTTAATAAAAGAAAAATGGGTAAAGATTTTATTTTAATTTACGAAGAAAGGTATTTTTTCGCAGAAGATAGAAAATTCGTAAGAAAAGCGAGTATCAGATTCTGTCAGAATTAATTAATGTCATTACACGACAAGGGAAACAGAATACGGATAAAGAATAACAATCTGCCCACACATGTGGCAATAATAAAAATTTCAATTCGGTCAGCGGCATACAAAGTAGAATTCTACAAGATAATTGAAACTGGGTCAAGCATGCGACCGAGAAGGAATTCAGTGAGACCACCCGAAAAAGAATAGCCACCAATTATTTTTCGGAGATATCATTTGGTTTTGGTTCTTGTGTCCAGAAGGAGACCCATCTGTTGTATGTCTGGATCTTGCCATGAGTTAAGCTCCAAGGGAAACAGAATACGGATAAAGAATAACAATCTGCTCCCACGTGTGGCAATAATAAAAATTTCAATTCGATTATCTTAATAAAAAAAAAACAACGAAGAAAGCCATTATTACTACCTGTACAAGCTGTTGGCGACAGAATGCGATGGTATTGAGACGGGAGAGACAAAGAGATTTGGTGACCACCCAGTTAATAAGTCAGGAAAAATTCCACTAAAGAATTCCCGGTGACCCCAAGTTAAGATAAAAATTTAATGACCGCAGTGCGGTTCATAAGAATTCTGGCCGACAGAAAAGAAAGACAGAAAAGAGACGATAATTTTTTTTCTTTGGGCGATAATTGTAAACTGAGGCCAGTCTAGCCACACCCACACTGCCGAGCGTTCATTGGCTGAGTGGTGGCGTGAGTGATGGGCGAAGTTGAATATATGAGAAAAAGAAGGGGAACTTGTTGACGCCATCTGAGCGGATTGGTATGAGATAACAATATGAGAAAGGTTTAGCAGGATAATTCTCCTCCGACCACCAACCACAGAGGGTGGGAGGGGGAGCCCCTCTAAAACAGAAAGTAATTGACTTCCAAAAATGGGATGTGATAAATTTTCCTGTCCGAAGACAAAGAGAATGCTTATTGGGAATTTGGAATTATCGAAGAATCCAAACCACGACAGTCCCCAACCCGGTTTTGGTTGGCGTCCATATAAACGAACGTCCCCAGAGTTACAGTTGTGTTGGGTTGGAGATCGGAGACGCACGCAGATCAACAGAGAGCTGTTGAACTTGGAGACCAGCCACGCAAGAGCTGACCGAAAGAATTCCACGCATTGCGACTTAGACTTCTAACCAAAAGCAACTTTTTTATTTGAAGAATGACTTAGACACACACCACCAAAACAAGTTTTAACGAATATCGCCTGAAGATACCAAAAAGCAGTTTATTGAAAAACAACTTAAGATATCAAGACTCACCAAAAAAAACGCGAAAGTTTCACGGGCCTATAGAAGCGGGTTGGGAGAAAGACTCACTCCTGTATTCAGCAGACAGATATAAAGATACTTGCTATTTTTCAACACATTTAAACCTCTTGAGTTTATTTCATTATTTTTCTTTTACATACACTTGTGCGGTATCATCCCTGCCCCGAATTCAGTTTGCACTACGACCCGATGCCTGATTGATTTCGTCTACCTAAGATCAAATCACAACGTGGGTAGGGTAGACTAGAGTTCAAAGCAGTTACTTCGGTAACCAGACGTTGGAGGCGGGCTGGGAACGACAAGGCTGATATCGAATCTAACCAGACATCGACCGCGACCAAGACTACCAGAGGGGTTAGTGTCACATGGTTCCGTGGTAAACCAGATTTCCACCCAAATCAGCCAAGGATTAAATCGTCACAGATGGTGCTGCAGTCAGCCCAGGGTTAGGTGGCGTCATAATTGGCGGCCGTAACCAGGACTGACCGGTGGCGTCACAATTAGCGCCGCGACCAGCACAGGACCAGGGTTGCGTCTCATTTGGTGCCGTGACAACAGGATAAGTCCCTGAATCAGCTGCTGCTACAGGAGTTGCAGAACATTTCGACAAGGACAACCCACGGCGTCTCAAGTACACAAACTGAAACAGACTAAAGTGGGAACCAAAGGACTTTGGTTAACTATAACCATACGGTTCCAGACACTCTAATACGACAACCCGAAGCTGAGAAGAGCGAGCTGGAAATCGTCTGTTAGGTAGGACACTTTATTTCCGGTTAATCGCCCAATTTCGATTGTTGCTCCTCTGATTGTGTCTTTTTTTTTTTTTTTTTTTTTAAATATGTCTGACTACGATCCAGATAGGGTAGACATAGAGGAAGGTGAGGTTGAACAGCGATTGTCAGTAGACCTAAGGAAATTGTTGGATGGACCGAGGGTTCCAGCCTTTGACGTTAGTTCAAAGAATTTTAGGAATTGGCTGGTAATCTTGGATAAGAGCCGCGTGATATATGAACTCTCAGACCAAGAAATCCTATATTTGGCGTATGATGCCACAAGAGGGAAAAGCGTCAGAATTTACAAAATGATTCTTAGCCAGTGATCCTCACTTGACATGGGAAAGACTAGAAGAGTTATTGACACGGGAGTTCGCTGACGAGGGGACGGCGATATAGCCCATGAGAGCCCTCCTGAAGATGACGCAGCTGAGGGACGAAACCCTTGAAGAATTGGGGGCTCGAGCGGAGAAGCTATCGTTGTTGGCTTTTTCTAGAGGTAGTAAAAACAATGCAGTAATGCAGGCCCAGTTGGCCAACTTATAAGTAGAAGCGCTCAGTGACGAGCGTATTCGTCACGATGTTTTAGAGAAGGACCGCTAAGGTTGTCGGCAGCAGTGGCACTGGCCAAAGAGAGCCAGGGAGTTTGGGAGAAGGTAAAAAGAGGTGGAAAGGTACAAGAGCTAAGTCGAGAGGCCGGAAGAAAGGGGGAAGGAGGGAGAGCCCCCGCGTAGAATCGAAGGGTCAAGCTAGAGGTGGAGGAGCCTGAGATGTGGGAGGAGGATCCCCCAAAAAAAGGCTTGGTCTACAAGGCACGGATTCTATAAGCCCACGCCGGGTCGATACGGGATGGTCTGCTGGACATGTGGATAAGGACCACAGAGCAGCGGACTGCCCGACGAAGTGAGGATAGCCCCCAGACTTTGAGCAAGATAAATGTACTACATCCGAGGACACCTAACCAAATGGTGCGGATTAAGAAAAGGTGCCCCATTGATATTGTTAAAGAAGGTCGATAACGAAAGACAGAACCAGGGAAAAGCCAGCGGGCCACCCCGGAATTAAGAGGGAGGGTGGCCCAGCCAAAAGGAAGGAACGTAAAACGTTGGACATGTGGCCAAGAAAGCCACTTAGGTAGAGGGCAGGTCCCCCCACCAGCAATAAGAGGGAGGGTAGCCCAGTTAAAGAGAAGAAGCATAAAATGTTGGGTATGTGGTCATGTGGGCCACCTTGCGGTTAACTGTCCAACAAGAGGGTGCTGGTTTTGTAGAAGACCAGGACACCTGAAGAGGAATTGCGCTCTTAGAAACGGCCGCAAGAGGCTGGGAGGGGTCCAGTCGGGACTGCCCAGGTGGAGAAAACGAAGACCTCCCCCATTTGAGAAGGATGACAAGAATTTGTTGCAACCGGGACCTATGGCTGAGATGACCCAAAGGTGGGAACCCAGGAAAAGGAAAGCCAAGGTATTCTCTACGCTGACGCAAGAGAAGGAGCTATCTTGTAGGGCAGAAATAGGGGGTAGGGCAATGAAAGCTCTGATAGACACAGGAGCGTCTGTTTCATTGCTGAGAGAAAAAGAATACAGACGGGTGAAACAGAAGAATGGGTTGCAGGAAGCGGACATAGAAATCACACAGGCAGATGGAGCTCCCCTGGAGATAAAAGGGATGGCAAAGCTCCCTGTGAGGACTGGAAAATTGAAAAGTACCCAGAACTTCTACATAACCCCCAAACTGTGTACGGAAGCAATCTTGGGAGAAGATTGACTTCGGAGCCAGAGGGCTCGGATAGAGTTCAACTCGCACTGTGCTAGCTGGTAGTAAATGGCGAGAGAACGCCATTGGGATGCCCACCGGAAGAAGTTATAACAATAGTGGTGGAGGAAAATATAAAGCTACCCCCAGAACAGCGGTGTCGGGCAAAAGTAGGCTGATGACAGGGAAGAGAATATAAAAAGGAACCTTGCAGTTTGTCCCTGTAGAAGGGAAGGGCCCAAAAGAGAATGTGATAACTCTGTGTGAGGCAGTAGTGCAGGCAGCTGAATTAGTGCCCATTATGATGGTGAACCAGGCCCACAAGACGATAAAGGTCAAGAGAGGGGAAGAGATAGGAAAAGCACTACCACTACGAACTCTGAATCGAGTGAGGTTCGAGGAGAAGCTAGGAAAACACGTAGAACAACCAGAAGGAATAGCAGATGAAGAGATATTGGCACCTGATCAATTTAGGGCCAGAGTGGGAGATCTGCTAAGAAATGATTGAGATGTGGTGGCCAAATCAGATAAGGAATTAGGCCAGACCCACACAGTAAAAATGAAGATCGATACCGGCGATCAAACGCGAAATTGAAGCCTTATAGAACACCTATTCATAAAAGACCCCTTGTGGAAGAGGCAGTAGAAAAGATGTTGGAAGCTGGGATGATCAAAAGATCGATCTCCCCTTGGAGCTTTCCAATCGTGATAGTGGGTAAGAAAGATGGCGGGCACCGTTTTTGTGTGGATTTTAGGAAATTGGAGTCTATATCTAAGCCGTTGGCAGTGCTACTGCCACTAATCAATGATATATTGACATTATTAGGGAAGGCAAATTACTTCTCTACGTTAGACTTGAGGTCCAGGTATTGGCAGGTAGCCCTTGATGAGGCTGACAAGGAAAAGACCGCATTTGCGTGTCACCTGGGACTGTTTCAGTTCAGGGTGATGCCATTTGGTTTAGCTAATGCCCCGGGAATCTGCCAACAGCTGATGTCAATAATGTTAAGAGGATGCGAGAGCTTTTGCCATGGCATATTTAGATGATATTCTGATATTTTCAGAAACAGTAGAACATCATTTTTTCCATCTAAAACAAGTGTTGAGAAGACTAAGAAAAGCACGCCTTAAAATTGAAATTATCGAAATGTCAGTTTCTGAAGGAGGAGACTAGATATTTGGGCTTTGTTATGAACGGAGACGGTATTAAACCAGGCATGGATAAGGTGAAAGTCATAAGGGAAATGTCAGAACCCAAGACAGTGAGACAAGTAAGATGGTTTATAGGAGATATAGGGTACTACTGACGATTCGTCCCGGCATTCTCGAGAATTGCCATACCCCTAGTAGCCCAGACGAAGAAATACGCTAGGTTCAAGTGGAAAGAAGACTGTCAACGGGCATTTGATACCTTAAAAGAACAGTTGACAGCCGTTCCACTTCTGACGTACCCAGACCTCAGCAAGCCCATGGTACTATACACTGACGCCAGTGAGCAGTGTGTATGAGCAGTTCTCACCCAGCCGTGTCCCGATAAAGAAGGACCAGTGCCAGGCATACCGGAGGAGGTACCGATATACTTTCTCTCTTATAAGCTCTCAGAGACACAACAGAGATGGCCAGTAATAGAAAGTGAAGCATATACTATTGTGTATGCCCTCCAAAAACTGGACTACTACTTGAATGGTGCGGTCTTTACTATAAACACAGCCCAAAAGCCTCTGCAGTACCTACTGCAGGCAGAATGGACAAATAAGAAGATTGAACAGTGGGCGGAAAGTTAAGTGGATACCACTGTAAGATAGAGTATTTGGCAGGAAGGAAAAATGTGTGCAGATTTACTCTCAAGAATACCGAAACTACTGGAAGAAAGATCTGTAAAAGTAGAGCAGGGAGTAGATGATAAAGCCTATAAAATCGGAGTAATTAACTCTAATAAGCTAAAAGATCGCCCTATGTTAGAATCAGTCGAGGAAGGGGACGCACAGATAATGACCGATCCTTACTGGACAGAAGGAATTGAGAAGGATCAGGCAGACAGTGAAACAGCTTCCCTTAGAGAAAAGGCGGAAGCAGGAGAAACTACCAAGTATGCAATAATAGAGGAAAGGCTGTATTATCTTTCAGGTAGGGATGAGGAAGTCAAACCCAAGTTGTATGTGCCCAAAAGTTTAAGACCAGAGATATTGGAACAGTGCCACGAGAAATTAGGTCACATGGGAATTGATAGAACATATGACTTAATAAGGAGAAAGTATTATTGGCCCAAACTGTACGGAGAGGTCACTATGTTCGGAGCTGTGTAGTATGCCAGTCGCAGAGCAGAAGGCAGGAAATAGCACCATTTGAGGGGATGGACGTGCCGAGCTTCCCCTTCGAGAAAGTGAGTATGGGTGTATCAGGACCATATGGCGAAACTGCACAAGGAAACAACTATATAGTGAGTTTTGTTGATTGGCTAACAAATTGGCCTGAGGCATTTGCAGTACCAGACAAGAAGGCTAGAACTGTGGCCGGTTTGATAATATGTGAAATCTTCCCTAGGTATGGCGCCCCTGTGCAACTAGTCACTGATAATGGCACAGAGAATATAAACAGCATAATGAGAGAAGTGGTGACAGGTTTGAATATAGAGCACGTAAAACATCTCCATATCACCCCCAAGGAAACGCTAAAGTGGAAAGGTTTCATAGAACCTTGGGAGATGTGTTAGCCAAACTGGCTAGAGAGAATACAGGAAATTGGGATCTGTATTTGACGCAGGCTCTCGTGGCCGTGAAGTTTACGATAAACGAAACCTCCAGATTTTCTCCCTACTTTATGTTGTTTGGCAGAGACGTGGTCCTACCTGTGGATAACTTGTTGAAGCCCCGAAGAAAGTATATGGGGTAAGATCATCATTAGCTGTTGCTGGAACAACAACATAAAATATTTGTACAGGCCAGAAGAAGAATAAAGAGGGCACAGAAGAGAAGAAATGAGAGAGTCAATGCTGAAAGAAAGGTAGTAGAATTGAAGGTTGGAGACCCTGTCTACTATAAAATCCACCAGAGAGAAGGGAATCTGGACCAAAGATGGGAACCGTACTATCGGATAGTAGAGCAGACGGGTCCAGTATCGTATGTAATATGGGATCAAGTGGCAGGACGAGCAAGGAGGTCCCATGCCAATGATCTGAAGAAGGCTGAAATAGCTAACCTGGAAATGAGCGAGCCGAGGCCTAAAAAGACAAGGACAAGGAAGGCAACTCTGGTTGAACGGGAAGAAATGGAGACTGAGGAGGATCCCGAGGAAAACGAAGAGATAGATCAACTTAGCCAGATAGACGAAGTGATCCGAGTGACGGAGGTGGAACCTTCGGCGGGACCAGCGGCGTTCAGTCGTCTCCGGAATCGGTGCAGAGGAGACCCTATGATGTCACCGTCGCGCCCCCATGTCTAAAGAAACGGAAAGAAAAGCGAGGAAATCCAGTCAAGCAGTCAAGGGTTCTAAAGAGAGGCGCACTAAACAAGACTAAGAGCTCAGCGAGTGGGAGGAGGAGGATCAGATACCCCTTTCCCAGCTCAAGGAAAGACTAAGAAACAGGGGAGATGTAGACATTGAATCAAGAAGTAATGAAGAAGTCCAGGGAGCGGACTCGAAACAGATGGAAGAAGCAGGAGAGGAGAAAGGAATCAAAAAAACCCTGAAAGGGAATTAAACAGTGAGGGAAGGTTAGAGGTCGAACAGGAACTACCTCTGAAGATGAGGTTGAGAGGGGTGAGAAGCCCCAAATCTCAGTAGAGCAAAGAAGGCTGTGCATAATAGAAGCGCTCGGTGTCGACAGATAACGACACTGGCTCATCCAAAAACCTACTGGCTGACTGTTGTGGATGTGGATGGAGGGGGTGGAGTCACGAGTTGCACCTCTCGAAGGACGGAAGAAGATTATTGGTATTGCTAACTGGCCTGCAGTGGTGTCATGAAGTATGACATTTGGGGTGGGAGCCTCGCGCGCCTGTCCGGACCATTCGATCTGCTAGGAGTTAGTTAAGGGAGAGAAGTGCTGAAGGGTTACAAACTTAGAAAGAAATTATGGAATAATTGAGTGAAGAATTGAACAAGACCGAATGGTTATGAAGAATAAAAACAAGAGAATCTTGTTGCCTTGCAGGAATGATCAAAATGAAAGGGTTGATGATGATGATGGTGGTAGCCACACTGATGGTAACGATGGTGGAAGCTTGGAAGCACAGCCGAAATACCATTTTCAAAAAGACGAGTGAAGTAATAAGAACCAGGTGGAAATGGTTGATCACATTCGTGATAGATGCAAAACCATACGAGTCGCTATTAAATAAACTAAGAAATGAGCTAACGCAGCTGGATGCAGCTCGGTTGAAGGTAGGATTATTCCAAGGAGAAAGGATATCTCAGATTATTACACTCCCTAGAATTGGAGGCCACTATGATAGAGGCTCAATGGAGGGACATGCAAAATTACCTGAAGGGAATAGAGTTACTGCAGACGAGAAAAAAGAGATCGGTAGTTCCGATTGTGGGAAAAGCGTTAAATGTTCTGTTTGGAACAGTGACTGAAGATGATGTTAAATTCATAAGAAGAAAACTGGGATAAGTGGAAATAAACCAGAGGACGCTGGCTCAAGTGGCAAGGGAGAGTTTGACAATATTAAATGTGACAAGGTTGGAAGTGGCCAAGAATAGAGCCAGAATTAATTGGTTAATAAATAACCTGGCAGGGTTGAGACAAGAGGTAATTAATGATAATGATTAATGATACAGAAACTGTTGGTTAGATCCAGTGACAGACCCAAAGAAGGTGGTTCAATTCCTGGTTAAGGCAGTGGAGAACTTTCAGAGGAAAATTAGCAGGAGATAACTGATAACTGACATCCATCAAACATGGCGTGGAACTAGAACAGTCTCCCCAGTGATCGAAATAAAGGGTTCAGTTCGAAATTCCAACCACCTGAAGAAGGCCGGAGCGTACAACGGCCGAAACGTTGTGACAAATATGGCGACAAAGATGAGGACAATAGTCCGACTAATATAAATACTGTACAGAAACTGTAATGATGGAATTACAGGAAATGAGTGGATTTATACAAAGATATTTCCAACTAATGACAATTACGAATAAGGTACGACAAACTAGTCAGTCGTTGACAACCTTGCTGGAACATGTGAGAGCGCAATTAGACATGTTGTCATTGGGACACATGTCCCCAAGCGTCGTAAACCCGGATCACTTAAGGGAAATGCTACTCGGAATACAGATCGAGTTACCCCATCATTTAAGACTGCCAGTGGATCCCACCAAAGAATTGTGGAAATATTATAATGCTCTGGGATGTGTGACCATGTTGGAAAATAGAAGACTATTAGTTTTAATGTCTATTCCGTTGTTGGATAGAGAGGGCATATTCGAGATATACCAGGTTATACATTTACCTATTCTCTAGCCCAGAAGAGATCAAGGTTTGGGAATGGTGGCAAGGTACAAGGTGGTAACAGAATACATAGCTTTAAATTCGGGTAGCAAGTTCATGTTGCTAACAGCTGAAGAAGCTAGAAAGTGTAGAAATGATGCTCTGAGGACTTGTACATCGTTAAGCCCCATCTGTGTATTTGGTAACCACAAAATGTGCATATTAGAATTGTTTGAATGGAAGAAAGAGGGAAATAAGAGAACTTGTCAAGTAGAGGTATTAGCAAACACGGCATTACCACAAGCTATCAGTGTTTCAGACGGGGTGTGGGCAGTGGCCACAGAACCCATCAGCTTGTCTAGGGTATGTGGGGGGAGAGTCCAAAAGGACACTAAGAGTAAATCCACCATTATCCCTGTTAAAGTTGCCCCTGGGATGTTCGGCATTTGGGATATCTATTTCCTTATCCCCCTATTACCAGGAAGAAGAAAGATAGGAAAGAAAGATTCAATTATAGAATTGATTGGCAGAAGCTTAGTCAATTGTATAGATTTGTGGGAGCCAATAGTGAGGGTATTCCCCAATGTTACCTTAAATAAGATGCCAGTACTAATGAAGCTGAGAGAAAAGATCAATATGGATCAATTGAGGGACAAGTTAAGTGCGTTGGGAAAGGAAGGTATGGCTTGGGAGAATGATGAGCAGATCGCGATAAGTTGGTCAGCAATGATAGGTACATTCATAATTATCGCCATAAGGGGTATGGCAATATGGAAGATTAGAAGTAGGAGGAAATTAACTCGCGGTAATCAAATGAGCATGCAGCAACTCGAGAGGGAGATGTCGAGCAGTGTTCTTTACCCATACAGAATCAACGAGAAAATTACAGAAAAGCCGACGGAAGAAGCTAACGTGGAACCGACATGTGCGGCGGAAAACCTCCTGCAGCAGAGAAAAAAATATTGACCAAGAAAAACAAGCCATAATAACCACACACATGCACACGCACACATTAAATTGCATGAGAAAGAGAAGAAGATGAAAAGAACATTACATTTGCATGTAGAACAACAGAAGATGAAAAGAACATTATATTTGCATGTAGAACAGAAGAAGATAAAAGGAACATTACATTTGCATGTAGAACAAAAGAAGTTGAAAAAGAACATTACTTTGCATGTAGAACAGAAGAAGATGAAAAGAACATTACATTGCATGTAAAACTGTGAAAAAGAAAAGAAGAATAGAATTGCATGGGACAGATGCATGATGCATGCTAAATAGTGTATTTGGATTTAGGTGTCCTTTGCAAGTAAATGACAAAAGTAGGTTAGGGAAGGATTGTGACACTATTTAGCTATAGTAATTGGCTAACTAATTAAGCATGGAAATTAAAAAACGAGAAATACTTAAGGCGAGAAAGAGCTATAACGAAAGACATGCCGGGCGACATTATTTTTTTTAATAAAAGAAAAATGGGTATAGATTTTATTTTAATTTACGAAGAAAGGTATTTTTTTCGCTGAAGATAGAAAATTCGTAAGAAAAGCGAGTATCGGATTCTGTCATAATTAATTAATGTCATTACACAACAAGGGAAACAGAATACGGATAAAGAATAACAATCTGCTCACACATGTGGCAATAATAAAAATTTCAATTCGGTCAGCGGCATACAAAGCAGAATTCTACAAGATAATCGAAACTGGGTCAAGCATGCGACCGAGAAGAATTCAGTGAGACCACCCGAAAAGAATAGCCACCAATTATTTTTCGGAGATATCATTGGTTTTGGTTCTTGTGTCCAGAAGGAGACTCATCTGTTGTATGTCTGGATCTTGCCATGAGTTAAGCTCCAAGGGAAACAGAATACGGATAAAGAATAACAATCTGCTCCCACGTGTGGCAATAATAAAAATTTCAATTCGATTATCTTAATAAAAAAAAAACCAACGAAGAAAGCCATTATTACTACCTGTACAAGCTGTTGGCGACAGAATGCGATGGTATTGAGACGGGAGAGACAAAGAGATTTGGTGACCACCCAGTTAATAAGTCAGGAAAAATTCCACTAATGAATTCCCGGTGACCCCAAGTTAAGATAACAATTTAATGACCGCAGTGTGATTCATAAGAATTCTGGCCGACAGAAAAGAAAGACAGAAAAGGGACGATAATTTTTTTTCTTTAGGCGATAATTGTAAACTGAGGCCAGTCTAGCCACACCCACACTGCCGAGCGTTCATTGGCTGAGTGGTGGCGTGAGTGATGGGCGAAGTTGAATATATGAGAAAGAAGGGGAACTTGTTGACGCCATCTGAGCGGATTGGTATGAGATACCAATATGAGAAAGGAAGAGTTTAGCAGGATAATTCTCCTCCGACCACCAACCACAGAAGGTGGGAGGGGGGCCCTCTAAAACAGAAAGTAATTGACTTCCAAAAATGGGAAGTGATAAATTTTCCTGTCCGAAGACAAAGAGAATGCTTATTGGGAATCCAAACCACGACAGTCCCCAACCCGGTTTTGGTTGGCGTCCATATAAACGAACGTCCCCAGAGTTACAGTTGAGTTGGGTTGGAGATCGGAGACGCACGCAGAGAGATCGACAGAGAGCTGTTGAACTTGGAGACCAGCCACGCAGGAGCTGACCGAAAGAATTCCACGCATTCTGACTTAGACTTCTAACCAAAAGCAACTTTTTTATTTGAAGAATGACTTAGACACACACCACCAAAAACAAGTTTTAACGAATATCGCCTGAAGATGCAAAAAGCAGTTTATTGAAAACAACTTAAGATATCAAGACTCACCAAAAACGCGAAAGTTTCACGGGTCCATAGAAGGGGGTTGGGAGAAAGACTCACTCCTGTATTCAGCTGACAGATATAAAGATACTTGCTATTTTTTCAACACATTTAAACCTCTTGAGTTTATTTCATTATTTTTCTTTTACATACACTTGTGCCGTATCATCCCTGCTCCGAATTCAGTTTGCACTACGACCCGATGCCTGATTGATTTCGTCTACCTAAGATCAAATCACAACGTGGGTAGGTTAGACTAGAGATCAAAGCAGTTGCTTCGGTAACCAGACGTTGGAGGTGGGCTGGGAACGACAAGGCTGATATCGAATCTAACCAGACATCGACCGCGACCAAGACTACCAGAGGGGTTAGTGTCACACATGGTTCCGTGGTAAACCAGATTTCCATCCGAATCACCCAAGGGTTAAATCGTCTCAGATGGTGCTGCAGTCAGCCCAGGGTTAGGTGGCGTCACATTTGGCGCCGCGATCAGCATAGGACAAGACCAGGGTGGTGTCACCAATCATTTAAAACGTAGATTCAATGATTTAAAAAGTCCCCTAAAAAAGGTGTCATTGGAAATTCTATGACACGTTTAACGTATCGACGCCATCAGAAATTGTTAAACCAAGCGTTTATGGCAAAAGAAAAAGAATGCCAACAGAATTTCTAAATATTGAACCGAAGCTGAAGAAGTATAGACTCCAAAGGAAGACATCTCAAAGGGGAGGTGTTATTAAAGAATTTGAACACAGATCACCAGAGAGCAAACACAGATGATCTCATGTTGAATAAGTAGATCACGTGATGATAAAGGAAATGTATATATGGGAATTAACGTGGCGTCTAAGTGATCACTATCCCGATTACTTCGGAAGTGTGCTGGTCAAAGTCTCTGATCCCCAGACGAGGCTGTCGGGAGACAACTACCCGACCACGATTTACGAGATCTACAAGGAATTTTTGGCCTAGCTATATGGTTGGATACCCCACAACACACTTGGCCTTGTGCCACATCCGACTGCGTGGGGCGGTTGGTGAATATCTCACTATACGTATTACTATTTGGATCGCTATTCGGTGGTTACTTTTCGAGCGAGGATTATCGAGCAAGTGCGAGTGATATTGTTCAACGGCGTATTATAGTTGTATCTGCGATTATAAAGTCTCTACTACAATGAGTATTACGAAAGTGACAACGAGTATTCGTTGACATTACAAAAGTGGAAACGAGTGTTCGTTGACATTACAAAACAGACATAAACTTAAAATTGAAATAGTAACAATAAATTTTCTATTTTGTTGCTTATGAAACAAATATGATGTATGTTTCAAAATTTTTTTATTTCCCCTTCAGTAATGAGTACATTTATCCTATCAAAATGATTTTCTTTTTAGGTCATCTGCTCTTGGATTGAATGTCATTGTTGGCCCTTGTACTCCCTATCAATTCCGTTTGACAGGCCCTGGAAAATGGGCAGGAGCAAGATCTGCCATACTTGATCAGTGGAAACGAATGCATTACCCGACAAACAAACACCTGACATCAAATCTATCACCATGGATAATAGACTTTGTAATTTCATTTGTTATATTTTTTGTGATGATTCAAATTTTTGTCTTACAAAACGCATCCATCTCCGTTCTTAATATAATGCTTGATCTTGAAAGAGTTGCGAGATTTACAGTCTTCTCGGTGGCTTCCAGTGTGAAGTTTTCAGTTTGAATTCTTCTCAGGAAGGCATAGGAAAAGGATGAGAAAATATGCCTTAAAGTTGTCAGGTCTTTCTTTTTCCGGATTGATTTATGACCCCCCGCCAGCTGGTTAGTTTCTTGGTGCAAGGGTGCTAATTATTATTTGTCTTTACACAATTATGATTGCTACTGAAAAAACAAAAAACAAAAACAAAAAAACACTGATATTATCTGCTCATGAAGTCCTTTTTATTTAGAAAAGTAGGATCAAGTTGGGTCCGTCCAAATTTTCACTGGTCCCGAAAACTTGTTTTTCATTGGTCAATATATTTATATATATAAAAAAATTAAAAAAACTTTCTCCAAAAATTCACACATTGAATCCTAATTTGTCAATCAATTTTGGCGGTAGGCTGCATTTAGCCGATGAATTTTGAATAATTTTTTACACACACCGTCTGGCCTACAGAAAAATACACTTCTTTCAAAAGACATGTAACAGAAAAAAAAAAAAAAAAAAAAGACCAGTGCTTCTCAAACTATCTGATATTGCGAACCAGCAATTTTTCTTTCCCAATGTGCCAAGTACTGGTAATAATTTTTGGTAATATTAATTTATACCGGAAACAATATATATAATGCATATCATAAAAGTTGAGAATTTTTTTTATCTTATATTTATTTTGTAAACAAATAATACAAGATTAAATAAGCATTTTATAATTATAAGTCATAATATTTATAAAAACCAAGTAACGTCTTCGTTTTTTCCATATCCCCAGTTTTTTTTTTATCTTTAAAAATAAATAAACACAATTGTAATTTTATTTCATAATTTATCAGTAAGGAGTTATAAATACAACATTAACAGAAACACTAACTTATCCCACGTGTAGTATGTGTGAAAATACGGCAGAAACTGGCATAAAAAATAGTATAAAAATATTCAATGTCTGAAGGTCCCTGTTTTTTCATATTTGCTCTACTAATATTACCTTTCCCTCTCACTAGCCGTCAATATTGCTGACGACTGTTGCCTGCATTTGTCGTATTTTCGTCGGCGAATTTTCACCTCAATGTGCTTAACAATATTTTATTTGTGGTCCAATCGTTAAAAGAGTTACATGTATGAAAAGAGAATAAAAAAAGCATTCTAATTATGTTAATATTTTGTACCTTCAGACATTGAATATTTTTATACTATTTTTTATAAATTAGCCCCCTGTGTCGCTCCCCCAGTGCTGTGTGTACAGGTGAACGGGAAGCTGTCGGGCGCTTTCGCGCTAAGTCGGTTATTCTGGGTTGTCCACTGTCGCTCTTACTTTATACTTTGGCGTTGGAGCCTCCCCTTCGCCAGCAGAGGGACAAGACGTGCAGTCCGGCTCCACTCGGAATCGCCGTTCCTGGAGGGGCTCGAGCCAGGGTTTCCGCGTATGCCAATGAAGTATCTACTTTCGTATGTCCCGCAGCGACATTGAGGTGGTACTGAAGGCGCTTGATCGGTACGAAAAGGTGACAGGGGTCAAGATTAACCCTGACAAGTCGTCCGGCTTGCGGTTAGGTGCCTGGAAGTAGGTCGATCTTCCGGGGCCCTTTGGTTTGACGGACGGTCATGTCCACATTCTTGGAGTGTGGCTTGGACCCGACCTCCCGTTGGAGAAAAATTGGTTTGAAGTACGTGCAAAGGTCGACGCGGCCGGTCAGACATAGCGTCGACGGAGGTTGTCCTTGTGCCACTTTCGATTTCCCGATTGTCCTTTATCGATTATCCGTACTTCCTCTCTGTGATGATCATAGGGAAGCCGCTCGAGCGATCGCTATCCTCCGTTTTGTAGAGGGGACGCAAGCATTAGGTCAACAGAGATGCCTGTGCACAACGACCGTGTCATTGGGGGCTGGGAATGCCAGACTTGGTGAGCCACAAACTCGCTTGGAGGTTGGCTTTCCTACGCCGCTCATTGACAGGAGATTCGATTATGGCAGGGAGTGTCAGGGACGCCTTCCCTTTCCTTACTAATAATCCCCCCATCTCGCGGGTTGAGCGCCATCGTAAACTCCGGGATCAATTGGATTTTCTTCGCGTGTGTCGGTACGCCTTGACGGTCATTCCTCGGTCCAGTGACCTTTCACGGCCTAGGAGGGTCTTCTATCGGTATTTAGTGGAGGGGCCGCGAAGGATCCTCTACGTAAGCGGCTCGACTTGTCGGGGGAGGAGTATCGCTCTTTTTGGTCTTGGGCGCCAGCGGCGGATTACCTCAGTAACTCAGAGTTTTCGCTTATCTGGCGATTGGCTCAGAATCGGCTGCCTCTTAATGACAAAGTCCTCATATGGGGCTTGGCGGATTTGCCAGACTGTGAACAGTGTGACCTTGGTCTAGAAGAAACGGCTACGCACGCCTTCTACCATTGTCCCCTGGTCCGCTCCTTATGGGACCATGTCGGCGAGTTGACGACTCGTCTTGCTCCCGAAAAGCTCGTTCTCATTGATCGCGCATTCCCGCGTGACAATGAGTCGCCCCCATATTCTGGGGTGAATGGTGTTTCTGACGCTGCAGGCCACAGCCCGAATGGTGATTTGGACAACGCGACAGGAGGAAGTCTTGCAAGACAACCATCTTTCTCATCAGGATCTGATCCAATTCTTTGAGCATCAGTTCAAGATAAAGATTAAAACTGATAGAAAACGCTTGCATTCGACAATCTTCAGCGAAAGGTGGGTAACTGAGGCGAGCTTGGTTCGTGTGAAGGGGGCTAGCCTTGATTTTCTCTTTTAGGTCAACCTACGTCACATCGGGGTGGTTTTCTGTGGAGCCCTCACCTTGGTTAAACAAGCTTTTGTGTACCTAGTTAATGTGAGTAAGTGTTGTTCCTGGCCTGTTCCCGGCTGCATCTTTGGTTATGATCCTCAGGTTGCTTTTGGCCACCTTTTATCTCAACTGGGTCAGCTTTTATATTTCCCATGTCCGCCTACATTTCTCCTTTTCCCACACCCTTAACGAGAGAGCCTCTTGATTGTGCCCAACGGGCAGAATACAGCGGCCTCTGCTTTCTTGAGGGTTGGACGGGCCCCTTACTAACATATTATATTTATGAATAAAAGTGACAATAGGAAAACTAGCAATTACTAGTTTTCCTATTGTTTTTTTATTCATAAATATTGTCTTTCTACTGGTTAAATCGGAGAAATTTTCATACATGTTATGTTTAGTTTGCTTTGTGTTTTTATATTTAGTTTGTTATTGGGTTTCATCCCTCCCTCTCATTCGTTATGATTAGATTTTTAAATATAATAAATTATCATAATCAAATTTTTATTGCAAGAGGCGCGTTTTGCAGGTTCCCCTTGAGAGAATGTGGCATTATGGTGTATGGAGGATCGATTGGTGACGGACGACTTTTTATGGTGAATGCGAAAATTGTAATGAGTGAATGGGTCGTGAATCTGATTAGCTAGATATAAGTTAGTTAGTGATGACCATCCTCAACCCCTCCCTCCTTTATGACCTTGTGCCACAATTATGTATTTTTACGTAATAAATATCGGCTGCTCGGCCCGGTGGCCTGGATCAAAGTATAGTACGCTACCTTTGTGAGCTTCCGGTGCTTCGTCGAGAGAAAACTCTTCGGCGTGATCCCGTTTCCGCGGTCGATCCGACGTATCGCCTCCCTGACTCCAGCTTTATCAAGTGTTACAAGTGTTGATCCGCCCTGGTTGTCATATCACTACTCTGACTCGGCCCTGTTTGGGATTTCGCCTTCGCCAAGTGCTACTCTTCGGCACAACACCGTCTCCGCGGTTGATCCGCCCCGGAAGTGGTACTACTACTCGGCCCTGTTTATGGATTTCCGCCTTCGGCACGATCCCGCCTTCGCGGTAGATCAGCCCTGGAAGTCGTATCACCATACTGACTCGGCTCTGTTTGGTGACTCGTCCCTAACCGACCCAACGAATCTTCGTGCGTCATCGATCAACGAGCTACTGTCGCCGACAATTCTCCAATCCGGCAATCGACCAGCTACCGCCGCCGATCAAATGTACACTCGTTTCGCCGATACAACCGAAACAACTTCAGTCATACCGGACTCGGTACCGATACAAACATATTTCTCCAGACAGTACACTCTTGTACATTTTGGATAAATAAAAATCATTATTATTTTTAAGCCTCTGCCTTTGTTCCCTTATTGTCTTGGCTGTTCACACCTTTCTTCTAAAAGCTTACGGCGGACATCCTTATCGGCCCCGCAACATCAGTAACAAGAAGTAATGTCAGATTATAAATAAAATTTATTAATTCCTTATAAGTTATTATTATAAATTATTATTATTATAAATTACTATTATTATACGAAAATAACAGATATGCATTTCAAAGAGTACCAGCAAAGACGACAATTTCTATTGCGTTACTGTTCCTAGTTGGACTAAAAACAGTGACTCACAAAAAATGTACGCAGTGAAAGTTCTTTTGAATTTATGAAATTTAAACCTGTCAGTAGGTGGGGGTCGAACGTAGCTGTCGCTAATGACGTTGTGGGTGAAGTAGGTCAAAAATGGTTGTTTTTGTGGGCACGTTATGACAAAAATTTCATCAGCGTCTCTTTGGTTGGCTTCAGAACAAATTGGTAGTTTTTCGATGTTCCCATCTGCAACGGTTCTCTCGTCCGTGACTATTATTCCGATGACAAATGCATGAATGAACACTAACAGCGATCATCACCAGCCTGCCACCTTGTTCATATTTATGTCACCGTGAGGGTCGCTCAGCTATCATTTTAAATTGTAACGGTTTTGAATTCCTTGCTTCTGATTGATGTGAAAATTCAAAGGAAGAATTTTCGTTCTCAGTGTTTTTTTTTTTTTGTTTTTTTTCTCTAGAAATTTATAGAGACACAAAATCAATTTAAATTAAGGCGTATCGAGAAAAGGACAGCTGAAAACTTCATTAATTAAAATCATCGCATTTAGGTCGGGGTAAGCTAAGCAGTATAGATTTGTGATTTTTGTAGTATAAATATCAGATTATAAATAAAATCTATCTAAAAACTCATTTTTTTAATGTTTTGAGAAATAAATCTACTTTATTTTTCAAATTTTCATATAATCAGATTTTATGTGACATTAATGTGTATACATGTACCGATGGTCATATATATAGTCAAAAATATTTACATACTCACACACACATACAGACACACACACACATTGTAGAGGAAAAAGAAAAAATATATCATTGCATTTTTAATACTTATAATAAAACGCTGGAGCACTTCAAGGTGGTGTAATGGTTAACAAGCTTGCTTTCGCTAGATCCATTACGACTGAATAGTGAGTTCAATCACTTGGTACTCCTTACTTTCGGCCGTGTGCCACATCTAAGCTACGCTTAGAAAATCAGTTTGGGACACCTCGACGTGATGTAATGGCTAGAAAGCTTTCCTTGTTAGATCAGTAAGGACTGAGTAGTAAGCTTGATCCTCGCCGGTGCCTCCATACTTTCGGCCTTGTGCCACAGCTGAGTTTATAAAATCACTATAAAATGCTGACACTTTTCTTGAAAAATAAAGATTTTAAGTTTAAAAGGCTATTAAAAATATGTCTAAATTTTAGTTTTACTCAAAATTTACACTAACATTTTATAATCAAACCATTGGAAAAGAAATTGTGCTAGAATTTTCTTTACTGGATACTTTGGAATAAAACAAAGTGGAACAAGGGTATATAATACATTTTTATTTATTTGCTTTAGAGTGAGTCTTTTGATATTCGCTATAGCGAAATGTTTATAAGGCGGATATTGGTAGCAGTCTGAAGAAAGTCCAGTAGTGTAGTTTTTGAAGTCAGACCAGAGGTAGTAGCAATATCAGAAATAGGTCACTGTCAATCTACTATGTTTTTCTCGGCTCAAAGTAGGGCAGAAATATCATTAGCAAATAACCTTTTAACTTCTTCTTCACTTGTCACGCATGTCTAGTTTCTCCGGAGTAGCGTTCTTTAGTTCCGTCCTCTCCTGCAGACTTTCTTCCACTCCTGGCTCAGAGCTATCAGGTCTATATCCTTTTTAACAGGCTCCGATATTCTGGAGCCAACATCCATTTCGGCTAACACCAAAAGTCTATTTGTGTCATTTTTTTTTATTGGCCAAAATTATTTCATTTTCCGGCGTTCCTTTCTTCTTTTTTTTTTTTTTTCTTTATAACGGAACCTCTTTGATTTTTAGTATTTTTCAGTCACAAATCAGTATGCTCTGATCCTGCAAACTTCCGGCGGTTTTTGGCCGGGTTCTGTTTTTCTTATCTTCCTCTTTTTATTTCGGGGTTGCCTTCTCGTTAATTGAGGAAAGTATAGAAAGAGAAGTTTAGAAAGAAAGAGAAAAGGATTTTAAAGGAAAGAGAAAATGTCTTATTTTAATTTGAATTCTTTTTATTTTCCTTTATATATTTTCTTTATATTTTTTATTTCTTTATATATATTTTTTTTATATTTTTTATTTTTATCGAGACTCACTATAAAATCATTAAACACTCTTTAACTGACCAACAAGAAAATATCTGACTGACAATTGATGGAGAAAGTGCATTTTTTTTTAAAAAACAAACAAGTCTTTGCGATTTGCGGTGTAAAAAATTAAAACTAGAAAAATAAATGTACACGGAACAGAAAAAGCATGGTAAATCGTATGTTAATTTCATACAATTTTATTTATTTATGTATTCGTGTGTGTATTTTATGTTAAAAATGTGTTACATGTTATAAAAGGAAGCAATTCACTCCATAATATATCAAGTCCAGTCACGGAGGGAAGTTACACACATGTCATCCCGACGGTTCTTGGGCGAAAAAGATTGAATATCACGTCTTTTGGCGGAATGTCGGTATTTCCGGCAGGAACAGTTTTGTTGCATGCTGGGAGTAATTTTATTTATTTTGTTTATTTAATTTATTTTAAACAAGGTTTAAATATTATTTTTTTGTTTTATTTATAATTTACATCATCATCATCATTATTATTATTTGTAACAATATCCTACAATGTATATTTCTGTAAGAGAGATTTATTATAGACATATAGGATATTTTTTCGAACAGGAGATGGGACTCAATTTGTGGGTGGTTATTCACTCACATCATAGCAGCAGAAATTAGCCATCTGTTCACGGAGATGGAAGCATACTTGACTGGGAATAAAACGTACACAAATAAAAGGAAAAGCATGGTAAATTGTATGTTAATTTTATACAATTTATTTATATTTTTTGTGTATTGCTGTGTGTATTTTAAGTTACAATTGTTTTATGATACAAGTAATAAAAGGAGAAAATTTACTCTGTAGTATAACAAGCCATATAATAGGGAGAAGTTGGGCATGTATTTGTCTGTATCAAGGTTCGTGGTGAAGAGATTGAATTTAAGGTCTTTTGGTAGGATGTCCTTAGCTCGGCTTGAGAATCATTTTTGTTGCATGCTGGGGAGTAAATTTATTATTTATATTTAATTTATTTTATACAATGTTTTTTATGTTATTGTTTTATTTTATTTTATTTTATTTATAATAATAAAAATAATCCTACAAATTACAAAGAATGATGTACATTTAATAATAGACATTTTATCATATGTAAAACAGAACAAGAATATTGTAAAGAGGTTAAGTAGAAGTTGATAGAATTTATCAATAATCAATATCAGAAATAAATAAATAGCAAATTAATAAGAAAAAACTTTTTAAAACATTTTATTCAGATTAAAATTCATACATGAAGTATAGCAATCAGCAGAATATGTTTTCAAAGACATGATACTAAGTAAAATTGATTAGTATTGTAGAGTACAATTTTATCCTAGTTTTATAAAGTTCAACTATGTTCAAAAAGTGGATAAAGAAAAGAAAATTCTTATATCAACATTTATCTCTCCTAACCAGTCAGAAAATATCAATGGAAAGAATTTCAAAGTCCTCTTAAATAAGAGGCTACCTTTAAACCAATGAATATATGTTCATCTTTGCATACAAATTCTTTTAAACAAGAGACAATGTCCAAATTACTCACCTACATGTCAATTTCAGCATGTAACTTGTCTCCAAATAGAAAACTACACATTAACCATTCATCTTTTTAGTACACAACTAATCAACTACAAAAATGAAAAAAAATATATCATGAAAAAAATATCGCACTAACTGAATGTTGAGACTATATGCAAAAAAGGCTTTAAACAAATCTGATTCTTCAACAAAAAATTTCAACTCATAAGTCCTACCACCAAAAAAAGAAATGAGGAATAAATTCATTAAGCAACAAGAATCGTCCAATCTACATCTTTTTCTGAAACACAAGGAATATTCAGAATATAATTTTCTATTTCAAATTCAAATCCTCACACCGAGTTAAAACCAGCAGTAATTTCATTCAAGGTATGTTTTGTTTTCCCCACCATCACTATGAACATTCATATATATATATATATATATATATATATATTTACAACTCACAACTATGTTAATGTAACAAAGAAACTTCACACTTTTCCACTACTATAAAAAAACTACCTATTCCTAAATAAAGGAATTCATACAAATTAAGCAAATAACAGACTTAAAACAATTCTTTTCTTGTTAATTCAATATTAATTATATTAAAAATAAATTTTGTTTCATACCAATGTCTTATTTATTTGTCTTATAATTTGTAACTGTTCTAAATAATTCAAATGTAAAGTTGACTATATAAGTATGTATACAGTCCATCGTGTACACCATAAAAAGTATTAGGTGACATCAGTATTCACATCATGCCTTCTTTTTATCCATACATTTTTATTATAGAATATTATTATATCATTTCCACCCAGCCAAATCAATTCATCTCCCTTGCACTATTCTAAAATATTACATGAAACATGTGAGATTTGTTTTTTTTTAATCTTAAATAGAAAACAATATAGATTATAAACTTTTAAGAATAATGAATGTGATGAGAACAAAATAAAATCAAAAGATTTCTTGAAGGAAATTGTTTATGGTTAGATGATCACATGATTAGATAAAGATAAAGAAAATGTTAGTTTAAACTTTAAACTGTTTAATGTTTTTCTTTTGGGTTGTTTCTTTTATAATGAATTACAAACAATTCTGACAATTTACAGGAAATATGTTAGAGAAATATATCTAGAATATAAAATCCATATTAAAAGAGAAAAAAAAACATCTTTATACATGTATGTTGAAAGAAAAAAAAGCACTTTTATACATACATGTTGAAAGAGAAAATTAAAAATATTTTCATTTATTTATGTTGAAAGAGAAAGGAGAGAAAAAAACCTTTCCAGAAATGCATTCCTTCAGAATTATTTTGACAGGAATATTCCAAAGACAAGAAATTGAATCATCACAAAAAATATACCAAATGCAATTAGAAAGTCTTTTATCCATGGTGATAGATTTGATTTCAGGTGTTTATTTGTCGGGTAATGCATTCGTTTCCATTCACCAAGTATGGCAGATCTTGCTCCTGCCCATTTTCCAGGGCCAGTCAAACGGAATTGATAGGGAGTACAAGGGCCAACAATGGCATTCAGTCAAGGTACGGATCTGATAAGAGCAGCTCACCTAAAGGAAATCATTTAAATGTCAAACTTAAAGGAAACTTTATGAAAATACTTTATTTCATAAGCAACAAAGCAGAAATTATTAATATATCAGTATGAAAGCAAGGGATCTATCTATCTATCTATCTATCTATCTATCTATCCACTAAAAAACCTGACAATGTTAGTGTGACCAACGGACAACTTATCAAAAGAACTAACTGCAATTTTTCTTGACTTTGCATTTTCATGGTCTACTTTTCAAGGGGCTAATCCATATATTAAATATTTCCAATTATAATCAATATCTATTTTTTTTTCAATTTGCATATTTGTGTTTTTTAATTCCATTCATGTTTCTACATGTGCCCACATGTTCCTTCATAAATGTAATTGATTTCCAATTGTATATTTAGTAATTTTTATTTTTCATTGTTATTTTGGTTTGTATGCATATCTTTAATTCTTTACATATACATATATATATATATATATATATATATATATATATATATATATATATATATATATATAGTGTTTATTATGTTATATCATTATTTAATTTATATTATTTTCTGTTGTATTTATTATATTATATTATATTATTAAGTTGCAAATTAAATATTAATTAAAATGTCTGCATTTTACCCATTAATTCATTTCTTTTATTTAATAATTTAATTTGATTACTGAAATTTATTATATAATTTTTTCTTCTAAAAACAGTCTACATTTTCTATTACTAATATTATATGGCGTACTTTTTTATGATTTCCCATTTAATTTTACTTTTTGACTCCATATATATTTTGATAATGTTGTGTTATTTGAATATCTGTCTGTATTAAATGACATGTTATGTTTATTAAATCTTTAATAAGCTCCTATATAAATTTTTTCTTCTGTGTTAATGTTATCTGTTGATTTATATATTATATCACTAGTTAGACATTTATTATTAAGTTGGCAGTTGTTTTTATTTCAACATTTATAATGATAAGTGCTGTTGCCAACAAAGTCAATTTTTCAGGTTAAAACCGACCATTGAATAAAAAAATATGCATCAAACTTGACAACAATACATAAAGTGGCTTGGTCATGGACATCAAACAGACAAATTCTCCATAATTATTATATATATATATATATATATATATATATATATATATATATATATGGAGAGAGAGACATAGATATATATAGATAGATAGATATGTATGTGTTTATAATTGATTTTAAAGTAGTTTTAACTAATTTTAGAGCCTTAAGGTGGCAATCAACTAAAAGCAAGTGGCCAAATAGTTTTTCTTAATAGAATCTTAGATCATTCTTTTTTTCACTTATTATTTTTTATATATATATATATATATATATATATATATATATATATATATTATTCCAAAAATAGACATAATCTTAATCTAGTTAAAGGCCATAACAATCTCGTTAATGGTATACTTACATAATTTGGGTTTACAACCAATGAGTTCACAACTCATCCTGATAGCCCTATGACATCAACACTCCGTTGGGTGTCAAGTGTTGCATTGATCTCTTCAAGCATCACTTCTTTTGGGGGGGTAACTTTACTAGGCCCTGAAAGAAAACCCCAGAAACTTTAGGAAACTCAGACAATGATATTTGATAAAATCATTATTCTGTTTCCTCAGAATACAAAATCATAGATTTGTTATGAAATAAAACTATCTCACATTTTTTTACTTGCACAAAAGTCAACAAATATCTTGAAATATTCATATAAATAGGAAATATTTAATATAATTATAGGTTTGCCTTTTATTACAAAAGACTTTTCTCTCCTAATCTATTTGCGTGTGTTCTCTTCAAAAGTTTGCATCAATAATCCAGCCATTTTGAATATCTCAATAATCCTTTGTTTGATCTTGATGAAAATTGGCAACCAATCAGAGAGGAGTAGATTAAGATAGCCTTGTCTTAAGTGGCTGGATACTTTCTGGACTGATTTCCTATGATTGATGAAAAAGAATTATAATTTTTTTTATTCTCAGTTGATTATTTGAAGTAAATGATAATTCAGAAGACAATATGGTTTTCTAAGAATATTTCCATTCTTTTGTCATCTTCCTTTTGCTTAGTTGATTGGTAGATGGACGAATAGAAATTTAAGAATGGCCAACTATTAATTGTAGCATGAATGTCTGAATATTTGACCTTTGGCTTTATATTCAAAGAAAAGCCCAATTTTTCCATCTCAGCAGAATCACTAATCTGAGGGTAGTAGGGAAACTTATAAAATTTTGTAAACATTGTAAAAATTATTTTTTGATGCAGATGTCAGCTAATTTTTTAAAAGACATCATTTAATAGATACACTGGTGGACACTATAAGTGATGATGGAAGCTGTAGGTGAATAGAGGAATGTAGCTTCTTACCCCTTCTCAACAGCAACCCATGTTTATTATATCAGTTGACTGAGACAGTTGCACATTGGCTTCAGTTGTCAGGTTTTTGAACCCAGGTAAACATCAGTGCTTATTTTTATTACTATCATGTCTCTTCTTCAACTACTTTGAAGATGGAAGCTATACACTCTTCCTTGCTCTCCAGAAGACTATGCATTTATATATATTTTAATACTGCAATAGTTATATGATATAAATATAGTATCAAATAAAATCAGTTAAAAGTTTTAATCATCTCCCTTTGACTTTTTTTGTAGTTAACTTATAAGAAAAAAATGGATAAGAATCAACACTAAGTGTTAATGACACATAAATAACAACAAAAATCATTACCTTGAATACCCGAGTTGCCAGACGACACTGACTCTCATGCAATGGAGCTGCTGCACCAAAGGTATACATACAGCCAATTATAGCAAAATTTTTTTCAATCAATTCAAGAGGAAACATGTGCTTGTAAGCAAGCAGTTTACCATCTTTCATTTTCAGCATTGATTCCTCAAGAATGGGAAATCTATTTCATATCCAGTTGCAAATATTACGGTGTCAATGTCAGTCGCAACTGTTCCCATCTATAAAGAAAACATCACGGGCAGTAAATTTTTCCACATTTGGTTTAATAATTACCTTCCCACAAACAATTTTATCAATAACATCATCATTTAATGTCAGTGTTTCTAAAGATATATAAGAATTTTGATTCAGACCATAGAATTTATGATTTAAAGATAAAAAATTCTCAAGCCAAAACTGCTGAAGCCTTTTGGGTAGAAACATTAAAATGAATCGCCTTATTCTTTTGAAGAGTTGCACATCAAATGGTAAGCCACCAGGGGTCAATCTTTTGCACATCCATTTCCCATTTATTGTGCTTAAATAAACCTAATAAAAGAAAAAAAATAGTCATTAAAAAACAAATATAAACCAACCAGAAAAATTATTGAAAATAATCATTAATAATAAATCTACTATTCCATAAAACCAATTCCCTGTGTATTTTCTGAGATAAATATCAAAGGTGTGGGAACAATTTTACTGATCTCTCAACTTGGGAAATCAAATTCTGTATGTATTTGATTCTATGCAAATGGACACTTTTGGCAAATACTTTCCAAATATTTTGTCATATATAATTATTCCTTTCTGTTTTCAGTATCATCTCTGAGTTGATTAATGAAAGTTCGGAAAAATTAGGCTCTACATATTTATCTAATGCACCTTAAAATAACCCTTTTGGCAAATACTTTCCAATGATTTTTCTGATCCATTATTATACCTTTTTGTTTCCTGTATTATCTCAGGGTTGATCAATAAAAGTTCAGAAAAAATAGGCTCTACGTATTTATCTGATCCACCTCAAATGAACAATTTTGGCAACTACTTTCCAACCATTTTTGTCATCCATAATTATTCCTTTCTGTTTTCAGTATCACCTCTGAGTTGATCAATGAATATTCTTGCTGGTTGACCTCTTGAACTTTACCCATCATTTGACTGCCATGGTATTAAGTGATGACTAACCTCTTGTTAAATTTCTCCAGCAATGGCCCCTAAATGCTCTAACCTTTCGCAAATTGGGTTCATAATCCTAGCAAAGTTCTTATACTTGTGCTGCAGTTTGTCATCTTTAAATCTTATACACTCTCATTCTGTTTGATTTAAAAGGCATGAATGTTGCTTAAATTTCATTTATATGTAATCGACTTTGTGCTGCAGTGAGTTCTAATCAGCAAAGAAATAGTTGGACTTATTCAAGAGTCATGGATTCTGTAAAATCTGTGTCTATGATGGTGATTTCAGGCAACTGATTAACACTTACTTCTTTTAATGTAAACAGAATAAAATGACATCCAAAGACTGAAAAATATGATTACTTATGTGAAGAAGAACAAGGAACTTCTTGCTTAAAATTTAATAAAAACAGCATACAGATTGTAGTCTTAATAATTGTCAAAACAAGTTCAGATAAAAGTTAAGAATAATAATATATATAGATTTGCATAATCAATGATCTTTACTTACCTGTTTAGCTTGTAATGCAAGTTCTCCTGCAGTTTCACTTCCCGTGTGACCCATACCAATTACCAGAACTCTTTTTCCAGAAAAATCTGAAGCTTTTCGATATTGCTGTGCATGAAGAATTTGCCCAGAAAATGTGTCAATTCCTGGATATACTGGAATTTTTGCTTTTCTCACGTTTCCATTACAAACCATCAAAGCATCAAAGATTTCTTCATGGATGACATTTGTCTTCAAATCTTCAACTTTCAAGTTCCATTTATTGTCTTTATATTCACACTTTTGAACCTGATTAAAAAATTAAAAAAAAAGTAATGATAATGGCTAATTTGATTATCAAATATGTTCTCTTCTTTTGTGGTTATTTACTGGCAATTCTAAGATCATCTTGTTTCCTATTTTAAGTCTTTTCCACTGCACCCGACTCCCAGTGTCACAAGAGTATCCTTTATGGGAGATAATTGGAAAGTTTTTTTCTCGTTTTTGTTTTGCTCTCTTTCAATTGTAAAATTTAGTTTTAGTCTTTTATGGCAAGAGTGGATTTGAAATATACATTCCCTTGATTTTAAAAAGTGATTTGATTTTTCTTTTTCATGAACTGATGTCTGAGTTTATCTTAGAGATTCAAACAGGCTGACATGATGATTAATTTTAATTTAATTTTTTAGAAAAAGTCCCTCAAGGCATCATTATTCCAGCACCCAACTCTTAATAAATATTCAAGACATTTCCTTTTTTCCCCCACTTTAATTAAGGCCAAGGCATTCTAAGACAATATTTTTCCTTTCTACCAGAATCTAGAGGAATTTCAAAATTAATTCACTTTTCCTGCTATCCCATTTATTCTACACTCTGTCAATTGTAGATTTGAATCCTAACAAGTAAAAAGATTACCTATAACAAGTTTTGTTAGGCTATTTCATTTTGCCATCGTGAAGACAAATTTATTAACAGAAAGTAAACCAAGAATCAATCACCAATATTTGAATTTGTCATTTTTCTCATGTCCTCTCCATTAAGCCATTTCTCACTCCAATATAGTCCATGGTTAAAATTCAAATGTAAAATTAGCAAAATTAAAAAGACAGTTTGAAACACATTTGAAATCTTAAGAATCTTCCAGATTAGAATTTCTGCTTTTTTTTTAAATAAACAAAATCTTTGAATCCATGAATTTACTTTTCCCTTTGATTTGAGAAGTGATTCTTTACATTTTCTTCTCCAGAATTCTTTTTCAAGTATTTGCACAGATAATCATCTCTTGTATTAAAATTATACTGGTAAATGGAGCTGAATTAACATAACAGACTTAATGTCATGTGTTTACATTTTGATTCATTATAAAATCATCAATTACCAGAAGTTAAGCAATGGTGGGAACTGCCAGGTAACACTCACTCTGCCTAATTATCTAAGATGCCAGTCTTTGATATGATGATTTTTCCCCTATACATATATTGCATATTTAAAATATTTCTAAAAATAAAATACCTAGACAAAAGAAATGTGTATATGAAATGTGTAATTCAGTTTAGAAGGATTAAATAATCTTTATACTCATGTATCCTCATGGTGTCAATTTAAACTGATGTTTTCTTTTTCCATATATTGTGACCATTTTGATTAAAGTTCACATTTTCTGGATTTTAGAAAGAAAGGTTGAAATTTTCTAAAATATTTCAGTGAAATTTTCACTTTTCAAAATCATAGTTTATAATTTAGATATATAGAAAAAAAGAGGCTATCATTTTAGACTGATGACAGGAGAATATGGGGTAAAATTATAGGACACAACCCCATAGTAATTCTTAACCTTTACTGACCCCATAAGAATAAACATTAGTTTCAAGGGACCTGAGTACTCATGTTGATAATCACTGGTTTAAATGAAAGGAATCATCATGCAACAAAATTACCAGTCAATTTCCTTGCCCAGAGAAAACAATGGCTTTTTCAACTTTGATTTTTCAGGAACTTTTTTTTGTTTATGTCATTTAAGAGTTTCCTCAATTATATAGTCCAATAGCATTTATTTGTCTTATTATGTATATATATATATATATATATATATATATAAAAAATATAGTCTTAAGGTGTGCTATATTTATGGAATAAAGTGCTCAATATAAGAGATAGAGCGTGTGTAAATATAAAAGTGAACATAGAAGTCAACACTTAGAGGCGACAGTCTATGTGCTAGATGCAATCGTGCATATAGCATACTTCTACAGACTTTCACCTTTATATATATATATATATATATATATATATATATATATATATATATATATATATATATATATATATAATAATAATAATGGACACTCCTGCTGGTTTTGACGTATGAGGATCTGACAGCTTATTGATTCAGTTATGAAGGTTTGTGCGATAATCTTAAGTGGCATTTAAGACCCGGTAGTGATTTACAAAGGAGGCCATATATGGAACAAGTGTGATGATTGTGAGATGAGATCACTGTTAGATTGACTAACCTTTTTAGATCTTGCTCTAGCTTCTTGAAGATGATTCAGACAAGCATATACATACACACACAGAGGGAAGAGAGAGAGAGAGAGAGAGCACTTCCTTCTCTTGGGAAATATTCCTGATATTTTAGATACAAAGGTGAAGCAAAACATTGAACATCCTCTTGAGATTAAACCTGGAAAATTTACAGAAGCACCAAAAAAAAAAAAAATCACCAAAAATAATAAAGCAGCAGGACTTGATACAATTCCTTCAGAGGTTTGGAAGACTCAGGATTTCAATAATATACTACTCCAGCTCTGTAATTCTGTCACATATCATAGGGAATTCATAGAAAGAGTGACAGAAAGCTGCATTCTTCCTTTTCTTTGAAAGGAAATCTAGGATCAGCAAAAAACTATGGAGGAATCACCCTCACCACCATTGCAGCAAACATTTACAACTCAATGCTTCACAACAGAATACAGTCAGAAAAATCAAAATGGCTTTTGAAAAAATACTGTTTGATTGATTATTGAGGGTGTTGGGGCAAAAAATCTACAAACCACCTTACTTTTTGTAGATTTCTCTAAAGCCTTCGATTCTGTACATAGGTAGAAATGGAGAATATCCTTGTGGCATTTGGCATCCCCTGTGAGACAGTAGCTGCCATAATGATGCTATACAAAAATACCAAATCTTTAGTTAGATCCCTAGATGGAATACTAGCTTCTTCCATGTCAAATCCAGTGTCCTTTAGAGGTGACACACTGGCCCTTTCTCTCTGACTATGTATTGAGAACTTCCCTCGATAAACATCATTATCTAGGTTTTATTTTATTACCAAGACTCTCAAGTCGATATCCTGCCAAAAAAGTTGAGAGTACTGACTATGCAGATGACCTATCTATCACTGCATATACCATTACCAATGACACAGTTCCTCTACATCATCTAGAAAATGGTGCCAAGTATGTTAAACTCTATGTCAATGGCTCTAAAACTGAATTCACAGGCTTCAACTAACACGGCTCAATACAAACTGTTTCAGGTGAATCAATAAAATCTGTCAAATATTTTACATACCTAGGAAGCAAAATAAATTCTACTGAAAAAAATGTGAAAATTCACATAGCTAAAACCTGAGCCACGTTAAATAAAATGAATACAATCTAGAAATCTGATCTACCAGACAGCATCAAACAGAGATTCGAGTCACTGTAGTGGTGATGTTAATGTATGGTGTCACTGCTTGGATATTAATTAAAACCATAGAGTCTAAGCTTGATGGAATCTACACTTGGACACTGAGCTATACTTAACATTTCTTGGAACAACATTCAACTAAATCACGAATCTATGGACCCATCCCTGATATTCCTATAATCTTACTCGAATGTTGAATGAGTTTTTCAGGACACTGCTGGCGAGAAAAACAAAGACTCGCGATTGATCAACTATGTTATGACACAGAATGTTATCCTAATGCCTTTTCCCACCTTGACAGAGAAGCTTGATCGTTGGCGTGATAGACTCATTAATATTCGAACTAGCTCGAAAAATAATAATAAAATTTAACAAGAAAAAATATATTAAGCATTAAGTTGAAAAATATATTAAGCCTTAAGTTGAAACTAGTGATGTTTCAATAAAATCCCGGTGGAAAAGGTAACCGGAAACCATTCCACGATCAATCACAAGAACATTCATTATAAAAGATAATGGCGTGAAGAAGGTTAAGTCTATTGGGATAAACTCCCCGCCCAAACATGTGAAACAGGTGTCTCCTGATCATCATCCGGCGAATATTAGCAAAAGCATAAAGAACAACAGCGTGAAGGAGTCAGATTACCTGAAATTGATCATTTACCTGGTAAGGAAACTAGGTAGGCAAACAACAGAGATTTTGTCAGTAACAAACACAGGATCATATATACAGACGAAGAGAAAAATGAGGAGAGGGACTTAGACCAAGATATGAAGGAATGTGTTCTGGGATGATAACAGCTTTCTGATAAAATTATTGCAGGTAAGCTAAGAAAGGCTTTTAACATATCCACCGGCAGCACGAATTATGGAAAAGGAAATTAAAAAGATTACTATATGCTAGATAACACCAAGGTTCAATGCAAATTGTAGAAAATTACAATCATCATTGGAGACCTGAATATTAAAGTATGGTAGTATATATGGTGAAATATTTGGCAAATTTTGACTAGGAACTCGGAATATACGCAGGAAAACATTCAGTGGTGATCAGGTAATAGCCAACACCTGGCTCCAAGAACACCGAAGACGTAGAAGAAGCACAGGAAAAACGAAGAACTAAATTGACGACATAGCGATCAATAAGAGATTTAGGAATACATTTTGACACTGTAAAATATCCCCCATTTTTGACTGTGACTATTTTACACGAGCAGCTTCTGGCGACCAGCCTCTACCTTGTGAAATCATTCCCAAGAGGATGCTTCTTCGGCCACTACAATTTTAAGCTGTTCAAGACTAGGCTAGCCGTTAACCACACATATCCGCATAAGCTGTAATCTTCTACCACGAGTGGCTATCGGGCCTTGTACAGAGTAAACATCATTGTAAAAAAAAAAAAAAAAAAAAAAAACTGATATTCTTGAAGAGACACTAATAAACATATGCGAATATGTGAATAAATCTATCTGATATTCAACCTACACAAGTTTTTGTTTTGTATTTTTCAGATATGATGATGGCCATTTTTGTCGATACATTTTTTAATAATAGGCTTATAAAATTCTAGTTTGAATTATAGATTTCTACTGATAATCCATTAATGTCCAACGTGGACAAAGTGGTGTACTGTTTTTTAATTGTTCGTCAAACAGAAAGTCAGGAGCCCGAATCGTCGACATTTTCTTCGGCCTAAAACGCTCTTTCCACTTTTCAAAACGAGGTTAAATCAGAGCAGACGATAATGTGTCAATGGGTATTAAGTGGTTAATGTAAAAGCAAAAATTGTTTGAAATAATAAATGTATTTAGTAGAAGTATCTGAAGGATCTTAAAATAATTCAACTGAGTAAGCAGAAAATTACTTAGAGCAACAAAAGACAGGAAGTTGTAGAGAGCTAAAACACATATCCTGAAAGAAGAAATAAAGTTAAGGAAATATTTGTCAAATTAATAAATTACAATATTGCCATTATTCAATTTTCAAAGAAGAACCAAAACAAGATGAAATGAAAATTGCGTTTTCATTTTTAAATTTATTTTCAATTACCTTAAAATAAACAGATGGACTTGAATCATTCATCGAGAGTCAATAATAAATTTGATTGTTTTTAATGCACGAAAGAAAAAGGATGATAAATTAAGAGCAGTTGATGTTTAGAATAAGCAGAAGTGCATCTACCCTTTATAGTTTCAATAAAAAACATTTTGCAGGCAATTCACATTTCAAGATACACAAATGAATAAAAATGAATAATTATTTGATAATGAATATTACATACTTTTGCTGAATTTCATGTGTTTTCTAAGTCAAAGTTTTCACGTAGAGCTGTAAATATTCTTTGTATTTATACTGTGGTAAATACAAAGGAAATTCTTGAGGTGGAGGAAAATCACTGAAAAGCCATCATTTCTTTACTTGTATTACAAAACCACTTGTTTGGTGACGGTCGTTCGTTTGGTGCCGGGTTGGCGTATGTTCCCATAATCCACTGAATGTATCGTTCCATTCAAACAAATGGCAGTCAAATTTTCTTCTATATACATTTTAAAGCTACGATGCCAGACACGCCAGCTCGATGATAGTAACTCGCATTTTACTTCTTGTGTTTGGTTTTAGAAAGAGATGGGCTGGACACCTTTAATCTGATATTGAGGCAAGTGTATCAGCAATCTATAAGGACGCTCACTGAAACGGAATGTGACCTAAAAATCGAGTGAGAGACACTTAGGTACATGTGACTGTAGTTAACGTGTGGAATAATCCACGTTCCCTTTTCACCCATTAGCAGAACAATCCATTTTTACACCCACACACCTGTTATCCAATCAAAATACTAGTTCTGACAAACTTAATTTCTCATTAACTAACAGCCTTAAAAAGTCAAGTCTGCACGTGAAAAATGCTTTTGGCGCTCAAACATGTTTGATCCATTTTCCTTTCCAGAAACTATAAAAAAAAGAAATTAGGAATCAACTTACCAGTCAGATTTCAACATTCAGAGAAATGCCAAAGCAATTCCGCCAGTTTGAAAACTTTGATTTTCCTTGAATCAACCTCTGACTCAAACTTTTGGCATACTTAATCTCTTTTTAAACAAACTTCACAAAAAATTAATTTACTTTACTTGAGAAAGTTAAATAACCATTCACTACATATTAGAGTAACAGTAACAAACAAAACATTCAACAATTAACAGTCTAAGGTACGCAACTTCATACAACTTAAAAATATTTCTTATAATACTCATACGGTATACACACACTTTCTACGTTGAATAGCAAACTGCTTAATTCTTTCATCAAATCATCAAAACAAAGATTTAAGCATTCAAGCACATTCAACAACAAACATGTCTTAACACATCAATATACAACAAATCACCAATTTATCACTCACTTGTATATATTTTATTGTGTATATATCTCCGTTTGTTGTGTATTTTACTTACTTGTCTTTGTTTTCAACTCTGCTTTTTCATGACCTGTTCTAAATACTAATTTATTATTTATTGTGGATGAATGTTAACGGACACGCCACCTAAAATTTCCTTCTGATTTTACCAAATACATTCACTAATCCCCAACAAAATTGATGACCCCGACGTTCGTCGTTCGACGTTACCAACAAAAATTTTCATTACATCACAACCAGATTTTTGCGTGACTCAAAAAAAGGCGAAGTGAACCCTGTTTCCTCCAAATTACTATCTGTTCAATATGGTTGACCCTATTCCTGATAGAAGCATCAGTTAGACTGGAAATGCTAGTATATAAATCCAACATCAGACATGGTTCTGCAACTGGACGCAATATTCCAAGCGCGGCGTATCACATCTCAACAATCAAAGTTCGCTTCAATCGTTGAGAAGTTACCTACGGAAGTCGTCGCAGAGGTAGCTGATATAATTTAATAAACCACAACAGACAAACCCTATGACATTTTGAAGCAAAAACAATATTTACATCAGACTGGGTTTTCTGAAGAACGCAAGAGATTAGAGAAGCAAATGAACTTAACCATAAGGCGATAGAAAAGCCATCCAGCTATGACGTCGAACGCAGCTGGTCATTACTTGCAGTAACAACAGCATATCCGATACTGTTCTCAAACAAATGTGGCTGGACAAGTTTTAGCTGAAATAGTCCGAATTCTAGCCGCCTTGACAGATGAAGTCGATATTCAAAATTAGCTATAATCACCGACAAAGTAGCCGACACCACCACCAATTCGACAGATATCTTCTACAAGTACATCAGACGATCTCACATCGGATCTTAACCAGAAACTACAATTTTTGTCATTTGAATTACAAAAGATTTCCCTACGGCTCGATGAAGTGCAAAACACTGTCCGAGATGAACACCGTAGATCATGCTCAGCGTCGCGTCGCCATCGTCATCATCATCACCACCGTCAGCATGGTAACTGCTGGTACCATGAGGCGTTTGGCGCGCGCGCTAAAAATGCCAGCCACCATGTGTTTACACACAGAAATACATCTTCAACTAATGTTCAGGGAAAAGAATTTCCTTGGCACCAAGTAAAGCGTTGGATGCCAGGTTTAATAACAAAACCTGTCTTTTTTACATCCGTGACCAGAACAGTCACCTTGATTTCTTAATCGATACCGGCGCACAGATTAGTGTAAATACCATTTAAATACTGCGATAAGTCAACATTCGCCAAGCAAGCGTCGCTGAAATTGCAAGCAGCGAATAGCACACCTATTAATACTTACAGCGAACGCGTCATGTCTTTAAATATTGGACTAAGAAGATACTTCACACGGACCTTCACAGTCGTTAACGTTGAAATGCCAATTATCGGTGCATACTTTCTAACTCACTATAATTTATCTGTTGAATTAGCTTCACGCACACTGACAGACACAAGTACTAATCTGAAACGATGTGGTTCTATTTCAAGACATTCGACACTTGGTTTAACCGCCGTAGTACCAAAAGCCAACGGCTACGGAGAATTACTACGCAAACACCAATCTCTATTTTCACCGTTCACTTACGCGGAACCAATCAGACATAATGCTACGCACTCAATAAAAACATCAGGACCCTCAGTTTATTCTCAGCCTCGCCGTCTTCACCCCCAGCAAATTACTGGTAGCTAAGGACGAATTTAGTAACATGCTTAAATTAGGCATAATTCGCCGTCGTCCAGTCCCTATGCCACACCTACATATGGTCCTAATACGACTCTATCATTGGCGTCCGTGTGGTGATTACAGACTCCTCAATGCAATAAACTCCCGGCAAATGCCCAATCCACACATTAAAGACGCTTTGCCCCTGAAGTTGCCAAAGTCTTTACTAAGTTGGACCTACGTAAAGCTTTTTTGCAGATCCCTAGAACAATCTGACATTCCAAAACTGCAGTAACAACCCTTCCGGACTGTTTGAATTTACTAGGAATGCCTTTTGGCTTGCGTAATGCAGCCCAGTCGTTCCAACGACTCATTGATGAAGTCCTCGTGGATTACCTTACACTTATGCCTATCGATGATGTTTTTAATAGCCAGCAAGTCGCATGAGAAGACTATGACCACTTACAAACTGTCTTCAACGTTGCAACATTAATTATAAGTTAAAACATTGAAGTGCATATTTGCCGTCCCAAGTTTAACCTTTCTCGGTCATATTATAGATGGACATGGCTTAACTCCCTTAGACCAGAAAGTAAAAACAATAACAGATTTTCCACTACCCTCAACTCCGAAGATTTTTGGGTATGATCAATTATTACCGCCAGTTTATTCCTAATTGTGCTTCGATCCTGTTACCTTTAGCTAATATTTTGTCTAGACACAAGAAGAAAAATTCGAGAATATCTTTATCTCCTTATTAGTATAAGGTGTGTATTTAGAGAGTTTACAGATTATTCTATGTTAGGTAGAATAACGCGTTCTAGCCTTCAGTAGCACACCGATACTAATATTAGCATTAGCGTAGCCATTGATACACTAACACTGAATGCGAATATGAAAAAGACGAAATACGCGAGCGTAAATCCAATGAAACATTTAATGTGGCAAAGCAGCCTTCGCAAATATATACACAAGATTTATACATGTCCCAAAAAAAATAAATGTCCATATATTGTCCCAAAGGAACGAGGAGGTTAAACAATTAATGCAAGATATCACCTACCAATTTCATGGCCTTTGGTCGTCTACAGATAATTGAATGAGTTTTGTTGCGTTAGACCCGTACCCATGTTGACCAGTTTCCATGTGTGTGGCCTTTCTGGTGGTCTGGTGGAAAGGTGATGTTCTCCCAAAACGGAAGACGACAAAAAAGCCAGAAGAGTTCTACTCACCAAAAGGGCCACAACTCTCATGGGTTAATGCAAAGAGAAAACAACTGTGGTCTCTACATCCTGAAAAATCAGCTCCTTTAATTCTGCAAAAGACGGCTGCAGAAATGTGTGTCATTATCGTAAGGTAAATTCATCGAACAATGCCAAGCTGACTTTAACTACCGATGCATCTTCTAATACTGTAGGCGCTCTCTTACACCAAGTTATCGAGAGACCGTTATCGTTCTTTTCTCTCAAGCTCAACTCCGCGCAGAAGAAGTATAGTACCTTTCTCGCGGGAGTTACTTGCTATATACTTAGCAATTTCCAATATTCACCGACCATAAACCGTTGACATATGCCCTATACTCCAAATCGGACAAACACAATCCTCGAGGCATTCGATATATGGATTATATAAGTCAATTCACTTCTGACATTCGATATGTCAAAGAAACTAGTAACACCCTCGCAGACGCATTATCTTGTACAACGCTCAATACAGTACAGCCTGCTGCACTCAATTTCGATACCCTTGCAGATGAGCAGCTTAATGACGAGACTTTTTTATCTATTCATTCCGATACCTCTTTACAGATTGAAAAGGGACCACTACCGTTTACCAACAAATTAGTATATTGTGATATCAGCACGAGCAGTCCACGCCCTTATCTTCCTCCGTAAATGCGACGTCCGATATTTGAACATTTCTATTCACAAGCTGATCCTGGTGCTAAAGCAACGTTGCGGCCATATCGGACAGATTCGTCTGGCCCGGTATTTGTTGGACGTGCGTGTGTATTTGGTGATACCAAAATAGGAAAACATACTAAAGCACCGTCGTCAACCTTTCCGAACCCTGATGGTCGCTTTACACGCATACACGCGGACTTAGTCGGTCCGCTGGATCGTGTGAACGGAAACGAGTATATACTTACTATAATTGACCGTTTCACACGATGGCCAGTAGCAATACCATTGTCATCGATAACAGCAGAAACAGTGGCAAATGCAATCTTCACTCATTGGATTTCAATATTCGGGTGCCCATTGGTCATTACTACCGATAGGGGCCCACAGTTCCAATCTACGCTATTTAGCGAATTTACAAACCTACTAGGAATCAAGCACATCACCACAGCTTACCACCCCTGTAGCAATGGCCTGGTGGAGAGGTTTCACAGGCAGTTAAAGTATGCTCTTATAATATCCACCAATGGTTGTACCTGCGTGGAGCTTTATCTTTTGTCATGCTTGCATTGCGCAACGCAAAAACTCGACTTAAAGTGCACCAGCGCAGATTTAGTCTTGTAAACCTTCAACCCCTGCTCTGGACAAATTATCAGCAACCTTTGGTGGCGTCCATTCCAGTCACTTCCCGTCAACGATTTGAAAACAGAAGATGACCGATATAATTTATATACCAACACGGGCATTACACAATAAACCGTAATACATACCAGCAGACTTAGTATTCAGGAGACTGTTTTTTCTCGTCGAGATGCGGTTCGAAAACCTTTAACGCCAAATCACACTGGACCACACCTAGTGATTCCCCGAAGACCAAAATACTTCGTAATCGACATCACCGCAAAAGAAAATACAGTAAGCATCGATCGACTGAAACAGCGTATATAGAACAACAGAACTTCAACCAGCAAGACGCAACACCACCGGAATCACCAAATACGCACGTCCAACAAATACCACTGAGACGACAAAGACTACATGTACCAAATCGGGTAGGCCGACCAAGTTTAGAACGTATATTACATATTAATATTCATGAATTCAATGACTATTAATCCGGCGGGTGGGGGGGTAAAATGTGGAATAATCCACGTTACCTTTTCACCCATTTGCAGAACAATCCATTTTTGCACCCACACACCTGTTATCCAATCAAAACACTATTTCTGACAAACTCAATTTCATTAACTAACAGCCTTAAAAGTCAAGTCTGCACGTGAAAAATGCTTTTGGCGCTCAAACATGTTTGATCCATTTTTCCTTTCCAGAAACTATAAAAGAAAGAAATTAGAATCAACTTACCAGTCAGATTTCAACATTCAGAGAAATGCCAACCAATTCCACGCCAGTTGAAACTTTGATTTTCCCGCGCGAATCAACCTCTGACTCACAAACTTTTGGCATACTTAATCTCTCTTTTAAACAAACTTCACAAAAATTAATTTACTTTACTTGAGAAAGTGAAATATACATTCACTACATATTAGAGTAACAGTAACAAACAAAACATTCAACAATTAACAGTCCAAGGTACGCAACTTCGTACAACTTAAAAATATTTAACATAACACTCGTATACGCACACTTTTCTACGTTGAATAGCAAACTGCTTAATTCTTTCAACAAATCATCAAAACAATGATTTAAGCATTCAAACACATTCAACAACAAAAATGTCTTAACACATCAATATACAACAAATCACCAATTTATCACTCACTTGTATATATTTTATTTTATATATATCTCCGTTTGTTGTGTATTTTACTTACTTGTCTTTGTTTTCAACTCTGCTTTTGCATGACCTGTTCTAAATATTAATTTATTATTTGTTGTGGATGAATGTTAACGGACACGCCACCTAAAATTTCCTTCTGATTTTACCAAATACATTCACTAATCCCGAACAAACATGTTTAAATGTTCATGCGCGTATTCTACTTTTTTAAAGTATGAAATTACAATGTTTGTTTTTTCAACGAAATATAGAGAGAAAGAAGAAAGTGATAGAATCATATATTCATCTGGATCCAGACTCTTAGCTAGCGATCAGATTTGGGAGTAAAGATTTTTTTATTAACGTGCGTGTAAGCACATGTGAAAAAGTGTGTGAACATGTTTATGCGCGTGTGGGGCGGACCGTGGCGGTGATGACACCGCCACGGTCCGCTACATGTAAAACACACGTGAGTTAAAATTTCCTGCTAGCAGGTCCAACCACATGTGAATATTGGACTTTAATTAAGCCCAAAGAAAAAAAAAACAAGACCGATAAATATATGTAAACAAATATATGTATTAATAACAAGTTACAAGCACATGGACAGTTACACTGAGTGCGTGTAGTGAATATTATGTGTGTGTGTTGTGGTGAGTGTTCCTACGTGCGTGTATTGTTCTTAGCGTGTTCCCAGAATTTGGGAAACGCTGTATCTGTGAGAGCTCACATCTGCGAGGTGGTATAAGGCCCAAGGCCTGGGGAAAAAAGACATCGAGGTGAAGGGTCAGCCAGGGGGAGAGACTCCTGGTGAAGGGTTAGTGAGCTAACCTTCCACGCACACGGGTCAAATATTCCAACTTTTTCACTGATGATTTTTGGCTTCTATATAAAGTCTGATAATGATTTTAATTTCTTAATTAATCTTAATTTGGAAACATTTTGTTAAATGTTCAGCATGGCTTATAATTATTAATATTTTCAAAATGTAATATTATTATATTTTATGCGTGGATCCACTTGCGTAGATTTTAAATTTTGTATTTTCGTTTTCTGACGTGGAAACACCCGCAAAAGCTCTTATGGGGGTCACTATAAGACTGGGAATTAAAATTACTCAAGCAATTGCGCCAGAGGTGTCAAAGCCCGGCACGGACGCTTTCATCCTTCTTGGAAATACTGGTGAAACTGCAGTTTTCTCCATGGTTCACACTAACATGCTCATAGCTATAACATACAGGAACAAGTATTTTCCTGGCTATACCGGCGTGACAGCCCTGACATAAAGGTGCTTATTTGCTACTACTGTAACAAATGCAAGTGAGTCCTCGAAAGAAGCTAAAGCCTGTTTACTGAGAAAATAATCCACCGAATCGCCTCACAACCTTGGCTCCCCAGGCTACTGGCGTCTCTGTAACAGAGCATTAAATAAATGGAAGATATTTCTTTCCCCCACCCCCCACCTCTTCAATCGATTTGAGGTGTTACCATCTTCTGCTGATAAGCTGAATCCTTGCCTGTAAATTCTCCTCAAACTCTACTCTCAACTCATCTGGGTATCCTTGCCCTAACTTCCTACTTAGAACTGATTCTCTGTTTGATATGCAATCCTTTCCATTTTTTTTCTAATTGTCTAACCTTGATCCCCACAGCATGTTGACTCGATGTAGTAGCCACTAAGTGTTTCCGAACTGACTCCTTTTCTCTCTAAACTGTATAATAAATGCCTCCTTTCCTCCTGCTTTCCTGCTTACTGGAAGTCACTAGCTGTTCTTTTTTTAAGAACTTTGGGAACCGTCTGATCCATCTAACTATCGGCTTATTAGTTTTCTGCTTCTTTTTTAGGAAACTCCTAGAGGCCCCAATCAATGCTGATTTGGTTCGCCATCTCTCATCACAGCGCCTTTTCTCAGACAACCAATACGGCTTTCGTTTCTCCAGATCAACTGCTGATATAATAACAATGATTGCAGAAAAAGCCAATCATGCTCTAGATAAAAACTATGAAGCCCGGGCTGTAGCACTGGACATCTTGAAAGCCTTTGACAGGGTCTGGTATTAAGGTCTTCTCCACAATTTGAACAATTATGGTATCTCAGGGCACGTTTTTGAGCTGATCATTCATTATCAAATGTGAAAATGAAAGTTGTCGTGACTAATACTCGTCTACATCTTTTTCATACTAACGCAAGTGTCCCCCAGGGCTCCATCCTTGGTCTTAGGCTGTTTTTTTAAGCTTCATTATCGACCTACATAATGAAAAACCAGCTCTCAATTTGGCATCATCACCGATGGTACTTCCATTTACCCTGCATCGATGGTCAGGCTGATCAGTCCGACAAGGTCAAAATTACAGCTGATGTACAAAACGATCTCAAAACTGTCGTTACCTGGGGTAAAAGTTGTCTTACCAATTTTATCGCCTCAAAACTAAACTTCATTAATCATCTGAGAGACCCCTTGCTGCTTTTGTATTGATGATGTCCTCTAAGAAAGTGACTCATTGCGCCCTCTCGAGCTAACGTTCTCAGCTGACATGAGATGAAAAGACTACTTTAATCCATTGCTAGATCAGCTGCTAAGAAAGTCGGTTCACTGTGTCGGGTGAGACAATTTTTTTCTCTCTGGAATCTATTTTGCCTATCGATAAGGCTACCATTCGTCCATGCATAGAATATTGCTGCCATATATAGCCCCGTTGCCCCCTGCCATTTTCCTGGAGTTCCTTCATAAAACCCAAAAGAAGAATCAGCAATATAATAGGTCCTGATCTGCGGCTCAGCTTCAGTTACTTTCCCGCCGCCGTAAGGTTGCTCTCTGTGCCTTTTTATAAATACTTTCATGATAATTGTTCAGATGACCTTTCGCTATGGTATGCCCTAAACCATGAATTTAAGCGTAATACTAGAATGGCGCCGAGATCTCATCAATTTATAGTTGAGCTAGCTAGATATAGCCGTAACTTCTATGCTATGCGTTTCTTATCTCGCACTTCTCGCTGTGGAACTCCTCCGGGATCCTTGCTTTCCAAAAACCAATTTTAACAGTAAAAATTTAAATGCAATGTCAATTGCCATTCACAGTCATCCTGATTGATCTTTTCTCTTTCTCCTCATTACTAATGATTCTGTTTCTAATTCCTGTTACAGTTTTTTGTGTATATATGTAACTAGGAGATTTATTCTGCACTATGTACAAAATTGTGGCACAAGGACGAAAATGGGGAGTGGTAGAGGCTGGTCCACACTAACTATTCTATACCTAGCTAATCAGATTCATGACCCATTCATATATCATACAATTACCCATTCACCACAAGAACTTGTCCATCATCAATCATCTCAATCACCATAATACCACATCCTCCTCAAGGGGTAACCCACAAAAACGCGCCTCCCATGCCATTAAAATTTAATGATGAAATAAACAATATACATAAAATTCTAATAATGAATAATGAGAGGGATGGAGATGAACCCAATAACAAACTAAAATTAACAAAAAACACAAACTAAAACATAACTGATGCTAGGGACCGTCCAACCCTCAAAACAGAAATTCATGTATTCTGCCCAGGGGCAGAATCAAGAACAACTCCTGCCAAGGGAATGGAAAAAGGATAAAATATTATACGGGCATGGGGAAAAGGCTGACACAGTCGAGATGAAAAAAGGGGCCAAAACAAACTAGGGAGGTTGGGAACTCGACCTGAAGTAAAACCAAAGAGGCAGCAGGATACAGGCCAGGAAATAACACTCTACTACATTAACTGGGTACACAAAAGCTGTCTAACCTAACCAAGGAGGGTCTAACAGCCAAACCAATTCGTAATTAATTATTTAAAAGAAAATTATTAGTGCGAGTATTATTTGAAGGTGTTACTACTTTACCATCTGTATTTACAAAAGTCTCATCTAACGCAATCGTTTCTATCGAGTTCTAATCTTCATCTTGAGCTGATGCTCAAAGGTGATTAAATCCTGATGAAGTGCTTAACATCACAAAACTTCCTTCTTTCGCGTCGAATGTGAAATAATAAATAAAATTAAAACAAAAAAATATTAAACACTATAGATTAAAATTTTGAGAATTTGGCGACAAATTTTCTGTTGTGGTGGGTGATCAATGACAGAATAAAAAATGAATGAGACAAGCCGTCACAGGGTCGCCGACTGTTTCCTTAGGGAAAAACTCAGTATATCTGTTAAGTTTATTTGCTAAGCCGATGTTTTTAAAAGGGACCTTTCACCAGTCTGTAAAACCAAAGCACGTCCTCAAACCTATTAATGAAGAATTTTCCTATGCGGTCTTGGTTGATGTCTATGGGCACCCCATGAACCGGCCTTTCTGTTCGTCAACACGTTTGTTATATTCAGTCTGTAGCCGTACTGTTGTTCTGTTTAGGACACTTCCGGCCAGCTGTTTGGCTTCTTGCTCGGTAGCCAGGAGGATGTCCCATAAAAGATTTGGACCTCCTACAAAATTTTGAAAAATATTTTTTAGACTCTTCAGAGCCTCTTCCATGGTATCCCTACGATTATAGTTAATTTCGACTATTTTACGTCGGAGGTCAGTAGGAAATTGTTCTCATTTTCACGGCATCCAGAGCCTCAGGTATGGTACGAAACTCATTTCCATTAATGAATTTAAGTATTTCCCCTAGTTCTGGACACCCCAAATATGCCGAGTCTTTTCTTTTGGGACTATTTAACCCTAGCCGATGAACAGGCTAGGACGAAGACTCAGTTTGCACCGTTGGAGACGGTGAGGGTTATAAATTGTCCGTCATGGGGGATTTTCTCCCACGACAGCTGCACGATAAAGGATTTGCCTTCTTTTTTTTTTTTTTTGACCGATAATTAACAAAACAAAACAAACAAAAAAACAAGGAAAAATGGAAATATTAAAATGCACGTAAATGTAAAAAAAAAACACGTAGAAACTAAACTGAAATAAAATCAACAGTTCAAAAAGAAAAATAATAGAAAAGAAACAAGGGGAGAGTAAAAAAAAAAACGAATGCACAAAATAAAGTCAAAACGTACAAAGAAAATGTGAGAAAATGGAAAAACTTTGTAAACAAAAAGAAAATCTAACCGTTCACTTTTCAACTTTCAAAATTAAATGTAAACTTTAATTTAATAAACTATATAGAGGCCTTTTGGTATATGGGCTAGCTCACAGCCCAAATGACTTGAATTTATAGTCCACAAATAGAAAGGTTAACCAATCAGAAGATTTAGAACATTCAATCCGTCGTGTATAAAGGCAGCCATTTTGTTTTTACCCACCCGAATGTGCAGTTCCAGCTACTGAATGAAAGCGAAGAGAAACAGAAGGACGAACTACGCTTTGCTACTTTTACCGGGATATCCATTGCTAACCTGAACAACGCTTTCCTACTGTCTTCGAAATATTCACTGCTAACCTCTGGATTCTATACTCGAAGACGACCATCGTCATGAACAACATTGGTTATGAGCACAGACCACGACTATATTTTGACGGGAATGAATCGAGATATGCATTGTGGGAGACGAAGGTCTTAGGCTACCTCAGAATACAAAAACTCCATGACATCATCTTTTGCGAAGACGATCATAAGTGGGATGATGATTTTATGGAAAAAAATGCAACCATGTTCGCTGAATTAATACAATTCCTGGATGACCGGAGTTTGTCTTTAATAATGAGAAAGGCCAAGGACAATGGACGGCGAGCCCTACAAATTTTGCGTGAACACTACTTTTCAAAAGGTAGCCTAAAATTATTGCTTTATATACTGAAAAAACCCATTAAAGAGACGAGAAAAATGAATCTGTAATTATATATACCAGCGGAGAATGTCACAAATGCCTTAAAATTGCAGGTGAGACTATCTCGATGGGCTGTTAATAGCCATGGTCTTAAAGGGTTTGTCACCAACATTCAAACCATTCACACGACCATTATAACTCAAAAAGATAAACAATTAACTTTCACTGAGTTTAAAATGGCGTTATTGTAGCTATGAAGAAACTGAAAAAATGTGTACCCCCAAAATCAAGGCAATAACGTAATGCAATGAGAACGTCATTTAAAAAAATTCAGAAAAACCAGTTCCTCAAACCGATCAGACTAGGAATTATGATATTAAAACAAGAGGCTTAAAAACAATTATTACAAGAACTCTATTAGAAATAACAATACTAAAAGAAATATCGTTTGTTTTTCGTTGTGGTAAAATGGCCATGTCCGTGCAAATGTTAATTTTATGGACGGAATGATTTTTTGTAAAAATAAAAAAATTTTTTCAAATGAACGAAGATATGCCTTTTCGTTTGGATTTGATACTGTAGCCAGTAGTTATAACTCTTACCTAGTCGATACGGGTGCGACAAATCATGTAATTACAGATGAAACAAAATTTATTAATTTTGACCCCAATTTTGAGCCCGACTCACATTTTATCGAATTAGATATGACGGGGCCAGAGCTAATAATTTAGTTTTAAAAAGAGGCGATGTCTGTATTTATTTACGAGACTAAAGGAAATATTTTAAATGTTTATTAAAAAGGGCTTTATATATTCCTAAATTTAAACAAAATATTTTTTCGGTTCAGTCTGCAGTTAAAACTGGCGTTGAAGTCAATTTTCACCGAGACAATTCTAAAGTTAATATATCCAGACGGAACTAAATTTAATATACAGCAAAATGGACGTTTGTATTATTTGAAAAGTATTAAGTCTGCGAAGACAGCCACGCACGAAAAGGACTTGGCATAAAAATATTCGGCCACTGTAATAATTCGATGTTAAAAGATTACAAGAACACGTCACTGGAATGAAAAATTACATTTCCAAAGGGCTTACAATATTGTGACACGTGTATTAAAGGGAAAATGACGAAATAGAGAAATCGGGGTCGGATCCCAAAAGCAACTGATGTCTTGTTCAGAGTTTATTGCAACTTCGCAGTTTCAATTTTTCCAATGGGTATCGACACCTATTCATATGTATTAAACTTTGTTGACAAATATTCAGGACTTATTATGATATATTTTCTGAAAAATAAATCTGATACCATGCAAGCTACAAAAATCTATTTATCCGATATCTCCCCGTATGGAAAAGCAAAACTAATTCGGACAGATAATGGTGGAGAATTTACTTCTGATGCTTACGAAAACCTCCTAATAAATGAAGGCATTAAACATGAGAAAACTTGTTCTTATTCTCCACATTAGAACGGAGTCACTGAACGCAATTGGCGGACGCTTTTCGATATGGCTAGATGTTTGCTCATAGAATCTAAGTTACCCAAAAATCTGTGGGTTTATGCATTAAATACAGCCGTATATATAAGAAACCGTTGCTATAAGAGTAACATTAAAAAGACTCCTTACGAAGCTTATACGAACTTCAAACCCAATGTGAGTGATATGCATATTTTTGGTACAATTTGATATACATATGTCGGCTACAGGGCGAAACTAGATCCAAAATGTGAAAGGGGCAAAAGACGAAGAGACGAAGGCCAAAAATAGTCTAGCAACTTCGGCCTTTCTTTTTTAGGGGTTGCCTCATGAGCCAGATATTATCGCTAGCACTCAAACGAGGGAGGGAAGTAATACCTGCTGCAATTATCAAGAATTCAGTGATGATATTTATCCGAATGCCCCCTCCCCCACCGCCACCCGCCATTCAAATTAAATATGGCATGAGACGGAATTACAATGGGTCAGTCCTATGCGGACATGAGACTAAGGCGAAAAAAAATACACCTGAGGACTCGGCGTTTCTGCTTTTATGGGTACTTAAGACGCATGAGGTTAACCATAGCTATTTTTTTAATGGGGGAAGGCCCATCTGATAACGGCCTCCTGGAGCTGTACTAAAGAAAAATTTGTGATGTCTATCCGAATGACCATTGAAGCAGAATATGTAACAAAAGCCAAGCCCTGGATAGCTTTAGTGAGCAGCTTAGTCGACAGTGATCAACCATAGCCTTTGTTGCGATAATGGAAGTTATTACCATTTTATATACAAATGGATATTTAAAAATATATAAAATGTTTCTTGATAATTGTTGTCTCAGTTAGTTATGTGCCATGCGTGATACACGCGTAAGGCGAAACTGTATCTTCGATACATCACTAACGAAGCAGATTTTTTCACGCAGTAGGTTGCTATTTCTTTCTGCAGTAAACCAGTTGGCATCCAAGGCTATTTAGAAACTGTCTGTCCTGTTATTTAACCATAGATGGGGGGGAGAAGAGGAAGATTCATTGTTGTTTAGCGTTCAGTTTTAAGTTTGGCTTTTAAAGGGTTTCTGTGTATGTGTGTGATGGATAAGTTCTTGTGGTGAATGAGTAAATTGCTATGAATGAATGAGTCGTGAGTCGGACTAACTCGGACTAGGATATTTAATAGACCGTGAAATATTTGTTTCCCCTTGGAAAAAAAAAACAATTCTGTATTGTTCAGAATAAATACCGTGTCTGTTAAATTTATTATGTGCGCGCGCCCGTGCTTGTATGTGTGAAATAGCATATGTTGATAAGGGAAGTGTCATTTTTTCATGTACATACGTTCAGAAAAAAGAGAAAACTTTTTGAGGTTACCAACTCACTTTTTATTTGCTTTCGAATTGATTTCTTGTGCTCAGGTTTAGAGATTTTAAAAAGTAAATAGAAACCGTTCATTGGTTAATTATTGTATCTGTACGAACATGTGACGTGTTCTTTATTACATCCACCAAAATCAACGACTTCAAGTGAAATTAGTTTACTTTCTGTAGATTCCAGACACGAAGGTTATATCTGTCTTTTTTTTTTCTTCTTTTTTTTTTCTGAGTTCTTTGGTTGTCCTGCCATTGGTCGATTGTTGCGTGAGGATATGTGTCTTTTGAATATAGTTGAGGTAATTCACTCGTACAATGTGTTTTTTTTTTATCGTTTGAGGCTTATATGAATTGTTGTCGAGTTTTAGATTGGCAAAGTTTGTTCATAATATTTTTATGTATTAATTGTTTACCCGGATAAAAGTGATCTAATTTTATTGATGGCGACATATTGCTAAAAATTCCAAGTTTTTATCTTCATTGTTATTTATGGATTTTAAGAATTGTTTTATGGTTTAAATATTTCTTTCGACTATGCCTGTAATGAAAAACAGGACAAGAGATTCTGTCTAGTTATCTTTTATTCAATTAAGAAACTTACTACTCATCAATATTTATTACTGTAATACAATAAATGTGGCACAAGGCCAAAAAGGGGGATCGGGTAAAGGACGGTCATCACTTGTCTTAGTATAAAACTTAGCTAGCCACAACCACTGACTATATCATACAAAACAATATTCCTTTCACCAAAACAACACATTTATCTATACCTTTCTTACTACATTCACCAAAATGCCTCTTTGACTCAATGAAAAACCTAAATACTCCCCTTATGTACAAGTATTGTCTGTGGGGGAGGGGCATAAAAACAACAATTTTAAAAAGGATCCCCAATGAATATATACAAAATGGCAAAAAATATTTACAGGAAACCAAACAAAAATAGTGTTAGTAATAATACCCCCCACAAACTTTTGAATGTGGCAGAAATATCAGTTAACCGGACGAAAATCGATGCGGGACTTATGAAAATAAGGGCCACACTCTTTCCTTCCAAGCATTCACACAGGCACACACTCATTCATACACAACAACAAATACGAAAAACACACACGAAACGAAAGGCGCCCCGCATCCACCAGAGAACTGACATCACTGACCACCTAAACGAGGGGGGGAGTTAAGTTAAACAAAAGAAAAAATGGGGACAGAAATAAAAGGGGCCAATGAGCAAAACACACACCCTTTACTGAAAGAAGAAAAACTAAAACTCAAAAAAACAAGACCTATGCTAACCTAATTACGGGATGGGTTGCCTATGTTGAACCCAGGAAAACAATATTCTAATGCCTAACCGGCATCCAAATGCCACTCAAGGTCAGACCCTTTTACTCGGCACATACGCGCAAGATTCACCCACCTTTTGCCAAATTCTGATGAGGTGAGTTGCCGCCTTTCCGTACTAATCTTGACTTTAAGCTGATGCTTAAAGAATAAGATCAGTTGGGGAAGAAGTGAACTCGCCCTCATAGAATCCCTTCTGACGCGTCGTCCAAATCACGACTCTCATAACCCCTAGTAAGCAACAGAACACATAGTGTTCAGCCTTTGTCATCTGCGGCACCACATTGCTACAAACAGAACTGGCTTCCAAGACAAAAACTTTCCGTGCAGCATGCGAACCATGAGGCCTTCAACAAACTTGCATTAACGGCACTACTGCCCTGCACTGAAAGAAGGCGTGACCAATAGTCTCGACTTCCCCGCACAGCGACGACAGTTTGATATTTCTCCAAGCCTGCTGAACAAAGTCTCTTGCCGACCCAGAGGGCTTCACAAATCACCAGCCAGGTGAGTGATGCCTCATCGTTATTGAGGCATTTCAACCCGGGCGCCCAAAGGCCATATCGAGCGAGCCTCCTGCTTCGTAAGACCGAGCTCGCCAATCAGATCATCTTGTACGGACCCCTAACTAAAAACTTGATATAATGCCTTGCGAGACAACGCCTGGGCGTTGAGAGACCATCCGAAGCCCGTAAGAGGAACTTCAGAGCGCGACGACATTCACGATAAAAGAGCACTCGGCACGTGGTGTACGGCCGGCCTCTTCTGCGCACGAGTGCACACTTTTCAGGGACGGGAAATGTTTCTGGACGTCTTCTTTCCAAAAGGCACCCTCCTCATTCGACCCACGACACATTCGGTCTAGAAAGGTAATGCGAAGCATATATTGACGGATCTCAATGCTAGGCATCCCCTGACCGCCCTCAGAGGGATGGAGGCAACAGACCTCGCGAGATACCATAGGGGCCTTGCCCTTCCACAAGAAAGAGAACGAGGTCCGGACTAATGACATTAGTCGGGCATACGGGAGTGGAAGCACAGAGAGTCGGTAGAGGAGGATCGGATAGATGTGTGAAACACATACTTCCGCCCTTCCCTTCAGGGAAAGACTCCTCCGAGACCACAAATTAATCGCGATCTCGGCCTTCCCTTGTACCTCCGACCAGTTCATTTCCAACTGGAGATCAGGACCGAACCAGACGCCGAGTATCTTGATCGGCCCATCCGTCCAGAGGAAAGGTCCGGGAAGAAACTCCCTTCCACGCACCCAACCGCAAGCCCACAGACTTATCGCAGTTGATCCTGGCCCCTGTTACCATCTCATACCCACTTATTTTTTGCTAACTTCGTCAATCTCGGCTCTGCTCGACACAAGAGCCGAAACGTCGTCAGCATAGGCAGAATACCTGGCTGAGGTGGTAGCGCCAGGCAGGGTAATTCCGCGCAGGACCGGATTCGCCTTTAACTTGCGAAGGAATGGTTCCAACGCAAGAACGCAAAGCAAGGGCGATAGCGGACAACCTTGACGAATGGAGCGAGACAATACGAAAGGCTCCGACCTTACCCCATTCACTTCCACCAGCGCACCGGGGGTCGCATACAAGAGTCGGATCCAGGAGCGAAAGTCGGCTCCGAAACCGGCCGCCGACAGGACAGCCTCCAGAAACCGATGGTCAACCCTATCGAAGGCCTTGGACTGATCTAAATTGATCAGCGCGACTTCACTGTCGACTTGTTCTAAGATCAAGCGGCTTTATATGAAGGTTATCCTGAATCGTCCTGCCCTTCACAGCACAAGTCTGTTCGGGGCCAATCAGACGAGACAGGACAAGCTGCAAACGGTTGGCTAAGATCTTCGCCAAAATCTTTAAGTCAGTATTTAACATCGTTAAAGGGCGAAAGTTCCTAACCCATCCCCACCGTTCTTGTCCTTACGCAGCAACTTGATCACACCCCTGGTGAAGCGTCGAGGTAAAGACCCTGCCTCATCCAGTGGTTGTAAATCAGCTGCAGCAAAGGAACAAAAACGGGCGACAGCCTCAAGCACACTTCGTAGGGAAGACCATCTAGTCCCGGAGACTTATCCAGGCCAACCTGCTTCAGCGCTTCCCAGATTTCCGACTCTGTTATGGGACCCTCGCACCTAGCCGCTTCAGTTGCCTCAAGGCAGGGAAAGTCAGCCAAATAGGCATCGAACTGAGCAGAGCTCAGACCGGGCTCCCCTGGTGAAAAGATCCTGAAAGTAAAGCCGAAAGGCCTCGCATATGCCCGCTCTTGTAGTCACGGTCCGCTTATCCGGCAATGTGACGCACGCTATATGTCGCTTAGCCGCGTTCCTATTCTCCTCTGCACGCAATTCAGCGGCCATATTTGTCGCCCCAGAAGACATTCTTTTAGTTGAGCCCTAACTACCAGAGCTTGATCCTTCTTGATAAGCAAGGAGGCCAACTCTGCCTTAGCTAAGACTATGTCCCCACTAACACGGGATTTAACAGCCCGATCGACCTTTTTCCTCTAAAGCCGTTTGCGCCGCTAATCTATCAAGATTGAGTCGACGACTAAAATCGGCAGCAAACGTTCTAATTTTAGATTTTAATTTTCCCCACCAGGCGTTACCCACAACCGCCCCCGTCAATTCCCTCTGAATCATTAGTAGCAGCTGGTCCCGGAAATCCTGCTCACCAAACAGTGAACAGTTAAATTTCCAGTAACCAGCCATTCTAACCTTAGGTTTATCTAAGTTTACACGGACCCGGACAAGCCTATGATCCGTATAAACTATATAGTGGAAACTTGGACACCCTAAGAGCCCTACATCGACTCTCCTAACTAACACTCGGTTCAGGTAGCTCGCAAGCGAGCCAGGATCCGAGTTGCCACTAGTTGTCCAAGTCCATGCTACCTCCTGAGGGTGCTCATTCCGGTACTTATCGACAAGATCAAACCCGCCGATAAAGTCCCGAAATGCCTTCACATCAGGATTGTTAGTACCCGGTTTTTTACCTATGCGATCTATCTCAGGGTCAAGGACGGCATTCCAATCCCCCGCTAAGACTACCCGACGAGAAGTCGTCAAAAACGGCTCGATCTGCCGAAACAAAGCAGGCCACTCAGTATGACTATTGGGCGCATAAACCCCAATGAGACGTAAAGCCTTCTCCTTTATAGTAAACATCCAGCACACAAAGCCTGCCCGCCGGATCCGCGAACAAAGGGGTACATGCAGCCTTCAAAGACTTGCTCACTAGCCAAGAGACACCCCTCGAACGACCATCAAACATGCTGAATAAAGGGCGAACCCTTAGACAGTATATCCTCATGGTCATGAGAAGAAAACCGGTTCTCTTGCACACAACAAACATTCACCCCGAGGCGCTGAAGGTCACGAGAGAGCCTCGCCCTGCGAGACTCGGACCTCAGGCCCGCACATTTAACGTAGCTAACCAAGAGCCATTGAGAAGTCCGATTAGGGTTGTTTACCAGCATTAAACATGGCCAGGGGTAAGGATACCGACAGCCTCTCCCATAGACCCATGGCCCATCTCATTCTTGATGTTGCCGTCTTAGGAGATACCACCGATATCCCAGGGAAGGTCAATTTAAGAGCTCTATAAAGGGAGGGTGAACTAAAACGGGGACCCTCCCTGCACAGAACTGTTTTTAACTTTTTCAATTTCTCGTTTTCCACTATAGCGATGGGCAAAGCCATCTTACAAGCGTTAATGGCTTCATCTACCATCGCCCAGGTTTGATTTGCCCGCAGGTCCTGACCTAATTACTGTCAGGACCCTCTGGGCATTAGGGAAGTTTTTAGGCTCCTCAATATCTAGGTCGGCAAATTGCTTAATTGAGAGCAGGTACTTCAGATCTTTGACCCTGTTACTATAGTCCCGGCCTCTCTCGGCCTGGGCAGGGAAATACGGCAGACCTCCTCTCCTGTGTTGAAAATAAATCTTTTCTTTCTTTCTTTCTTTTCTTCTTTTGCCTGTTGTGTGGGGCTTCTTTTGCCGCTTCGGAGCAGGAGGAGGCATATCGGTATTCTTTACCGGTGATTGCTTGGGGGTATGGAGGGGGGGTGGATTTATGTTTAACGGGTGAAGGAGGGTGTATGAAGAGGGGTATAGAAAGATCTATGTCTATATAGGGGCTGGGATCTCTACTGTGGGGAGTGGCTTTTGATGGCGAAGAAGCAGGCGAAGGTGAGGGTTGTTTTTTCGGTGAAGGGAGGGTCTAGCGGAGGACGTTGAAGGATCGGGTCTTTTCTTTTTGAATCTAGTTGTTTTTTTCAATTCCTTAATTTTTCCGATTTTCGAATCCTGGGTCGAATTTTTTTGCATTTCCTGGAAAGTAAGCTCAGAGGCCGGGGCATCGCCCTTAACGTTGTTATAGGGGTGGGGCTGTATGTGCCTTTCTTCCTAGGGGCTTCAGGGACTGAGGACCCGCTGTCCGGCGCTTCCCTCTGGCCTTACCAGCAACCAGCCATCCCCTCCCCCTTCTCCACAACTGCACCGGTAGCGGGCGAAGGCTCTTTGGGGAATGTGGCTTTGATGACGCGCCGACCGGAGGATTAACCGACCCGGTCACCGGAGGCTGGCACGCCCATTACAGGCGAGGCGGAATTTAGAGACGCGGTCAGAGGGGATCTTTGAGTAACTGGCGCTTGACTTCCAGAGGCCTTCTTCTCTGGGCAGGAGGAGAGAGATGATGAGTCAGTCACACCTCCAGCATACCGGTCTTCGACCCGTCACAATGACCGGTAACTTCAAACAGCCAACATCCAGACAGTTGGGGATGGAGCGGAAGGCTTTCGTCCAACATGATGTCAAAGCTCCACCCCCCCGCTCAGGCTGTCACAGGAAGCCCCCAGAATTTCGCCATACTGAGAGAAGAACGCTGCGAGATGTTCCCGATAACCTGAGGAGGGACCTCGTATACCGTTACCCTGGTCTTTACGTCGGCCTTCGTACCCGTACGCAGTATAAGCTCTTTGTTTATAAGCTCGCGGCTAGCCGCGGCGACGCAGTCTTCTGGCGTGGGCAACAGCACGTCCCACATGAAAAATTTAGGTCCCTTAACTATTCTAAGGGGCTTGAACCCGAAGGATTCTAGTGCTTTCAGCACTGTGTTTTTCGTCGAGCGACAAATTTTGCGCGTACGCTTGTCCACGACGAAAACTGACACTATTCTTTTTGTCAATTTTCTTTAATTTTGGGGTCTTCCAAAAGTCCACCTTCTACAACAAGGTGGGCGTAACTTTTGGCACGCTCCAAGAACTCCGCTAAATTGATAATGCACTTAGGAGGGACGACCAACAAGAGGGCGATTCCCCGGCCTCAGGCTCAGTTTGCGGTTCATTTTCGGTTTTTTCAGAATCTTGGCCATTATTGGCCTCCATAGTTGTTTCCTTGTTATTGCCTTTCTTAGCTTCCGTAGAAGTAATTTTTTCATTTTCATTATCTTTTTTCCCCAACAGTTTCAACTTTGCTAGGGAAGTGGTATTAAGAGCTGGAAAATCCTCCAAATTGTCTTTGTCCGGGGGGGGGTTTTTTTGGTAGGGTTAAAAAAGGTGTTTACGAATAGACTTTTGGGCTTTTTTTTTAATAGCCAAAAAGGAGGGTGGTTTTTTTTCCTTTTTTTTTCCATTTTAACTAATAAGAAGGAAGGGAGGGGTAAATATAGGGGTACCGCCTTATAGGCGGAGGAGGAGGAGAAAAAATAATAAAAGGGGAGGGTAAAAATAAATTTTTGCTTATTAGCAAGACAACAATTTAAACTAGTAAACAAATATCTACAAACAAATATAAAACAGAAGGACGTGTGCAAAAACCACAAATGTAAACAGGAAAAAAAAAAACGCAAAACAAATGGACAGATGAGAAAATGTGAACAAGGTTCACAAAAACGAAAAAAAGAATTAAAAAGGATAACAGACAAGAAAACCACAAATTACACAATAAAACTAATAGTTATAAACGGAAAAGAAGAGAAAACGCTATACAAAATAACGTACGAAACAAAAAAAAATTACAATTTACAAAATGGCTGCCGCTAAAAAAAAAGGTCAACCCAACAAAGAAAACGTTAAAAAAAATGAGGAGGGACAGAAATTACAAATTAAACACAAAAATTAAAAGAAAACAAATATTATAAACACGTAATTAACAGGTAAAACGTAGACTTTTTTTCTTAACGGGTAACAATAAAAAACACAGAAATAATTAACACGTAATAATTAAAAAAAGGTCGGACGAAAAATAAACAGATAAACTCCGGGACGTGGGCAGTGGAAGAAAATAGATTTAAACACGTAATTAAAAAAAAGAAATAATTAATAACAAAAAATGAAGTAAAAGGGAAAGGAAATGAAAAGGAAAAAATTAAATGGTCAAAAATAAGAACGTTAAAAAACGATAAATTTAACAGAAAAGTCAAAAATCACGTTAGAAAAAAAAAGGTAAAATTAATCAAAAAACTTAACTAAAATAAAGCAGTCGAACAGTTCAAAAGGTAATCCTTTGTAAGACAGAATAAATTGACAAACACCGGTCAAAAATCTTACTACTCGTCTCCTTGACAGGTGGAAATGTACAGCTTTTATAGCTTGGGTTATCAAAGAGGAGATAATCCATATTCACAACAATGCCACTCGATTCTGGGTAATTTGGACTTGTAGTGACGTGTTTGAAGATAATTGTTTGGCGAAGATTTTCTCTTTCATTGCCCTAAATTCCATTGTCTCTTGTCGCTGGCAACTAAATTTGAGGTAACCGAATCTTGAAAATAATATTCATTGTGTTTATGACTGTTGTTGGTTCGCAGTTATTTATTTCACGCAGGTCAAAGTATTTTGATGTAGTTCCCCAATTAATAGATATTACTTTCCATATAGACGAAATGAATATGTTTCTATTTTTGTCTCATGTATACCATTGTTGCGGGGCCGATAAGAATGTCGCCCCTGCAAGTTTTATGAAGAAAGGTGTGAACAGCTAAGACAATGAGGGGACAAAGGCAAAGGTTTAAGAAACAATAACGTCGATTTTATTTATCCAAAATGCACAAGAGTGTACTCTGGAGAAATATGTTTGTATCGGTGTCGGGTCCGGTATGACTGGTTTTTGTTTAGGGGTAGTTGATTTTGGTCGTATCGGCGAAACAAATGTAGAGTTGGTCAGCGGCGGTTGCTGGTCGACTACCGGATGGGAGAATTGTCAGGAACAACAGCAGGTTGATCGATGTCGCACGAAGATTCGTCATATCGTTTAGGACGAGTCCCTAAACAGGGCCGAGTCAGAATAGCGATACGACTTCACAGGGAGGACCAACCGGATCGAGTCGAGCTGATAGCAGTCACGCCAAACCAGTCGGACAGTCTTACTAACCTTTTCACTTCTTATATTATTTCTACTGTTGTGTTTCGTATTGTAATAATACCAACAATACATTTTGGAAAGAAAAGAAAATATTTCCAGCAATAAATTCTTGGTAAAAAAATAAAAATTACCAGCAATACATGTTTTAAAAGAAATTAACAATGCTCCCAAGAAAATTAAATTTCGGCATTAAATGACCCATAAGGATGTTGATATGCCGCTAAACAAACGCTAAACTCTGAAAATATATGCCTGTATGTGAGAGAGAATTTCAATTTTCGTGTTCCATTCATCTTTTCTATATTTTATGAGTTTTTGAAGTGTTAGTGTGTGTCAGTGTCTGTTATTTCTGATCTGGTATCCTTCAGATCCGCATGAGATCATTGGTTATTGGTTATGGATTGTTGAAGACGCTCTGTCTCCAATAATCGAATCACAATTGGCTATGTAGTTGAGGTTGAACTCATATGGTTGTAACACCAGTAAGAATCTTTATATGAGAATCCGCTGTCCGAAAAAGCGCGCAAATAAATAAAAATAAAACCTAAAGAAACACGGAAGACCAGCAGTACAATAATCTAGAATTTTTATTTATGTTTAAAAATAAATTTTCTTTATCCTTATAGATTAAGAATATCATCTTTTTTATTCAGTACGCATTTATTAAAGTTAGATGATTCATATTAGCATAGAACTTAAGGTTACATCTATCCTTTTCAATTCTAAAACGATAAGACTTTGCCGCTAATCAAGCACTGCGCTTAAATTCATAAAGTCTAAGTAACAGAGAAGAAAGTTCATCTGAACAATTACCCTGAAAGTATTTATAGAAAAGGCACAGGGAAGCTATGTTATGGTGGTGGGAACGTGACTGAAGCCGAGATGCCAAATCAAGACCAATAACATTGCAGGTTCTTCTTTGGATTTTAATATATAGTAGGAGCACCAGACCACATGTGGCAGCAATATTCAAAGCAAGGAAGAATGGTAGACTTATAAATATACTAGATAGATTCTGGCGAGAAAAGATGTCTAACTCGACACTGTGAACCAACTTTCCTAGCAGAAGACCTAGCAAATGATTTAATATAATCACTACACTTGATGTCAGTGAAAAATGTTAGTCCGAGAAGGCGCAATGACTCACTTTTCTGAGGTTAGCATCAGCCATACTGATGGAAGATAAAAATGCGATTAAAAGAGAATAGTTTCGTTTTAGATGCGTTAGAAATTAGCAAGCCACTCTTTGCCCCATTTAGCAACATTTTTAGATCAACTGCCAATTTATGACTATATAGAACCGATCAGACTTAAGAGTAAGACAATAGTAAATAGTTGTGTCTTCAGTGTAGATACGGGCTCAGAACTGATGACACCAGGAAGGTCATTTGTCAAAATTAGAAACAAAGTAGGTTCAAGGATAGAGTTCTGAGGAACACCTGCATTAATGCAAAAAGATCTAGAGGTGTGGCCGTTCAAGACAATTTTTTTTCGCAATTTGATAATATTGATTCAGTTCAAAAATTCGTCCAGAAATACCATAAGCTTTCAACTCGCAAAGAAGAACAGGATGTCAAACTCTGTCAAATGCCTTCGAGATATACCAAACAATAGCCTGAGCTTCACCATTCTCATCTAAGGCTTGATAGACTCAGTAATAATCGTTAACACATCAGCAGTTGACCTAAAGAAGCGAAAGCCATATTGCTTATCTAAAAGTAGATCCTACGATGTGAGATGCTTAACCAATTCAGAGTTAAGTAGAGCCTCTAATACATTGCCAAAAAGAGGTAGAAGGACGATAGTTAGAAAGATCTGAGGGTTCACATGAGTTCTTAAAAACTGGAACTACAGAAGAGGATTTATTTTAGAGTTTGGAAAGAACAGGAAACAGCTCGGGAGTACATTTCTTAAGGAGTATTATAGGATACCATCAGGTCCACATGAGGGGATCCAGTTTAAAGATGATATCAGTAACCATGGATATCATTAATAGGGACACAGTTCTCAGCGAAAAGTCAACAAAGATACTCCAAATGAGTCATGAGTAGAATTTGAAGAGAATTTCCGCACAACATTCTGCTTTATCAGCAGATGTTAACACCTCAGATTGAGTATAGAAGACTTACTCTTATTATCATACTGTGGAGTAATGTATAGAGGCTCGGATTGAGAAATCGGAGAGCCAAGTTCGAATTCCAGTCAGATCCATTAAATTCACTTACGTGCTAATGTCTTTAGGAAAGATATGGATCCTCTTCTTTAAAGCTATTGGTAAATAGCAGGACAGACCGGGTTCTATAGCCTTGGATGGCAATTGGTTTACCGCAGAAAGAAATGGCAACCTACTGCGGGAAAAAATATGCCAGTTATGTATCGAAAGATACATGATCACCTAAGCGTGTATCACGCATGGCACATAACTGACTGATTACAGAGCCACCTTTAGTCAGGTAAACCAAACTTGTTAGAGGCTATACCTTGCCTCATTCTTTCAGTTCTATTTGAGGACACGTTTACAATTATTTTAAGTCTGTTATGGTCGGAACTATTAGGCCGGTACACTCAGAAAAAGTAATGTCTGTGGGCTATAGCGAATGAAAAGGGCAGTGTGAAGTAAAAAGAAGAATGTGCTTTCACCTGGTATTTGCGAGAAGGTATAAAATTTATTTCAAGCATTCTAATATTTTATTTAGGTACGTAACCTTTTTAATCTTACTTATGAAAATACTTGTTGAGAAAATGTTAAAAATTACCAATACATTTTAAATTTACTATAGTTACTTCTCTGATTGCCTGATATTTTATTTTAAATCACAGGTATCCCTTTTTGTGGAGGTCAAACAGACACATTCTACCTATTGCATATATATATATATATATATATATATATATATATATATATGCATGTTTCATTAAAAACGACAGACAAGGTATTACGATTAAGCTTTTAATTAATTTTTCTTGTTTTCGAACAAGTGTTTTCTTTTTTAGACAAGAGTGTATAGAAACTGTCTAAATGTCCTATAATTCCAAGCGCTTTCGGCTCTACTTTTAGCCATTAACAAGCATGATTTTATTTTTTTCAGTTTAATTGTGTGCGTGCGTTATATGTATGTTTTTAGTGTTATAGAGATGTTTTATTTTCCGAACATGGTTAGCACATTGTGGCCGTGTTCGTAGGTAATATTGTTAAACGTTGGCTTTTTCTTTTTTATTATTAAAGCTTCCATTATTTTTAATCTTTTTTTACAGGTGGATGAGGTTATTATGTTTGTGTTTTCTACTAGTATATTTCGGATGGAATCTGGTATGTTTATTCGTGTGTTTAAATGGGTTCTAATAGAGCTGTGGTCAGAGAGGTGTAACGTAAGGCTTCTGTATAGGCATGTAGTCGTGTAACCGATGTAATTATTTATGAATTCGGTTTGATCAAAAACACAGTTCCTTAAAGGGCATTTGAATTCATACATAATATTCGTTCGTTTAATTGGGACTTTGCTGGTGTGTTGTTATTTTTGAGGATGAGGTTAGCTGTTTTAATTTTTTGTAGTAGATAATTAATTTGATTTTTGGTACTGTGGCACCATGCATCCAGGCAGAGAAAGAAAGGCAAAAAGGGAAAAGGAAAGAAAAGAAGAAAGGAAGGGAAAAAGTAATGCGAGACGGATCATAGGTGATAAGCGAACACACACACACGGCTTAAGAGGCAATAAAAAAAGGGTTATTTTGGATAAGTGGCAATGGCGAAAGAGTGTCATTACAATGACAATGAGATTGAGGGTAGGGAAGTGTTATCTAAGGATATGAAAACAAACTATTGGTACGAGAAGGCATCTTATTATCAAAACACAGACCACCGGCCAAGGGAAAATTCAAGCGAAAAAATGTTATTTCGATAAGTGACGACAAGAAACAGGCGACTAAAAAGACTTTTAGACATATATGAAAATTAAAGGCCACCTGCGAGCAATCATTGACCGATTTTCCTACTTGGCCTGCGCGAAATGGAATTTTGTTATCAAGAAATGTTCGCCAAAGAAAGTCCACTTGAAAACGTTAGATTTTGATAATTGACAAAACACAGATGTAGCTACGGAGCCTTAGCTAGATATGGAAAATTAAAATCCCACACAAGCAGTCTCGCTAACTAAACTCTTTTCGACAAAAAAAACTTTGCCCTGTGATAATAAAAATTTTGTTATCAGACACATGAACCGAAGGAAAATGAATGGAATAAGAAATGTTTTTATTTCTTCCTTGGAGACGTCAGACCGACTGAAAACTTGGAGAGAATTCTTTTCTGAGGCCATGTTGGAAAACCAACCATCTGATGAATTAGCGATAAACTGCTTGACAAACGCCACGTGTTGAACAAAGAGTTGTGATATTATCCGTTCATGATAACGGCGATTTGAAAGGAAGAAAAAAAGGAAAGAGAAGAGATAATTAATTTTTTAGTTAAGCAAGGTATTTTTTTTCCGAAACAAAGCCGCGGGTTGTTCACGCCCGACTAAGACGTCATTGGTCAAGTGGTGATCACATGACGCACGAAGGAGGAGGAAAGATACCCGACCAAGACCTCGTTGGCCGAGAGTGATCACGTGACGCACGAAGAAGGCTGTCGACGCCCCCATCCGGAGTATAAGTATGAGAAGCCGCTACGAAGAAGTGGGGACGGCAGTTCACGCCCCTCAGTAGCATGGTGAGAAAGTAGGAGTGAAAAAAGTTACCAAAAATGGAAAAGAGTGGAAAATCCCTAACCAGAAATAAAAGAGGTGGATATGTATTTAGAATTATCGAGGAACTCCCCGACGCCAACAGACCCAACCCGGTTTTTGTCGGCGTCAATAAAAGCCAGGCCCCAACAGGCTCCAGTTCGAGCTCCAGTTTCCAGAGTTGAAGCCACCTCAAGATAGCTGACCAAGATTCACGCAAAATTTTGGACTCCTCTTCAACCAAGAACAATTATTTTGCAGAGCGACTTAGGACCAGACCACCGAAATAAGTTTTTCGACTTTCGTCCAGAGACACGCCGAAACACAAATTTCTTAGAGAGCAAACAACTTGAAGCGTTAAAACTTGCCTAGCGAAAACGACGTGTCACAATCCACAGAACGGGTCGGGAGATAGATGCAGTCCTATGTATCGAACAACTAGACATAAAGTTTGTTACCTTTTTCTTTGATACTTTGAACTTTTGAGTTTTCATTTTATTTTCTTTTATGTATATTTGTGTGTTATCACCCCGTTGAACTCAATTTGCATTACGGCCCCAACCACTGTTTGATCTCGTCTGTCTAAGATCAATTCACAACGTGGGTAGGCAGACTGGAGATCAGTGCAGTTACCTTGGTAACCAGGCGTTGGAAGCGAGTTGGGAACGGCGAGGCTGATATCAAATCTAACCAGATTCCCACCCGAATAACCAAAAGGTTAGAACGTCACATTTGGGTGCCGCGACCGATACCAAGCCAGTTGGTCGTCACAGTACGAGACAACACGACTGACGCGACAGGCGAACGTCACGTTTGGAGCAGCGACACCCGGACGGAGCAGCGAGGAGCGAACAGCTGACGCCGCGGCGAAGACGTCACAATTGGTGCTGTTTAGGACGTCACAACTGGTGTCGTGACCGGGATAGGACCTGGAACGGCCACGTCACAACTGGCGCCGTGGTAGATCAGGATAGAACGTCACAGTTGGCGCTGCGACCGGGGGACACTACTCCAATTGACCCGAATAAAAAAATCAACACAAATGTGCCCGAGCAAGCATCTGAATTAGGGATTAGACAGGTATCCTCGAATACAAGTGGCCAAATTTTATGTATATTATATGAAATGGATTAAATCCGACAAATATTTTAATATTTTTTCTGTTTATACGTTTTTATGGATTTGAGTAAATGATCTGTTTTTTAATTAAACAGTATTAATTACATTTACAGGCCTGAATGTTCGAGAAATTTCGTAGAAAATTATGCTTTCTCCGAAAGGAAACGGACCTGTATCATATTGTTGAGGGGTTCTCCCCTTTTTACACAAATGGACTCACACAGGGTATACTACTACTACGTGAATACCCGGGAGAAGAACGAAGAGCGAAAGAGAAAAACGAAGAAGAACGAGGAAAAGAGACGAACGAGAAAGAGTCAGAGTGAGCAAGCACGTAGACTCAGTAAGAAGTCATACAGTGGTACGTCAATACCAAAGACTGTATATATATATATTTTGCTACTAACCCACATTCCTGGAACTACTAACCTGCATTACCTGTTTGTATTATTACATTTAATACATTAATTTTCCTATATTCCTTCTTGGCGTTTGTTATTTATTAGTAGCGGATTTCATCCCGGAATCCACAAAAACTTGGCGACGAGGATATCGAACTCACACGGGAAGAACAAGAAAGACAAAATTCTCCCTCGTCAACTTGGCGATGAGGACTTTGAACTTACACGGAAGAAAAACAAAAATTTCTCTCTCGTCGACCACAACAACGTGGGCGACAAGGATTTGCACTTCTCGGAGATTCAAAAAGAAAAATTTGCCGTTTGCCAATGTCCACAACAACTTGTCGACAAAGATTTACGAGGATTAAAATACATAAAATCAAGTTTTGCGTAAGACTCTTATCATGGAGGATTTTAAAAATATTTTAGTAGAGCTTGTAAAGTACCAAAATGAACAGCAACTACAACTCCAATAAAGAATGGAGGGGAAGTGCCAAAAGCAATTACTGCAAATACAGAAGGAAAATGAAGAAAGACATGAAGAAAGACAAATGCAACTCCAGGAACTAATATTAAAGGTAGCGGAACAAAATATCGAAAAAGAGGCGACTTTTTTCCCAAGACGCAATGTGGAACACGATAGAAACATTCAAATACTCTCTAGAAGAGGATAAAAATTTCGGGGACTATTTCAGACGTCAGCAAGACATCTTCAACATCGATTGCGAAAACTGGACGGAAGCTAAGAAGCTACGTCTATTACTCAGAAAATTAGGAACAGAAGAATACACAAAATTTGTAGATTACATTTTTAAAAAAAAAGAAAAACGATTTAACGTTTGACGAAGCAGTTGCATGTCCTACAGAGCTCTTCAGTCAAAAGACGTCACTTTTTCACAAAAGGTGGAAATGTCTTAACCTCGTAAAAGGTGAAAATGAGGACTACTCCACGTTCGCCGCAATCGTGAACAAACATTGCGACGAATTTAAGTTGGCAGAATTAACTACAGGCAATTTCAAGTGTCTTATTTTTGTATAAGGGTTAGTCTCAGCCAAGGATAGTGAAATGCGTAAAAGAATGCTTTCAAAACTTCAAAATGAGCCTGGATTAACACTACAAAAAATTGTCAGAAGACTGCCAAAAATGTTTGAGTATAAAGAAAGACTCAAAGTATATTGAGGAATCAGGAGTAGCACACATCAGAACAAAAGTTTACGATTTTCCCCCTCCCCGGAAAGAAAACAAAAATTCTATAATAATGAAAAAAGTACAACGTTCAGAGCAACTAATGACAGAAATCAAGGAAAATATAAGCCCCCACCCCCATCTGCATGTTATCGATGTGGCGGATTACACCGGAATAAGGATTGTCGTTTTAAATATAAAAACTGTCTAGGTGTGGAAAAATGGGTCACAAGGCATCCCAATGTAGGAACAAAAAACCTACTAGTAGGATAAGAGCTACTAGAAAAAAAGATAAAATTGCAACTAGATTCAGGGTCAGATCTGACGATAGTTAACTTACAAACATGGAGAAAGTTAAATAGACCGACCATGATGCATACACAGAAAATTACTAAGTCTGTTACAAAAAAAACTCAAAATATGAAGGATACAGAAAATCTGGTGTGCACAGACTGGATGCAAAAGTTCGACGTATGGGATTTACCTATCAGTTCTTTTTGTAAAAAGATAGAGTGCGAACCATCAGAAGCGACAAAGTTAAAGGAAGAATTACATAATCAATTTCCCGATGTATTTTCGAGCGGTTTGGGTTGATGCAACAAGTTTGCAGCCAGAATTGAATTAAAAGAAAATGTCCAACCAGTATTTTAAAAGAAGCAGAACGTGCCGTTTGATACCATAGAGAAAATCGACAAAGAATTAGAGAGACTTGAACAAACTGGGATTCTTTCAAAAGTCCAGTTCAGTGAATGGGCGGCACCAGTAGTTTATGTAAAAAAAATCCGGAGAAATCCGTGTTTGCGCAGATTTTTCGACTGGGTTAAATAAGGCTATAAAAGATCATCATTACCCATTACCAAGCCTAGAGGAAATATTTACCAAGCTTAACGTCGGTTAGGTATTTTCCAAAATAGATTTAAGCGAGGCTTATCTACAGATTCCAGTAGAAAAAGAGAGTACAAAAATTCTATGTATTAATACGCACAAAGGACTGTCCAAATTCAACAGATTACCATTTGGTGTAAAGGTAGCACCGGCAATTTTTCAACAAACGATGGATACAATGCTCACTGGCCAGAAATTTGCCGCCGCTTACTTGGATGACATTCTAATTAAAAGCGACAATGTTGCAGATCACGCATCGCACATAAAGGAAGTTTTTAAAAGACTTCAAGATTTTGGGTTTAAAGTAAAAGAAAAAAAAACGTGATTTTTTCCTAAATGAAATCAAATACTTAGGCCATATAATTAATGAAAGTGGTAGGGAACCAGATCCAGAGAGGGCATCTGCAATAAAAAATATGCCTGAGCCAAAAAATGTTGCAAAATTGCAGTTTCCTGGGTCTAGCAAACTACTACGGTGAATTCATTGAAAATATGCTTAAATTGAGGCCCTCCACTAAATGAGTTACTAAAAAAAGAGAGCAAATGGAATTGGACGGAAGACTGTCAGAAAGCGTTTAAGGAAATAATACAAAAATTAACTTCGGAGCTAGCACTGACACATTTCGACCCCAAACTAGAAATTATTATTGCTTGCGACGAGAGCTCACACGGAGTAGGAGCTTGTATTCTACAGAAGATGCGGGATGGCACAAAGAAGCCTATAGCGCACGCATCAAGATCATTATTACCAGAAGAGAGGAATTATTCGTAAATTGAAAAGGAAGCGTTAGGCATAATATTCGCCATAACTAGCTTTCACAGATATATTTATGGTAATGAGTTTACTCTACAAACGGATCATAAACCCCTTCTTACGATTTTTGGATCGAAAAAAGGATTACCAATATACACAGCCAACAAACTTCTAAGATGGGGAACTATTTTATTGAACTACAATTTCAAACTTGAGTTCCTACCATCGAAGAAAATTGGGCATGTTGATGGCCTATCGCGATTGGTACCTGCGAAAGGCGAACCTCTGGAAGACTCGGTAATAGCGGCGTTGCGAGCCGAAGATGAAATCAGTAAATTGTTACATAATACAGTAAAGGAACTACCTGTGACTTTGCTAGAGATAAGAAGAGAAGCGGAAAAGGATGAATTTATTCAGAATACCAAGAAAAAATAGAAGAAAGGGAAAGGATTTTAGCAGGCAGCTTTTCAATTTGTGACCACATATTATTGTATAACGAGAGAGTGGTAATGCCGAAATCATTACATAGCCGGATCTTGAAGGACTTTCATTTAGGACATCCGGGAAAAAAACAGATGAAAGCATTAATGAGAAGTTTTGTTTACTGGCCAAATATGGACAATGATATTACGGAAATAGTGGAAAGGTGTAAAAGCTGTGCGGCTGCAGCAAAAGCACCACCGACTATACAAAAACCATGGTGGTCAGACCATGGTCTAGAATTCATACGGACTATGCAGGACCCATAGAAGGTTACTACTACTTAATAACGGTAGATAGCTTTAGTAAGTGGTCAGAAGTTTTCAGATTTAAAACCCCCAACAACGGAAAATACTATAAATTGTCTACATGAATTTTTTTGCGAGATTCGGCGTCGTGGATTGCTTGGTAACTGATAATGGCACCATCTGGTCTTTCACCAGCGGAAGTAATGTTTGCCTGAAAAATACGGTTTGTATTTGATAAGTTATTGCCTAACAATAATAAAAACCGGCATACACCTATAGTACTCAAGAGATCATTCAAACCTGGAGAACGGGTCTATTTTAGGATGTTCAGGGACAATATGGCTTATTGGGAAACGGGTAAAATAATTAACAGACTAGGAAACGTGATGTACACAATACAAAGAGAAAAATTTACCCACAGAAGACATATTGACCAAATACAAAAAAGACGGGTTGAAGAGCCAAGCTCGTCACCCGCTGAAAATGATGATTCGATGGAGGCGATCTTTGAAGCTTTTGAGATTCAAAGACCACAAGAAGAGACAGAAATTAGAAGGACTAGCAGGAAAAGAAAATTTACAGAGCCTCTGATTATCGATCATAAAAAGAAGAGATATTAACTCTCCCTGAAAAAGGGATCTTAGGAGGGGAGTGTTGAGGGGTTCTCCCCTTTTTACACAAATGGACTCACCCAGGGTATACTACTACTACGTGAATACCCGGGAGAAGAACGAAGAGCGAAAGAGAAGAACGAAGAACGAGGAAGAGCGACAAACAAGCAAGAGTCAGAGTGAGCAAGTACGTAGACACAGTAAGAAGTCATACAGTGATACGTTGATACCAAAGACTGTATATATATATATATTGCGTCTAATCCGCATTCCTGGAACTACTAACCTACATTACCATTTTCTATTATTACATTTAATACATTCATTTTCCTATATTCCTTCTTGGCGTTTGTTATTTATTGGTACCAGATTTCATCCCGGAATCCACATTAGAGAACCATCATTAATCCTAACGTGTTATGACTATTCAGTCACAGAGAACTTCCGGTTAGCAGTAATTGAGCTTTGCTAACCGGAAGTTCTCTGTGGCTGAACAGTCATTAATATTTTAATATCTACACCCTTTTGCGGCCCCGGCGACCCATGCAACCTGTGTTTTCTGGAAAAAAAAGTTTCATCCTTTAAAATATTAATGACAGAAATCTACTTAACAAACGGAATGAGCTTATGATAGCTTGTAATCACAGAAAAAAAAAAAACTCACTAAAGTATTTTTAATTCTGGATAGATAAATTATTCAAATATTACATGCTCTTTACATATTTTAGGTTATATATTGATTAACCACCGCTTGAAGCATTTACGCGTCTATTAATACTTAATGAGCCACAGGGCGTTCCATTTTTCTTATTTAAACTTTAAGTTTTCATCTTTTTTTGCTTTTTTTTTTTTTTTACAATAAGCCCCTACCTACACTCTGCATTTTGAATTTACACCCCAATAATATATTGTTTATACTAATTTTGAGCTTTGAATCTGCGTTTAATTTAGCGTTCCTCTCATGAGACACAGTATTAAAAAAAAAAACAAACAAAAAAACAATCATAATAGGCCTTCATTCACCAGTTCGTTCCTGATGAGTTGGTAAAACCATGAAACCTTAAGTTGCACTACAGACGTAGGTATATGTATATTTATTAATATATACTTCTTAGCTCTGTCTAACCACATTGAGCACCATTTTGTTTATATCAAATTATGTAAATGTTTATTCGCTTATCTGTGTATGCACGCTAACGCACATATATAAAGTTGCTAATATCTAATTATTTGGTTTTTATATATATATATATATATATAGTCGACTCTCCCGTCGATTTCGACGTATGAGGGTCAAGCAGAACAGTTTCCAGGAAACCGACAGCCCAACAACGACACATGAGATTTGATTATAGTGGTGAAGGCTTCGTGCAGGACCATCCACACTTTTGAGGCGACGAATACAGAGACCTGGTGCACTAAGTGCCACAACGTTCCCAAACGACCCTCCGCAGGTTTTGAATTCAGAGTTGTCCTACTCGTAGACCAGTTGCCATCCAAGGCTATAGAACCCAGTCTGTCCTGCTATTTTACCCATAGATGGAGGGAGAAGAAGAGGATTCATACCTTTTCCTAAGGGTATTAGCACGTAAGTGAATGTAATGGATTCGACTGGAATTGAACTCGGCTATATATATATATATATATATATATATATATATATATATATATATATATATATATATATATACACACACTTTGGGAAATACTGAGTTCAGCAATCTTGAGAATTGAACTTTTTTCTATCCTTTATATAAAAAATAGATATGGATATAAAAACTCATCATCATCAACAACAACAACAACAACCGCTTTAATTTGGTCTTCATAATATAAAAAAGATGTGTGATTTCATACGATATGCAATCATCTGGAAATAGGTTGGAAGGAAATCTGATGACGTATTTCTGAAAATTCCATTTACAAAGTCAATCGGTTTGAATGCAGAATTGTCCTTTTAGACGAAATGACAATTGCTCGGTCAATGAAAGCCGAATGTTTCTTTATGAGCTAATATTACCATTATATAATGAGAGATAAGGGACTTTTTAGCATTAAAGATGATATACTCACCTGGTTATTAGAAGATATGATTGTAGGAGTTGAGGTTAAGCGATGTTGAAAAAAAAATACTTCGTTTGACTGGGAGAAAAAAAAGCACCAAAATCCTTGAAACATTTTAGAGTTTGACTTAACTCCTGAACTTGTCTCATTTACTATTTAAAAAGAATAATGTAAGCTAATGTCCGAGAACCAGAAATGGTTTGCTTTTATGATTTTCTAGGTGTTTCAATAATCGTGATGACAAACAAAATTCACTGTTTCTAGGTATCTCGACGAAGTTAAGCAACGTCGAGTTTGGTTAGTACCTAAATGGCTGACCGTTTGGGAATGCCAGATGCTGTAAGCTAGGATGTGCAGAGGGTGTAATGGATAACGATTCACAATTGGAAAGCCGAGTTCCAAATCCAGTTGGGTTTGTTATATTCATTTGGGAAATGTATTAATCCACCTCTTCTGTCCCCAGCTATGGGTTAATTAGTAGGATATGTATCAGTAAATCATTATTATCTCCAAAAGATTCGTACACTCTAAAATTATTTTCTGGCTTTAAATAACCGGTTATCGGTTGATAAGGCGTAAAACATCAGTCTAGGTATCTTGGTATTTCTGACGGTAGCCATAATGCTAGAAGGTGATTAACTATCAATTGGTTTCATCTTTCAGCAATAACTGAATCTTTTATTGTTGCAATGTTCATTCCATCAGTGATTACTGCTACAAAAAGGAGTTTAGAACAAGATAAGGTAAAATAATAAACTGATTAAAATGCTAAGAGTTGAAGAACTGATAAAAGAAACTATAGACGCTTAAAAAAAGAAAAGAAGCCAAAAAACTGGGGTGGGTGGGAACAACTCCACATCTTTCAAGAAAGAAATGATAAGAATTGCAGACGAGATTGATGTATTTTTGTACAGTGGACACTGGAAGAGAAAAACAGTAGTGGCCCTGAACATTACTATTTACAAAGTCTACAGAACACTGACGAACAGAGACCGTCTACAAACATCAATCATAAGTGGATGAAGCAAGTTAATTCGAGCGTACAAAACAACACATGACTGTTGTTACGGTGACTCACTGAGAATAGTGCAAGTCCGATGCAAATCAAGAGTAGAGAAGAGCGAGAATAATTTATATTATACAAACATTTGCCAGACAAAGACGTTTTCCATTGATGCATCTCCTAAGTAACACGTACCCACTTTACTCAGAAGATTCACAGTGCAAAATGAATTTTTACTAATATAATATTTGCGCGCTGATTCCAAAACTGCATGAATTTAAACGTTCTACTAGGTTGGCATCACAGTCTCACCCTTTCACTGTCGAAACGGTTAAATGTGACCGTCTCTTCTACTCCAATAGCTTCTTCTCGCACTTCCTGTCTGTGGAACACCCTTCATCTTACTTGCTTCACTGATAACTATAATCTCCAACTATTCAAATGCAATGTCAATCGACATCTCCAGATGCCTTGATCTATTTGTTGTATCCTCAAGGTTACTCGTCGCCAAGATGTTGTGGCCTTGTTGGGGCCAGAAATAAAGACACAAGAGTGAATTTGAGTTAACAAATATATTAACGAAAATCGGTAATACAATAATATACAAACGAACAAGAATGTTAAGTCCGAACTGTCAGAGCTGAGTTCTGGGGGGGGGGAAACTCTCCTCTGACAAAAACAGTATCTGCTTTTATTTGCAACTTGGGAGAGTCCATTCGTGTATGGGTAATTTAACATAACACTATTCACCGTCCTTTTCTTTAGCCTTTCCTCTATCACGCCCTCTTTACTCTCTGTAACCCCTTGCGTGCAAATGGCACTTCCGCCATGCTTGGCGGTGAAATGCTTAAAAAAAAAAATAGGGGAACAGGGTTCAGGAAGACAGACGATTGTGAGTAACATTCCATTTAAATTTTTGATAATCGTAGTGTGGCAGGGAAGCAAGAAATTGGAAGAGAGTTCCACAGGTGAGAAGTGCAAGTAAATAAATTAATAGAATAGAACTTACAGTAACATTCAGCTTTTCAGTAGTAAAAAACGATGAGACCTAATTGCCAATCCAGTATTACATTTAAATTCATGTAGTCGAGGTACCAAGAAGAACTCATTGACGGCAGTTGCATTCTTAACCTTTTACTTAAGTTTTATTTTTTTTTTTTTTTACTCGTTTCCCGCCAAACAAGATAAAGCCACTATGACACCAGGGGAGGGGTTACGAGAAGTGAAAGAGAATGAGAAGTTTTTCGTGAAGAGAAGTGAGGAAAGAACAATAACGGAACAGGGTTCAGTTAGACAGAAGATGGCAATTGACATTTTATTTATATTTTTGAAGATTTTAGCCAGCAGTGAACCAAGAAATCGGAAAACAGTGCTACAGGTGAGAAGTGCGAGAAAAGAAACTATAAGAATAGAAGTGGTGATTGCATCTTGTTAGTTTAACAGTAAAACACTGAAACCGAATTGCCAGTCTAGTAGCACACTTCAATTTATTTAGTCGAAGCAATAGTGAAAAGAACTTACTAGAACAGTTGCGAGGAAAATATTTGTAGAAAAAACAGAAGCATATTTTCAGTAAAATGTGAAATTTCTTTTATTTCAAGTCACAAGAAAAAATCCTATTTGTCAGGAAGCGAGGGAAAACCTTGATGAAGGTTAATGCAGAATTAAGACAAATTGTTTTTGAAGACATCTTTTCAAGAAAATCTTTATGCTATAGAAACTTAGTGGACCCAAAACCAGGATCCATGAATTCAAACAAACAAACGTTTTCTTAACACATTCTCTAGTAATATTTAATATTAAACTAGCAATCCTAGATATAGAAAAATAGTTAATATTAAACAAGTAATCCTTAATATAGAAAAATAGTTAATATTAAACTAGCAATAGTAAATATAGAAAAATAGTTAATATTAAACTAGCAATCCTAAATACAGAAAGATAGTTAACATTAAACTAGCAATACTAAATATAGAAAAATAGTTAATATTAAACTAGCAATCCTAAACATAGAAAAAATAATTTCCTGAAAAGAAATTATAGTTTCTCTACAAAACTGTGTATAATAAATATCAATATCTTAAATAGTCTAGGTTTAATATATTTTTAACTCTGACCTGCCAAAAGTAATGAGATAGCAGTATGTTAAGATAATGCCATCTTGATATGGAAATATCTACAGCTATATCAATTGTGCCCTGACTTATAATATCCTAAATATAGAAAAATTGTGCCCTGACATATAATGTACCAGTAAACACCATCTAGAATGTTCATGCTAACCTAATGTGAATTATAAAATGTTTGAACATAGCATAATAGTAGTTGCCAAAAGAATGAGACTTTCTGGAATTATGGCGACATTTGATATTGTCTATGTTGTTATATACATACCTGGAATACCTCACTGGAATTTTCAGCAGCAGCAGACAACCAACATTGGCTCAAGTCAAATTCAGACTCAGTTCAATATTTTAGCTTTTATGGTGTATAAGAGAAGAAGGCTTAGTAAGATTACCTTGTTAACACCATGATACTATGAAATATGGTGTGCACATGTGTTACAGATACTGGACAGTGCCTCACCTGGGCTTAAATAATTGAAGTGCTGACAATGAGGGCCATGGTTCAATCAATTTATCCAGAGATAAGAGTGGGGATTAGTGAGGATCATTGTGTAGAATAAAGGAGATTAATTTAAGGCAAAGAAGAAAAAAAAAACGAATCATCTCACTAAAAAATAACAACGCAGTTTATTGGAAATAAATTTTATTTTTGAAATATGATATTTTTGACAATATGGTCTTAAGTCCTGTAAGAAAAATTAAAAGCGGCAGTTTGGTAGCGGTCTTTTCATTGGTCCATGAATTGACCAATCAGCAACTAGCTAGAAAGTGATATTTCCTGGTTAAAAAAGAAATAAAGATTGACTGGAGTCGAAAGTTGCTCATTTTACCAGTGGTTCCCAAACGGTGCGACAGAAAAGGATAGCAGGTGAGGCTGAATGATTGAAAGACAATCAAAAATTTAGAAACAGTTTTAAAAAATTCATATGCCAAAAATAAATATGATTTCAAAATTTTAAATATTATTACAGAATATTTTTAACTGCATGCCTGAGTCCCAGTATAAATAGTTATAAATAATTATTGATCAATTTTATCATTGCGATATTTTTGCATTATATCAAGTATTAAGAATATATTAACTAGAATCCGCGAATTGGAGGAGAGAATTATCAATGATAATGTTCTGACTTTGAATCTGTGGTTATCTCTCTTTAATCCTCTATTTTTTATTGTTAAATGCTCTTTTTATCACATAAAATTTGGCGAAGTGCGAACAAATTTTGATTCCAAAATACCACTGCACTATACCCTCTTCATCAGTGAGGAATGGTCAGCAACATTTTCTTGATACAGACTCCACACGGGGTGTCATTTACTACTACTGGAAAATCTTTTTACAGGCGAAAAGATGGCTTCTCACTTTCATTGCAAAGCAATGACTGTACTTTATCAAACACAAACTTGAACCCCAGAGGATTTAGTAACGATATGACATTAGTGTAAAGTGAATGCAAAATATCTTGTGTTACGGATTTGCAGCATATAGAAATATGAACCCTAGATTTAAAAAAAGAAAAGATGGGTTCGCTCACACGTCACAGGTGTCGACGAACAACAAACACAAGATGAACGTTTGTAAATAATTTTATAGAACGAAAATGACAGAATATAGAAAGAGTCTGGGGTAACAGACGTAAAATCAATAAAATGCACTTATCTGATGTGGGGGTGTTAGTTCAAGCATTCGTGTTTCATGAATTTTGTTCAGAATGACAAATCGACAGAGTCACTGTAAAATATCCAAATACAAGTCGATAGTTCTTTTTTTCCACCATATAAGCTCGACGACTCTGGAATGGTACTTCGTTTCCTCTCTGATAATTAAATTACATCCAAAATGAAATTGAAATGATTTCTCCGGGTAGATCTGGGAAAATGGAAGCCATATTTTTTTGTCAGAGAGTAGGTTGTGACAGATAAGATGCTTAACCATTAATTGATTGAAGCCTCTAATACTTTGCCGAAATGCGGTAGGAGACGAATAGGGTGATAGAGTGGTCAGAAGGTTCTCCAGAGTTCTTAAAAACAGGAACTACAGAGGAGGACTTCCAATATGCTGGAAAGCAGGAAGCAGTAAGGCAATAGTTGTAGAGTTTGGAAAGAACTGGAGCCAACTCGGGAGCACATTTCTTTAGATCGACGGCTGGGATCCCGACACCTCATCTTGCCTTATTTAGAAATAATGTCTGAGGCCTGTGACGGAGTTATGCACATAGCACTCAGTAGAGATTCTGTTCTATGAGGGAAATCAGGTATGGTTACTCCAATGGAGTCAAGTGCTGCCAATAATCTATAGAACCGAACTTGCGTGATGCTATATCTTGTTTCATTCTATCAACAGACAGCAGCTTCGTTTCTTTGAGGACATGCTTGCACGCGTTACGATTAGAGACAAAGAGACGTCCGTTGCAATCAGACGTGTTGCTTTGGTACAGCCGAGAGAAGTGATTCCTGTGGGCTATAGCGGCCGTGCATGCAGATGAGAACCAAGTATGTATGCGGCTTAATTTGATATTTCCATCCTAGAAGAAAGCATTGATACTGGCTTTTCACCATTTATGAACAGGATGATTAAAAATTGCATTCCAAGGGACGTCACAGAACAAATCCCAATCCGCACGTTGATGACAGAAAGATATTTTGTTAGTAGGAGGTTCATTGTTGGTAAAGGAGCAGAAAGATATGTTTTACAGACTCTACCGCAAAATCAGAGTTGCCAAGAGCTGCAAAGTACGAGATGAGCCCGGGATAGAGATAAAAAAAGAGATCTAGGAGTGAAACGTGTACATCAGGGTTACTGGGAAAACGCGTGGGAAGTCCCACACTTGAGTGAGAGATTGAGTGATTGAGAAATTAAGGGTCTGGATTCCAGGGGGCTAGTGACAGTGTGTTTAAGCACCGGCATGGTGGACATTAAAGTCACCGAGCACAAATATAAACGAGTGTAGCGTGATGGCGCAAAGATCCGCTTGGAAATATTTAAGCCTAGTCTTCCTTGAGGTGGAATAATTGCCAATGGACTATCAAGAATATAGTGATTATATTTATTCTAACACCCATTCGAACGGAATGTAGCACACTAATATATGGCACCAGAGGCCCAAAATACTCTAGTAACATCGGCCTTTCTTCTTTAGTGGATGCCTCAGGAACCAGACTAACCCTCCACCGAACGGGATGTAATGTCTACCCCTATGCCTATATTATCAATATATTTATCCGAATGCCCCCCATTCAAACGAGGCGCAATTTAAAGTGTCAGTCCTATGTGAACATGAAACTAAGGCTAAAAATTGTTCAAGCCTATTCGACTTTTCTCCTTTTGGGGGACACCTAAGGTGCATGCAATTAACTCTAGCCCTCTACCAAATGAAAAGTACGTGTGATGGCTTCCTCCTGTAGCTCGACTAAAGAAGAATTTTGTGATTATATTTATTGAATATTTTTATACGATTTTTTATGACAGTTTCTGCCGTATTTTCACACATACGACACGTGGGATAAGTTCGTGTTTCTCTTAATGTGGTGTTTATAACTCCTCACTGATAAATTATGAAATAAAATTACAATTGTGTTTATTTATATTTAAAGATAAAACTGGGGATATGGAAAAAACGAAGACGTTACTTCTTTTTTATAAATAATATGACTTAAGATTATAAAATGCTTATGTAGTCTTGTATTATTTGTTTACAAAATAAATATAAAATAAAAAAAAATTCTCTAATTTTATTATATGCATTATATATATTGTTTCCGGTATAAATTAATATTACAAAAAATTATTACCGGTACTTGGCACATTGGGAAAGAAAAATTGGTGGTTCGCAACATCAGCTAGTTTGAGAAGCACTGGTCTTTTTTTTTTTTTTTCTGTTACATGTCTTTTGAAAGAAGTGTATTTTTCTGTAGGCCAGACGGTGTGTGTAAAAAATTATTCAAAATTCATCGGCTAAAAGCAGTTTGCCGCCAAAATTGATTGACAAATTAGGATTCAATGTGTGAATTTTTGGAGAAAGCTATATATATATATATATATATATATATTGACCAATGAAAAACAAGTTTTCGGGACCAGTGGAAATTTGGACGGACCCAACTTGATCCTACTTTTCTAAATAAAAAGGACTTCATGAGCAGATAAATTCAGTGTTTTTTTTTTGTTTTTTGTTTTTTCAGTAGCAATCATAATAATTGAGTAGAGACAAATAATAATTAGCACCCTTGCACCAAGAAACTAACCAGCTGGCGGGGGTCATAAATCAATCCGGAAAAAGAAAGACCTGACAACTTTAAGGCATATTTTCTCATCCTTTTCCTACGCCTTCCTGAGAAGAATTCAAGCTGAAAACTTCACACCAAAATACACCGGAAGCCACCGAGAAGACTGTAAATCTCGCAACTCTTTCAAGATCAAGCATTATATTAAGAACGGAGGTGGATGCGTTTTTTTGTATATTTTACATATTAATATTTATGTATATTCTGTACATTAATGTTGCTTTCTCTAAGTTTTTCCCTTTATTCTAATTTTTTTAAAGGGTTTTATTTTTGTAGAATTCGAGATTTTATCAAACAACTTGTAACGTTGATTTTTTTCTGTAGATTATCCCATTTTATTACTGATATAATAAATATGCATACACCTGGGTTCCCCCTCACAGTAATATGATTGGCTGGTGTCATACAGACTGATGTGGAGGCACAAGACTACGCCTATTGCCTACCACTACGACGAGGACCAGTCCATTACGGTTACCTACTAGATTGTCCTACCCGGTTACAGTAGTCAACAACCACTTTACTATTTCGAACAAATATATCCCTTTCCGGGACATATCAATTACCTTAGAAAAATTGTTATCCTGCTGTAATATGCGCACTAAAGTAAATTTTTGTCCAACCCTTGTATTGTACCTTTTTTTATTGTTTGCAAACTTTATGAGAAATGTGTTTTTCCCTTTTTAAAAATTTAACGCAGTGGTCGTCTTGTTCTTTAATTTCGCGCCTATTATCGTGAGTTACTGTTTCTGGGTTTTGTGCTTATCTGTTACCTACTATTCAAAACGAGTTTATAGAGATTTGGGGAGAAAATGTACGAAGGCAAATCATCAACCAAGTAAAAGAAGCCAAGGACCTTTCAATGATATTTGGCAGCACTCCTAATATTTTAAATAAGGATCAAATGAGCCAAGTTTTTCGCTATGTTAGGATCAATGGAGATCAAGTGAAGGTTGTGGAATCATTTGATGAATTCATTGAAACAAAAGGTAAAACAGCCAAAAATATGGCAACTCTGAATTTGGAAAAATTAGAATTGGAATTGATAATAAAACTTGCAGAGGGCAGGCAGGTGATAATGCTGCAGTAATGGCTGCTCAACATTCTGGTGTTCAGAAGCGTATTAAGGAAATTTATCCAAAAGCAGAATTTGTTGCCAAATCACTCACTGAATTTGAATTGTGTCCCTGCAGCTTCTGTTGCTGGAAATTCTGTTACCTTTTTTGGGAACTGTAGAGTGTGTTTTCACATTTTTTCATCATCAATTCATCGTCTGGACGTTCTAACTTCTGTCATTGGTGAAAGTGTGAAACGCATAATTGAAACAAGCAGTGCAAGGGGAAATGTGCTGTATGTGTTGTAAAGGAACATTTCTCAGAAATCTTAAGTGTCTTAGAAAGTTAATTTGCACATTGTAAAAAAATAGAGTTACCAGGTGCTTTGCAGTCATTTTCATTTCTGTGATTTTTGGGCCTGTGGAAACCTGACCTTGTAGAAATTAATGACACACAGGCCTATCTCCAAACCAAAGGACTTAACTTACAACAATGTGATGTAAACCTCGGGGCACCAGTGGATTTTCTGGTTAAGAACAGAGAAAAGCTGGTAAACGATGGCGTTAACTATCCCAAAGAAGTTTGTGATGATCTGGTTATAGTCACGGAGCGTGGTCGATACGAACGTTTTTTATCAGCATCTGATTGGATTCTTTGGCCATCAGCTCAAGATGAAGATTAGATCTAATAATAAGCGTTTGGTATTGTGATGATCTGGGTATAGTCATGGAACGTCAGCGTCGGAACAGAAAGAGGAAATAAATTTTTGTTGGGGAATCACAAGATGCTTAATTGCCATATGACATTGAATTAAGAAGAGAAACGTTGTATTCACTGGACGGAGTGATCCAAGAAATAAATTTGTGGTTTCAACAGCGTCATGAACTTGCTGGGGAATATGTTTTCTTTACACCTACACATATTGATGATCAATATGACTGTTAACTTACTAAAATAGATCATGGTAACATTGATAAATTCGAGTTCCTATTTGAAAGAAAAAGACTGCAGAATTTTATTGCTATTGCTACGAGTTAAGATGAAACAAATATGCGGAAAGAAGGACCCCTGGAGCTTTTGCAGTTTATTCATAGATAGAATCTTAGGAATTCAGTTCCAAATATGGTAGTAATGCTGTGGATTTTTTCTTCCAAATTCCTATCACGGCTGTTAGATGCGAGATGAATTTTTCTAAACTGAAACCGATAAAAACTTACTTGCGGTCTACTATGAGCACCTTGAGGTTGAGAAATCTTGCCATATTGTCTGTAGCGAGACAACTTACAGATGAAATAAATTTTGACAATGTTATTGCTGATTTTGTTAACAGAAAGGCAAGAAAATATTTTTTGTAGAAAGAGTTCATAATTTTAAACTGATTAAAATTATTCAAAGAAAGCGATTTATGTGTAATTATTAAATTTTTCTTTTTAAAGGATTTAATTCAATTTTCAATCAATAAAAAAAGCTAATTTTTTTCTGAATATATATATTTTTCGCTATATAGTCAACAACGAAAATTATTCGTATATCCATCAATTTTGAATATTTTTATCCATTTCTCAGAATCCATGTTTTAATGTTGCCACTGTGTTCTTTGAGAGGAAAGACTCACCTTTCTTGCGCCAAATCTTCTGTACATCCTTATGAACAAAAAGCTCAATTTTTGTTTCATCACTCCATAGTACTTATTCCCAAAAGCAATTATCTTAGTCCAAGAACATTTTGGCAAAATTAACCGAGGAACAATGTGATATGATTTGTGAAGAGGGGTTCGTCATGGTCGGTTTCCATACAACCCATTTCTATTTAAACAACGTTGTATTGTTCAAGTACTTATGGCTAATACCCATCGTATCCAAAATTTATACCAACCTCACGACAGTTTTCGTGCAGTTCTCAATGACAATTGTGGTTTTCTTCCACGCCCAGGCAAATTTTCTGTCATGCCAAACTGTTTAAACTTCTTTCTAACGGAGTGTACCGTAGATCTAGGGATGGCTAACCGGTTTGAAATAGCGCTGTAATTATTTCCCAACTTGTGGAAGTTAAGTATTCTGGGTGAAACGGATGGTGTTTCTCACGTTGCTAGCCGTGGCTAGAATAGTGATTTGGACGTCGCGAATGGAGGGAATCTTGCGATATGAACGTTATTCTTATCAACATCTGATTGGATGCTTTAGGCATCAGCTCAAGATGAAGATTAAATCTGATAGGAAGTGTTTGATATTGACAGACTTCACTGAAAGGTGGGTGACTATGACGAGCTTGGTTCACATGAATGGGGCTAACCTTGATTTTCTTTTTTAAGTCCCCTTTGGCACAACAGGGTGATTTCCTGCGAACGCTTCCTTGGTTAAGCTAGACATTATTTGTTTTCCTAGTTAATGTGAATAAGTGTTGTTCCTCACCTGTTTCCTTGGTAATCGTGTTTGTTATGGCCCTGGTCAAGATTTCCAACCTTCCTAGTTTGTTTGTGTCCCCTATTTATCTCGGCTGGATCAGCCATTTTTTTCCTTTAGTCTGTTTTTTATTTTTTCCCCTCCCACTCCATTTTGTCCCCTCCGCTGCTTGAATCTGTCTATAGGCAGAATACAGCGGCTAGGATAGTTACTGATGACCAGACTTAACCCTCCCTTCGGCCTTGTGCCGCAATTATGTATCAATTACATAATAAATATATATTCCTTTTTGTGCGATTATTAAGATATAAAAAAAACCTGGTATCATACAGACATTAAATTCTGAAAAAATGGATAAAAATATTAAAAAATTGATGGGTGTTCGTATATATATATATATATATATATATATATATATATATATAATTTAAGGGTTAATGTACATTGTAATATTGTATTCCTTCTAGGGAGGACGGAAAACTGAGGGCTGCCCCTGGCGGCAAATAACTAGCTACGCCACTGCCTGAATACACATCATTTGAGATTATATATATATATATATATATATATATATATATATATATATATATATATATATATATAATGAAAGAACAGACCACTTTAAGGTACCATTACAATAATTTATTTCACCAAAATCCTTTTTTGAAGGACTCCGGATCATCAGGTAACACTTCCAACAAGGAAATGAAAGGAAAAATGAGATTAGAAATTGATGGGTAGTGTAATTTTTATAATTTAACAGGGAGAGTGAAAGTTGTAGTTAACGAGACAATGTAGATTATAGAGAGGAGTAAATTTCATATTTCTCTTAAGCATGTTTTATATTGGGGTAGGAAGAGTGATCTAATCGTGACCTATTTAGATGGTTAACTTAACGGAAATGATATATAGGAATGGGAGGGTAGTGGGGGGAAAAGAAAAGGAAAAATGGAAAGGAGATAGACAACAGTAATACAGATATATCTAAATGAGTGTTACGGCAAAGAGAGAGGGAGAGAGGAAATGAATCGAAAAAGGCTGTAATTTTGTTTTAACAAAATTATGTAAAAGATAGATTTCAATGCTTGATAGAAATTTAGATGTCTAAAAAATGATGAATGTTATCAATTTAAACATTTAGTTTTTTAAGTAAAAGAGTTAACTACTATTTTTATTAGCACATTAGGGATTTAATATAAGTTAACTACTTTTTTATTAGCACATTTATCGAGAACTTATTAAAGAAATATCTAAAATTATAATAGTTTATTTACCCGACCAATTGTACTTTCATAATATTGTAAAAAATTTTGGTAACAATGACATCTATATTAGTTTTACTTTAAATCTAATTTATGAATGCAATTTTTCTTTATTATTATATGGGTAAACTTGATTAAGGTTTAAGTTTCATTATTTAATAATATTTGAGGTTAATATTAAAGATTTTGTTTTCTTCTTATATGTATCTCACAAAACATATTCATGCAAATCCACATATACATACCTCTATTTACATGTGCAAATACAAACATAGACACACGTGCAACAACACTAATGTTCATCCATCTTCATACATGAATTACATATACACACATACATTTCTCAATCATTACCTATATTTTAACGATTGAAATTTATTTAGATTTTAGTTTGATTTTATAATTAAAGTTTAATTTTAGGTGACTTCTGAAGTGCTTCATTATTAAAGGGATTTCGTTAATATTATTATTACTATTAATAGTTAAAGAGTGGTATATTTAAAATTATCAATTATAAGATGAAACTCCCTGAAGAAGATAAAAATACACTCTCAAAATTTAATTATAGAACATTAAAAAGAAAAAAGCAATTTTAAAATACCAAGAGAATGACGTATACTTCCATTTAAAAATATTCCATACACGTATAGACACATACATACATATATATATATATATATATATATATATATATATATATATATCTATTAATAATCTTTCTAATTATCCATCCATCTACATATATATATACATATAGGTATACCATATACATATATACACCCTTATATACATATACAACCATATATACACACACACACACATATATACATAAATACCTACATATACACACGATTATATGCAAAAAAAGGATATAAAAAGAATTCTACCCATAACTATCCACACATGCATATGTATTTATATTACAATGTTATACAACTAATCACAAATATATTACAAATATTAATTCTAAGGTATATACATCTACGTACATATACAGATTACAAGTAGATTAATATTCAAATGACTACACAAATATAAATATATGTATACATATATATATCCGTACATACACACACAAAATACATACACATACAATATACACATTCACAAACACACACCTGTACAAATACATCCACACATACGCAAAATACACACACACACACACACACACATATATATATATATATATAAATATACATATATATACAATGATACCTAGCACAAAAATAACGTTAGTACTTAAACATACCCTATACTTATATATTTATACTCACACATATATATATACCTATACATATACACACACACCTCCATACATATGTGCCCACAATTAAAAGAGTACATATATCCACATAGGCACCCTTATCCAAAACGTTCATACGTATATATATATAAATAGATAAATTCTCATATAAATGTTCATCTGCGTATATATCAACAAGCATAACATCCATGTATACATACATTCATTTCAAAAAACAAAATTAATATTTTCCCTTTTTAAATAGTTGTTGCTAAACATACTTCGTTAAGTTGAGGTGGTTTTTATGTCTGCATTTACATTTATATATATAGTTTTCAATGTTTAAGTTTGCTTTCATTTGTTCTTTAATACAGTAGTAGCAGCAGCAGTCACTTCATGTCAACATTATTTTTTAACTTTGGTAATTTTTATTACATCATAAAGTCAGTTTATGAATCAGAAACAAATTTTTACCAAACAATTTTAGTCTGTTTTTGAATAATTACTATAGAGTTGGGTAGGGAAAATATCGGGAACGCCTGAGTGAGATAATCACATGATCAGATATTAGTTCAAATTAAGCTATTTACTGCTTTTTATTATTTGTTTGTTTTTATAATTGATGACAACAATTCTGGCAAATGAGAGGAAATATGTTATAGAAATATTCATAGAATATATAAAATCCATTTTGAGAGAGAAAAAAAAAATTCTTACATGAAGAAAAGAAAAAAAATTCCCACTTGTATATTAAAAGAAAAAATGTTAAAAGAGAGAAGAAAAACTATTTTTATACATAGTGAAAGAAAAAAGAAAAACCTTTTCATATATTTATCCTGTCAGAATTATTTTGACAGGAATAGTTGAAAGACAAAAATTTGAATTATCACAAAAACTATAACAAATGAAATTACAAAGTCTTTTATCCATGGTGATAGATTTGATTTCAGGTGTTTGTCGGGTAATGCATTCGTTTCCACTGATCAAGTATGGCAGATCTTGCTCCTGCCCATTTTCCAGGGCCTGTCAAACGGAATTGATAGGGAGTACAAGGGCCAACAATGACATTCAATCCAAGAGCAGATGACCTAAAAAGAAAATCATTTTGATAGGATAAATGTACTCATTACTGAAGGGGAAATAAAAATGTTATTTTGAAACATACATCATAAGCAACAAAATTTATTGTTACTATTTCAATTTTAACTTTATGTCTGTTTTGTAATGTCAACGAACACTCGTTGCCACTTTTGTAATGTCAACGAATACTCGTTGTCACTTTCGTAATACTCATTGTAGTAGAGACTTTATAATCGCAGATACAGCTATAATACGCCGTTGAACAATATCACTCGCACTTGCTCGATAATCCTCGTTCGAAAAGTAACCACCGAATAGTGAATCCGTATAGTGAGATATTCACCAACCGCCCCACACGGTCTGATATGGCACAAGGCCAAGTGTATTGTGGGGTATCCAACCCTTTATCTAGGCCAAAAATTCCCCGTAGATCCCGTAAAAATGTTTTTTCCGGGTAGTTGTCTCCCGACATAGCCTCGTCTGGGGATCAGAGACTTTGACCAGCACACTTCCGAAGTAATCGCGATAGTGATAACTTAGACGCCACGTTAATTCCCATATATACATTTCCTTTACCATCACGTGATCTACTTATTCAACAGGAGACCATCTGCATTTGCTCTCTGGTGATCTGTGTTCAAACTCTTTCATAACACCTCCCCTTTGAGATGTCTTCCTCTGGAGTCTATACTTCTTCAGCTTCGGTTCAATATTTAGAAATTCTGTTGGGATTCTTTTTCTTTTGCCATAAAAACTTGGTTTAACAATTTCTGATGGCGTGGGTACGTTAAACGTGTCATAGATTTCCAATGACATCTCTTTTAGGGGACTTTTTAAATCAGTGAATCTACGTTTTAAATGATTGGTGACGCCACCCTGGTCTTGTCCTATGCTGATTGCGGCGCCAATTGTAACGCCACCGGTCATTCCTGATCACGGCCACCAATTGTGACGCCACCTAACCCTGGGCTGACTGCAGCACCATTTGTGACGAATTAACCCTTGGTTGATTCGGATGGAAATCTGGTTTACCACGGAACCATGCGTGACACTAACCCCTCTGGTTGTCTTGGTCGCGGTCGATGTCTGGTTAGATTCGATATCAGCCTTGTCGTTCCCAGCCCACCTCCAACGTCTGGTTACCGAAGTAGCTGCTTTGATCTCTAGTCTAACCTACCCACGTTGTGATTTGATCTAAGGTAGACGAAATCAATTAGGCGTCGGGCCGTAGTGCAAGCTGAATCCGGGGCAAAGATGATACCGCACAAGTGTATGTAAAAGAAAAATAATGAAATAAACTCAAGAGATTCAAATGTGTTGAAAAATAACAAGTATCTTTATTTCTGTCAGCTGAATACAGGAGCGTCTTTCTCCCAACCCACTTCTATGGACCCGTGACACTTTCGCGTTTCTGAGGCGAGTCTTGATATCTTAAGTTGTTTTTGAATAAACTGCTTTTTGGTATCTTCAGGCGATATTCGTTAAAACTTCTTTTGGTGGTGTGAGTCTAAGACGTTCTTCAAATAAAAAAATGCTTTTGGTTAAATGTCTAAGTCGGAATACGTGGAATTTTTTCGGTTAGCTCCTGTGAAGCTGGTCTCCGAGCTTAACAGCTCTCTGTCGATCTGCGTGCGTCTCCGATCTCCAACCCAACTCTAACTCAACTGTAACTCTGGGGACGTCCGTTTATATGGAAGCCGACCAAAACCGGGTTGGGGCCAGTTGTGGTTTGGGTTCTTCGATAATTCCAAATCCCCAACAAGGATTCTCTTTGTCTTTGGACAAGAAAATTTATCACTTCCTACTTTTAAGTCAATTACTTTCTGTTTTAGAGGGATTCTCCCCCTCTCTGTGGTTCATTGTCGGAGGAGTATTATCCCCCTAAACTCTTCCTTTCTGATATTGGTATCTCATACCAATCCCCTCAGAGGGCATCAACAAGTTCCCCTTCTTTCTCATATGTTAAACTTCGCCCATCACTCACGCCATCACTCAGCCAATGAATGCTCGGCAGTGTGGGTGTGGCTAGACTGGTCCCAGTTTACAATTATCGCCCAAAGAAAAAAATATTATCTTCCCTTTTCTTTTCTTTTCTTTTCTCTCGGCCAGAATTCTTATGAATCGCACTGCGGTCATTAAATTTTTATCTTAATATGGGGTCACCTGGAATTCATTAGAGGAATTCTTCCTGACTCATTAACTTGGTGCTCAGCAAATCTCTTTGTCTCTCCCGTCTCAATACCATCGCTTGTACAGGTAGTAATAATGGCTTTCTTCGTCGGGTTTTTTTTTTATTAAGATAACCGAATTGAAATTTTTATTATTGCCACACGTGTTGGTAGATTTTTATTCTTTATCCGTATTCTGTTACCCTTGGCGCTTAACTCTTATCATGACAAGATCCGGACATAGAACAGATGGATCTCCTTCTGGATACAAGAACCAAAACCAAATGATATCTCCGAAAGATAATTGCTGGCTATTCTTTTTGGGATGGTCTCACTTAATTCCTTTTCGGTCGCATACTTGACTCAGTTTCGATTATCTTCTAGAATTCTGCTTTGTATGCCGCTGATCGAATTGAAATTTTTATTATTGTCACACGTGTCGGCAGATTGTTATTCTTTATCCGTATTCTGTTTCCCTTGTCGCGTCATAACATTAATCAATTCTGACAGAATCTGATACTCGGAAAAAAATTACATTTCTTCGTAAATGAAAATAAAATCTTTCCCCATTTTTCCTTTGTTAAAAAAATACTGTTGCTCGGTATGTCTTTCGTTATAGCTCTTTCTCGCCGATAGTAATTCTCGTTTTTTAATTTCCATGCTTAATTAGTGTCATAATCCTCCCCTAACATATTTTGTCATTTACTTGTAAATGACACCTAAATCCAAATACACTATTTAGCATGCATCATGCATCTGTCCCATGCAATTCTATTCTTCTTTTCCTTTTTAGGGTTTTACATGCAATGTAATGTTCTTTTAATCTTCTTTTCTACATGCAATGTAATGTTCTTTTTTAACTTCTTTTGTTTTACATGCAAATGTAATGTTCTTTTCATTTTCTGTTTTACATGCAAATGTAATGTTCTTTTCATCTTCTTCTGTTCTACATGTAAATGTAATATTCTTTTCATCTACTCTTTCTCATGCAATTTAAAGTGTGCGTGTGCATGTGTGCGGTTATTATGGCTTGTTTTTCTTGGTCAATGTTTTTCTCTCTGCTGCAGGAGGTTTTCCGCCGTACGTGTCGGTTCCACGTTAGCTTCTTCCGTCGGCTTTTCTGTAATTTCCCCGTTGATTCTGTATGGGTAAAAACACTGCTCGGCATCTCCCTCTTGAGTTGCTGCATGCTCATTTGATTACTGCGAGTTAATTTCCTCATACTTCTAATCTTCCATATTGCCATACCCCCTATGGCGATAATTATGAATGTACCCATCATTGCTGACCAACTTATCGCGATCTGCTCATCATCCTCCCAAGCTATACCTTCCTTTCCCAACGCACTTAACTTGTCCCTCAATTGATCCATATCGATCTTTTCTATCGGCTTCATTAGTACTGCCATTTTATTCAAGGTAACATTGGGGAATCCCCTCACTATTGGCTCCTACAACTCTGTATAATTGACTAAGCTTCTGCCAATCAATTCTATAATTGAATCTTTCTGTTCCTATCTTTCTTCTTCCTGGTAATAATGGAGTAAGGAAATAGATATCCTGTGGCACCATGCATAGTTAGCAAGCTGAAAAGAAATATTCATAAATATATGATTTGTTTTTTACGGTATGTCAACCATTTGATAATTATTTAGGGCTGAAAATATTTGGGGTTTTAGGAATAATTCTTTCTTTACATTCAAGCGATCTGGGAGAAAAGAAAGAGAAGACAGAAGAAAAAAAAAATAAATAATACGAAAACAGGTCATAAGCGAGCACACACACGCTCGACTGACACATAACAGATGCCGGAAGATATCCAGGTCAAACACATGACCTACTTCCGTGTCCACGAAAAAAATGGAAGTTTGTTATCAAATGGTTGAAGAAACGAAGTTTAGAGACAATAAAAATATGATAGGTAACAGGTGGAAGTGTATCTAAGGATATGAAGACAAACCATTAATACGAAAACACAGACAATTTCCAATATTGGAAAAAGCCACACAAGATGATGTTCGCTGAAAATGTTTTTGAGATAATGAAAAATTTTATTATCGGGTCTTTGGCCGGGAAAAAAAGAGTGAAATATTTTTATTCGTTCACGGAAACGCCAACAGGTCTGAGAAATCCCTTTCTTAGGTCGTATCCAATTAGCGATAAACTGCTTGACAAATACCACGTGTTAAAAAGCCGAAGGTGTCATCGCAGTCGCTTATGATAAGGGCGATTTAAATTAATATTTTGTTTTTTTTAAGCAAGGTGTTTCTTCCCCCAGAACAAAGCCACGGATTGTCCACGCCCCGACTGGGGACGTCATTGGCTGGATGGGACCACATGACACACGAAGGAGGAGAAAGATACCCGACCAGGACGTCATTGGCTAAATAAGATCACGTGGCGCACGAAGGAAGAGGAAAGATACCCGACCAGGACCTCATTGGCCGAGAGCGGTCAGGTGACGCACGAGGAGAATCGGTCGGCGCCCTTGTCAGAAGTGTAAGTGTGAGGGGCCGATACGAAGAAGTGGGGAAGCGGGTATACGCACTCAGAGACACAATAAGGAGGTGGGAGTGAAAGTGAGTTACCGAAAATGGAAAATCCCTAACCAGAAATAAGAAGGGTGGATACGTATTTAGAATTATCAAGAAAACCCTGGCGCCGACAGACCCACCCCAGTTTTTGACTGCATCAATAAAAGCGGGACCCCAAACGACAGAAATCAGATCAGCCGCAGACGGCGGGCGGATTGCAGTTTGAGCCGTGAACGACAAGCAGAGATGAGCGCCCAGTGTTGAAACCGCGTCAAGATAGCTAACCAAGATTCATGCACACTTCTGGACTCTTCTTCAACCAAGAACAAGTAGTTTGAAGAGCGACTTAAAATCAGACCACAGAAATAAGTTTTTTTTCGACTTTCGTCCAAGGACACGCCGAAACACAAATTTCTTAGAGAGCAGACAACTGGAAGCCTTAAAGTTGCCTAGTAAAAGCGTCGTGCCACAATCCACAGAACGGGTCGGGAAGTAGACATAGTCCTATGTACCGAGCAATTAGACATAAAAGTTTGTTACCTTTTTCTTGATACGTTGGACCTTGTGAGTTTTTATTTTATTTCTTTTTTTATTATACATAATTGTGTGTTATCACCCCCGTTAGACTCACCTTGCATTATGGCCCCAAGCCCTGTTTAATCTCGTCTGTCTAAGATCAAGTCACAACGTGGGTAGGCAGACCGGAGATCAGTGTAGTTACCCTGGTAACCAGGCGTTGGAAGCGGGTTGAGAACGACGAGGCTGGTATCAATCTAACCAAAGGGTTAGAACGTCACGTTTGGAGCAGCGGGGAGCGAACAGCTGACGCCGCGGCAAAGACGTCACAACTGGTGCTGTCCGTGACCAGGATATCAGAGCCTGGGGAGCACGTGACGTCACAACTGGTGTCGTGACCATAGGATCAGAACCCTGGACCACGTCACGTCACAATTGGCGCCGCGACCGGGATCGAACGACATAGTCGACGCTGCGACCGGGGAACGACGTCACATCCCAAATGCCGAATATCCCAGGGGTAACTTTAACAGGGATAATGGTGGCTTTACTCTTAGTGTGCTTGTCGACTCTCCCCCACATACCCTAGACAAGCTGATGGGTTTCTGTGTGGCCACTGCCCACACCGCATCTGAAACAATGATAGCTTGTGGTAATGTTGTGTTTGCTAATACCTCTACTTGACAAGTTCTCTTAATTCCCTCTTTCTTCCCTTCAAACAATTCTAGTACGCATATTTTGTGGTTACCAGCTGCATAGATGGAGCTTAACGATGTAAAAGTCCCCCAGAGCATCGTTTCTACACTTTCTAGCTTCTTCAGCTGTTAGCAACATGAACTTTGTTCTACCCGAATGTAAAGCTATGTATTCTGTTTCGACCTTGTACCTTGCCACCATTCCCAAACTTTGATCTCTTCTGGGGTAGAGAATAGGTAATTTTATAACCTGGTATGTCTCGAATACGCTCTCTCTATCCAACAACGGAATAGACATAATAGACTGATAGTCTTCTATTTTCCAACATGGTCACACATCCCAGAGCATTATAATATTTCCACAATTCTTTGCTGGGATCCACTGGCAGTATTAAATGATGGGGTAACTCGGTCTGTATTCCGAGTAGCACTTCCCTTAAGTGACCCGGGTTTACTACGCTTGGGGACAGGTGTCCCAATGACAACATGTCTAATTGCGCTCTCACATGTTCCAGCAAGGTTGTCAACGACTGATTAGTTTGTCGTACCTTATTCGTAATTGTCATTAGTTGGAAATATCTTTGTATAAATCCACTCATTTCCTGTAATTCCATCATTACAGTTTCTGTACAGTATTTATATTAGTCGGACTATTGTCCTCATCTTTGTCGCCATATTTGTCACAACGTTTCGGCCGTTGTACGCTCCGGCCTTCTTCAGGTGGTTGGAATTTCGAACTGAACCCTTTATTTCGATCACTGGGGGAGACTGTTCTAGTTCCACGTGCCATGTTTGATGGATGTCAGTTATCAGTTATCTCCTGCTAATTTTCCCTCTGAAAGTTCTCCACTGCCTTAACCAGGAATTGAACCACCTTCTTTGGGTCTGTCACTGGATCTAACCAACAGTTTCTGTATCATTAATCATTATCATTAATTACCTCTTGTCTCAACCCTGCCAGGTTATTTATTAACCAATTAATTCTGGCTCTATTCTTGGCCACTTCCAACCTTGTCACATTTAATATTGTCACACTCTCCCTTGCCACTTGAGCCAGCGTCCTCTGGTTTATTTCCATTTCTCCCAGTTTTCTTCTTATGAATTTAACATCATCTTCACAGTCACTGTTCCAAACAGAACATTTAACGCTTTTCCCACAATCGGAACTACCGATCTCTTTTTTCTCGTCTGCAGTAACTCTATTCCCTTCAGGTAATTTTGCATGTCCCTCCATTGAGTCTCTATCATAGTGGCCTCCGATTCTAGGGAGTGTAATAATCTGAGATATCCTTTCTCCTTGGAATAATCCTACCTTCAACCGAGCTGCATCCAGCTGCGTTAGCTCATTTCTTAGTTTATTTAATAGCGACTCGTATGGTTTTGCATCTATCACGAATGTGATCAACCATTTCCACCTGGTTCTTATTACTTCACTCGTCTTTTTGAAAATGGTATTTCGGCTGTGCTTCCAAGCTTCCACCATCGTTACCATCAGTGTGGCTACCACCATCATCATCATCAACCCTTTCATTTTGATCATTCCTGCAAGGCAACAAAATTCTTTTGTTTTTATTCTTCATAACCATTCGGTCTTGTTCAATTCTTCACTCAATTATTCCATAATTTCTTTCTAAGTTTGTAACCCTTCAGCACTTCTCTCCCCTAACTAACTCCTAGCAGATCGAATGGTCCGGACAGGCGCGCGAGGCTCCCACCCCAAATGTCGTACTTCATGACACCACTGCAGGCCAGTTAGCAATGCCAATAATCTTCTTCCGTCCTTCGAGAGGTGCAACTCGTGACTCTTCATTACTTCTCGATTCAATGTCTACATCTCCCCTGTTTCTTAGTCTTTCCCTGAGCTGGGAAAGGGGTATTTGATCCTCCTCCTCCCACTCGCTGAGCTCTTCGTCTTGTTTAGTACGCCTCTCTTTAGAGCCCTGGACTGCTTGATCGGATTTCCTCGCTTTTCTCTTCCTTTTCTTTGGACATGGGGGTGCGACGGTGACATCATATGGTCACCTCTGCACCGATTCCGGAGACGACTGAACGCCGCTGGTCCCCGCTGAAGGTTCCAACTCCGTCACTCGGATCGCTTCGTCTAGGCTAAGTAGATCTATCTCTTCGGAATCCTCCTCCGTCTCCATTTCTTCAGTTCAACCAGAGATGACTTCGTTGTCCTTGTCTTCTTAGGCCTCGGCTCACTCATTTCTAGGTTAACTATTTCAGCTTTCTTCAGATCATTGGCATGGGCCCTCCTTGCTCGTCCTGCCACTTGATCCCATATTGCGATACTGGACCCGTCTGCTCTACTATCCGATAGTACGGTTCCCATCTTTGGTCCAGCTTCCCTTCTCTCTGGTGGATTTTATAGTAGACAGGGTCTCCAACCTTCAATTCTACTACCTTTCTTTCAGTATTCACTCTCTCATTTCTTCTCTTCTGTGCCCTCTTTATTCTTCCTCTGACCTGTACAAATATTTTATGTTGTTCCAGCAACAGCTAATGATGATCTTACCCCATATACTTTCTTCGGGGCTTCAACAAGTTATCCACAGACAGGACCACGTCTCTGCCAAAAAACATAAAGTAGGGAGAAAATCTAGAGGTTTCGTTTATCGTAAACTTCACGGCCGCGAGAGCCTGCGTCAAATACAGATCCCAATTTCCTGTATTCTCTCTAGCCAGTTTGGCTAACACATCTCCCAAGGTTCTATGAAACTTTTCCACTTTAGCGTTTCCTTGGGGGTGATATGCAGATGTTTTTATGTGTTCTGTATTCAAACCTGTCAGCACTTCTCTCATTATGCTGTTTATATTCTCTGTGCCATTATCAGTGACAAGTTGCACAGGGGCACCATACCTAGGTAAGATTTCCCTTATTTTCAAATCGACTACAGTTTTCGCCTTCTTGTCTGGTACTGCAAATGCCTCAAACAAGAAGTTTCAAATCATTGACTTTAAACAGAAGCCGAAATCTTTAATCATCAGTCACAATATTCAAAATCTTTGACACATATGCCCGTGCGTGCACACACATGTTTACTTATGCTTACTACTCAGTCGTAATTGTTCTAGCGTGACAAGCTTGCTAACCATATCATCGTCTCTAAACCTCAGCGTAGATTAGATGTGGCACAAGGCCGAAAGTATGGAGCACCCAATGAGGATCGAACTCACAACGCAGTCGTAATTGATCTAGCGAGACAATCTTGCTAACCATTACAACACGTCGAACTGCCCCACTTATATTTATGATTCTAATAACTTTTTCTTTTCTCCCTTTATTTCATTGAAAAAAATATCATACTCTAAAAAGTAAACTACATACATAAACATTCAAGCACATCAAGTCATATATAAATATGTTTCTCCCACTGATTTTAGGTCACATTCCGTTTGAGTAAACGTCCTTGTAGATTGCTGACTCACTTGCTTCAATATCAAACTAGTATCCCTCCATTTATCTCTTTTGAAACAGAGCATAAGTAACACAAAAGTTGCCATCATTGGAGCTGGCGCGTCTGGTCTGTAAAAATGTTATAAAGTTTAATGTACCTAGTTTAAAGTATAGCTAAAATAACTAATGTGATTTGAGGCATTACTGCAAATCAGTTGCAAATGTTTTCTGTGAACTGCAAAATCGTATTACTCTTTGTATGGCTAATGATGGAGACCTTGTGGAAACTGAAATAAAATTCCAATAAAACTTAAAAAATATAGATTTACTTCTTTCTAAACCTTTTTACAGATTATTTCTATCGCAAATACAAATAAAGTTATAAATTTTTTAAAGTGCACACAAACTCTATGGACACCGTGTATATATATATATATATATATATATATATGCATGTATGTATAAAACCACCATAAATAGACAAATTTTATTTTTAATATTGCCACACATGTTAACAATTAAAAGGAAAAAATGAAAAAATGAGCTAGCTAACCAGTTTCAAACTGTGCTCAAAAGAGCTAAATTCAGAATAATAAATAAGTGTATATTATCAATAAAAGAAATGGAGAGTGTGTAAGAATGTATATATATATATATATATATATATATATATATATATATATATATATATATGTATTAAGGTGGAAATTAGAGTGAGATCTACTCAGGATGGAAGACAAGTCCACACTAAAATTAGTCACTCAATTGCAGTTATTTATAAGGTGTTCTGCAAGTATGGATTGGTGAGAACATCTGATGGTAAATAATTATAGATTTTAGTGTTATATATATATATATATATATATATATATATATATATATATATATATATATATAAGGGATAATATGATACATAAATTTCTATAAATTTCAATCATCCATGATAAATATGCGTCCATCTTTCTTGGCAGGTCATCTATCATCACAATTGGAGATACGTAAAACAAAAACAATAAAAACGAAAACTGAAAGAAATTTGTTAGACTTCATGACTAGACACATCTAAAAAAAAAAAATAATTTTAATTGAAAAATAAAACTGTCAGCATTCCAACATCTTTCCTGTTTCCTTAATTGTAACTGACAGTTGCAGTTTTTATATCTCACCCTGCCCCTTCCTACACATAGAATTTAATTAATAAAAAAATTATTTTCTTTTAGTTCAATGAAGTCCTTCAAGAGGTCAAAACACATTATACAGAATTTTTTCATCTTATTCATTTGCTTAATATATATATATATATATATATATATATATATATATATTCACATTTGCTGATTGTGCACAATAGAGAAAAAGGGATTTTTTATGCCTGCTGCTTTAATATATCACCCTTTGTAAGAATTGAACACTATGGTAGACAGTATCATGTTTATATAGAATGTATATAATGTATTAAAAATTTCCTTTCTCTGCTATGTAACAATAGCCTAGGGTTAAGAGTCTATGACTGCTGCCAAATCATTCGAGTTTCAATCCTGGGTTGAAGCACTTGGATGTCTAGCTAAACTAATGAGCTGTGATACAATGAAAGAGGCTGTCTGTGGATGAATATATATATATGTGTGTGTGTGTGTGTGTGTGTGTGTGTGTGTATATATATATATATATATATATATATATATAAAAGGCTCAAACACTAATATTCCATAACTCTGTCTTGGACATTGGATTCTATCTTCTTGGGAATTTATTTATATATATATGAAAAATTTCTCAGAGTTAACCTGTAAAAAAGACAATAGTATTTATAAATGTAAAAAACAAAAGGGAACACTGTAATAGTTGCCAACACGTTTCGGCCGATGTCGACTTTTTCAAGGCAAATAAATTCATTTTGTTTTGTCTTGGGGAAGTCCACATTGGACAAAATGCGTTGGCAACTATTACAGTTTTCCTATTTTCATTTATATATATATATATATATATATATATATATATATATATATATATATATATATATATATTGACTACTAATATTATCAATATCTATCTATCTATTTATATATATATATATATATATATATATATATATATATATATATAATATCCGTCAATAGCATGATTTGGAGTTTCATGCAAACATGCAATCTTCAGGTGCAAAAAACTTACTGACCATTAGACTGTTATGAATTTCACGTTTTCGTGATGATGATTTAAAATTTGTGTTAAGACTTTTTTTTTTATTATTGGCAATAATATTATAAATAATCATTTATAATTTATATCATTCCAATTCTTAAGTACGAAAGACAAAGAATTAAAAAAAAAATAAAATTCATTTTAAATCAAAAAAATTTGAAATTAAGTGAATGCATTATGTATCAAGGGGGATAACTCTTTTTTGCATAAAATACCATTGTTATAACATTTAAAATAATGTCCTATGGAATAAGATTAAAACTCATTCTTCATCTTTCGAACTTAAGAATTGGAATAATATAAATTATAGATAATTAATTTCAGACTGAGTGTCAATCTGAAGAAAGTGCAGAAGATTTGGAAAGAGTTGGCTGATATATCCAGTTGACATCATGATGTTTGGAGTGGGAAAATAGTGATGGCAACATTATGCCTACAAAAAGGTATAGACAACAAAAAAGTGCTCAATACAAAATTCAAAATATGTAGAGCTAAGATATTATAGAAAAGGCTAAAATGCCAACCAACCTCGCAACCTGGGTTTTGACTGTAAGATATCCTCAGGCAAGTGGAAGGAGACCTTACAGTCAAAACCCAGCTTGCAAGGTTGATTAATTTTACTTTTTCTTTTAATATATATATATATATATATATATATATATATATACAATTATAATATATTGCACATGTAAAGCTGGTGTGCAGCACTCTATGTACGATATATTTATGATTATATTCATATTTTGCTCCTTTTAGTCAAGCACTGTTATCAGTGTAATAAAGTATTTATACTTTGTATCTTAACCATTATCTGAATATGGAACCAATTAACTTGGACTACTCCACTAAAAACATCATTTTTTGTGATAACAGATCTTATAAGTTGACCCTTTTACACAAGACTGAGTATGTCATAAAATGAATGAGGTGGAAACTCTTCTTTAAACACAAGAACAACTATAACAACTTAAAAGATGCTGACCTTTATGGCTTTAAGTCCAAAAAAAAAACCACCATGAGACGATCTATTATTGGACTTTGAGAAAGATCTATTCTCAGTAATTGAAAAAATTAAATTTGCTAAAACTACCAGTGATCTTCAGTGAAAAAAGCTAAAAGACGTTTCTATGATCAAAAAATCTGACAAAGTCATTATTAAAGCAGATAAGATAGGTAACCATTACATAATTGATGTATATATGTACTATATGATATCAAAGGGAATTTAAAAAAATCTTACAAAAAAGCACCCAACAACTGGGAAAATAACATCCATAGTGAAGTCAACAAAATAGCCACTGAACTAAAAATTGATGATAGGATCCACAAATAACAAGCTTTCATCACAGTTACTGACCACAAAGCAAATTTCCTAAACAACCCTCAATGCTGATTACTCAACCCAACTAAAAAAATATTGGTAAAATCAGCAAAAACATCCTTGAAAGAGAATGCTCTTGGAATTAACCAGAGGCACAATAGAGCAGAAGCATAGAATGGATGACTAATATAAAAAGGAAGAACGGAATGTACATTCATCGAATTTAATAGTTGTGACTTTTACCCCTTCATCATCGAGAATCTGCTAATGACTGCTGTAAATCTTGCAAAAAATTACTTTCCTTTTAGTGATGGTCAAATAAATATCATAAAATGGGTACAAAAACCTATATTATTCCATAATGGTTATTCATCAACCAAAAAGAAGTAACCCAGAATTTAATATTGCTATGGGGAGTGTTTGACTTAGCAGAGTTGGAATATTATTATTATGGAGACTTACTATAGAGATGATGGCGCAATTCACTTTTGTAAACCAAGCCCACAAAATATAGACCAATTGAAAAAGGAACTGAATGAATTTTTAAAATTCACAAATTAAATATTACCACTACCATCAATGCCAAAGTGATCAAATTTCTTGGTGTGACCTTAAACTTGAATAATGCTTATTACAAACCATTTACCAAAGAGAAGAATCTAACCACCACTACAAACTTCCAGATAATTTAAATAAATCAGTCCAAGTTAAATTATCTAACAACTCCAGCAATAAGGAAATATTTGATGATAATATAATTAAATATATAAAAACTTTAGAACTAAACAACCATAAAGTAAATTTAGAGTATTTAGAACGAAACAAAAAAGCTAAAAAAAAAAAAACAGAATCACTGTAAGCATAACATTATATTGTTTAAACCACCTTTTAATCATAATGTTCGAATGAATATTAGAAGAATTTTCCTAAATTTAGTACATAAGCAATTTAACAATTCACCAACACTAAAAAAGTTTTTCAACAAAAATAATGTTAAAACCATCTATAGCAGCATTAATAACATAGACAAAACCATATCCTAGCATAACAACATCATATTAAACAAATATATTTCCAACAAAGACAATGTAAAGATTCCTGAAAATAACTTCCAAAGAAATATGTCCTGTGTCTTAAATGGTCAATTTATGACCAATAATATTATATATCGAGTAAGAAAACATTCCGATAACGATGTTAAATTTTATTTGTGTCCCACTGAATATCCTTGGGAACTTCGTTTTTATCATCATCGAATGACCTTAGGTAAAATAAAATACCTGAAACAGCACTGCTCTCTCTCCAAATATTTCTGGCAATTAAAGAACAATGGTATCTCACCATCAGTCAACTTGTTTAAAACACTTTAATAACCCTAACTTATGAATTGATGGCTATGCGTAGTTTTTAATATAAATTACAGTCTACTTTTTAGGTAAATTACGTTATATATTATATTTTGGGGGTTAAATTATATATATATATATGTTAGTTAATTTATGAAAAAACTTGGTAATCCTTATGGGTAATCACAAGGAGAATGAAATCCTGAGAGCTCAATGTAAATCCAGAGCTAATATTTAAAAGAAAAACAGACCACTTTAAGTTACCATTATAATAATTTATTTCACCAGAGCCCTTTTAAAGGATGCCGAATCATCAGATAGCACTTCCAAAAATGAAATGAAACAAAAATGAAAGTAAAATTGATGGGTAGTGTAAGTTTTTGTAATTTAACAGAGAGTGTAAAAGGAGTAGTTAAAGAGACATGGTAGAGTTTAGGAAGGATTAATTTCATATCTCTCTCAAGCATACTTTGTATTGGGGAAGAGAAGTGACCAGACCTTGACCTATTTAGACGGTATATATATATATATATATATATATATATATATATATATATATATATATATATACACATAAAAGGGAAAAGTAATCTCCTTTTAATAATTAAAATTAATATTCACAACTTTAAAATAAAAAATTCTTTCAATTTTATTTTTTTCCTTACACACATATATATAAATCTCATTTATTTTAAATGCCAAATATAATTTTTAAAAATTAAAATGTTGTAATCCCAGTATAATATATATCTATTCTAACATTACAATAACCAAATATAATTTTCAAAATTTAAATTACGCAACAGCCAATCTATAATCAGCACTTGAAAATTGGCTGTGCACGAAACTCCAAGTCATGCTATCAGTGGGGAATAATATATATATATATATATATATATATATCCAGGTAAAATGAGAACAAATGGAGTCTAATTCCTGTGTATGTAACATTTAATTTAAAATAGTAGAGCTAAATATTATTTACTTTAGGATATTAAAACAAAAACACGTTAAAAATCACTAGACAATTCCAATTATGTTCCAACAGCACAGGTGATATCAGACCACTGGCGAGCAAAAGCCAGTGGTTTGACATCGTCCGAGGAGAAACATTTTAGTGTTGGAAACACAACTGCAGTTGTCTAGTGATTTTTAACATGTTTTCATTTTAATATCCTAAAATAAATAATATATATATAAATGAATAAGATATATATATATATATATATATATATATATATATATATATATATATATATAGATATCAGATATATATATATATATATATATATATATGAATATAAGATATATATATATATGAATATAAGATATATATATATAAAATGAATATAAGATAGATGTATATATATAAATGAATATCAGATATATATATATATATATATATATATATATATATATGTAAATGGATATATATACAGTAGTGTTTAAAACTAAGGGACAAAATTTTAAAACCTAATATTTGTTAGAAATAACAACTATGAAAAGCTGAAATTGTGACAACTGGTAGTCGTTATCATCCATAACATACTAAAATTTGCATCATTTTCAAAGGATAGAAAAAGAATTATAACAATTATTTATTTATTTTCAAAATAGGATCGTCCAAAAGTAAGGGACAAAATTGAGAAAAACAATGTAAACGACAAAAAAAAAACAATAAAAATACATGTACAATCAATATTTAGTAAATGAGCCCTTGCTCTCAATGACAGCTGCACATCTTCGACTACAAGAACGAATCAGTTCTTGACAATCATCGATACTAATTTTAGACCATTCTTCTTGAAGCTTCACCCACAAATCCTCCGTGTTAGTGGGATTTCTTTCCATAACTTTCACTCTTAAGGTCTTCCAAAGATTTTCTATTGGATTTAAGTCAGGACTTTGCGGTGGCCAATCCATAATTTCCAAATCTTGCTCGCTAAGGTAACTCATTACCACCTTTGCCTTGTGACATGGGACATTATCTTGCATAAATGTAGCCCTATCGAAACCTGAATTCTGTATGATTCGCACATGATCTTGAACAATGTTTTTATAGATCTGCGCGTTTACACGAGTTTGTAACCGGACAAGAGGCGTTGTACCTTGGCTAGAAAACATTCCAAATACCATGACGCTTCCGCCCCCAAACTTGACAGTTTTCTTAGTACACTTTGCACTTAATCTTTCAGCAATACGTCTCTTTACTAAGATATTCCAAGCGCTATATGCTGATGACTGACTTGGAAAACAGAACAGGAAATGCAGGCTCTGATGGATAAACTTTCCCATTGCTGCAAATCTTTCATTCTTATTATTAGCCCGAACAAAACAGTGGTCACGTCTCAACCTGCTTTGTGTTCATCTTACATAAAACCAGCAATATTTGATGATGCCTCAAAATAAAGATGGTTCACATAAAGGCACGTACCTTGAAAGCACTAAAAACAAACACTGTACACTTAACAATGAAAGGCCTGAACTGGTTTACCACCTCAAAGCAAGAGTTTTCAGTCAGCCCTAAAATTTGTTATATTTACTATAAAAACAATTACACACACACATACAAACATGTCCTTTGGAAGATTGTGTATCCAACACTAAAAACTCTGTAAACAAAATTAAATTCTTATATTGGCCACATATGTACCACACACTTTCAGAGCCTGACTTGTTATAGATAGATAGATCTCTTGCTTTAACATTGAAACATTATGAACATTTTGTTTCTTATGAAAGAAATATTAAGTATTTCTAAATATTTCCCTTCAGTAATGAATGTCTTTAAATGATTTTCTTTTTAGGTCATCTGCTTTCATCCGATCCGTACCTTGGACTGAATGTCATTGTTGGCCCTTGTACTCCCTATCAATTCCGTTTGACTGGCCCTGGAAAATGGGCAGGAGCAAGATCTGCCATACTTGATCAATGGAAACAAATGCATTACCCGACAAATAAACACCTGAAATCAAATCTATCGCCATGGATAAAAGACTTTCTAATTGCATTTGGTATATTTTTGTGATGATTCAATTTCTTGTCTTTGGAATATTCCTGTCAAAATAATTCTGAAGGAATGCATTTCTGGAAAGGTTTTTTCTCTCCTTTCTCTTTCAACATAAATAAATGAAAATATTTTAATTTCTCTTTCAACATGTATGTATAAAAGTGCTTTTTTCTTTCAACATACATGTATAAAGATATTTTTTCTCTCTTTTAATATGGATTTTATATTCTAGATATATTTCTCTAACATATTTCCTGTAAATTGTCAGAATTGTTGTAATTCATTATAAAACAAACAACCCAAAGAAAACATTAAACAGTTTAAAGTTTAAACTAACATTTTCTGATCTTTATCTTATCATGTGATCATCTAACCATAAACAATTTCCTTCAAGAATTCTTTGATTTTATTTTGTTCTCATCACATTCATTATTCTTAAAATGTTTTATGAAAAACAAATCTCACATGTTTCATGTAACATTTTAGAATAGTGCAAGGGAGATGAATGAATTTGGCTGGGTGGGGGTTAACTGGTTAAGATATTCTTGAAATTGTTTTCTAAAAATTCATAAATTTCATGTGTAAAGAAAATTTCACGTCATCAGTTTTAATTTGAAATAAACACTGTCAAGTTTGACAAAGGTTGTAGCAGCTCACTAAACCACTGTTTTTACTATCAATAATTGTGGCTTACCAATAACAGGATTTCTTTATTAATCTTTATTAATCTATCTGGGGATAAGACAAAATACAAGAAGAGGTACATGCTGGAAGTTCCCAAGTAGATTAGTGCAGTCTGGAAATCTGCTGATACTTTCTATGTTAATGTCTGCAATGAGGAGTTATCATTATTAACATTATTTACATTTGGACTATTGTCCTTTTCTTTATTGTTATTATCATGAATTAATGGCCCTAGTGGATTAAAGCATTGCTTTGTGAATTTGATCAAATAGTAGTTGTGAGTTCAATTCCTGTGCCCGGTAGTGCAGAATTAAACTCGGTGGAAACAGAGTGAACAATAACTGAGCATTACTATAAAGAACAATGGCCTAGTGGGTAAAATTTTGTCACATAGTGATTGTGAGTTCAATCCCTTGGACAGGCAGTGTGTGCTTGTGCTCAGTGGAAATGATTGATTAATAACTGAACAGTGCTAAATAAAATAAGAACTAAATGACATCCCTAGACATGAGCAGTGGAATAAGAACAGTCTACCCCCAGAGATTAAATAAAGGGTTCAGTTTGGGATTGATATACACCTGAGAAAGGCCAGCTAGCACAGCACAAGAAACGTAGTGATAAAATAGTCTGAATATAATTATTGTAAATAATGATAAATTCTCAACGTAGAAATTCAGGAAAAAAAAACAACACAAGATGATTGTTATTGTTGTAACCTAGGAAGAGTTACTGAATGAGGACTAACCAAAATGGAGGTTGGAAATGAAATGGTAATCTTTATAACATCAACAAAATACAATACTCACCAGCAGTGTGAAGTAGGTAAGACAACTGCTGGTGGTGGACTACTTAGACAACATATTACCCTCACTTACAATAGTGTCCAATGTATGCATGAGGATTGGGACATAACCATTTGTGTTCATAGGTCAGGTATGTAACAATTATGAAGTCTGTTTTTCTTTGTATATTATTAGTCCATTGGTAGTTGTTTATCTTGCATACTGAGAGCCTTCCCACCCTTACTGCTTGGACATTTATATAGTCTACGCCTTAGCTAATGTTACAGAATGCTAAGGCCAGGGCCAGGATAGTTAGCAATTGGTCAGAATACATTGTGGGCGTGGTATTCTGACAGTGATATCATTGCCTTTGTCTGGTTTTGGGATATAAGTCCAAAATAGCACAAATTCAACAGAAGGCTGCAAGAATTTTGAGGAGTCAATGTGCTTCCCATACCCAAGTTCAAAAGACAAATTATGACTACACATGGAGGGATAGTAAGCCAACATACATTCTTATGAAGTCATTCCTTCTGTTGTCTCTTAGAATCCAAGCTGCCACATCTGTCCCTCCCCTCTAATAAAAGCGAGTAAGAAAAAAGAAATTATCTTTTCATAATACCATCTATGCAGTAGTGTTGAGATTTAGAGACAATATATATATATATATATATATATATATATATATATATATGAACATTTTATTGGTGGTAAAAAGCTTAATAATTGCCATAAGCAGACAAATTTTATTTATGTTTTTAATACTATCACTCATGATAATAATTAAAAGGAAAAAATGAAGAACAAGATAGCTAACTGGTTTAAAAACTCACACAACAGAGCTAAATTGAGGTCATTAAATATGTATATATTATCAATAAAACTCAGGATAGAATGAATTGTGCTGCTAATTTCAGTGTGGACTCATTTTCAATCCTGTAGGTCTCACTGAAATTACCACCTTAAGATATTGGAGGCCATATATATTTTATCAATGAAACCATCACTCTGTAAACAGAAGGATTTTGTTCTTGGCCTTCAATTGATTTTCATTTAATATATCTCCCCCACCTCCTTATATTCCATCCCTTTTATTGATAATATGTACATATTTATTAACCTTGATTTAGTTCTATTGAGCAAGGTTCAAAACCGGTTAATTAGCTGATTCTTAATTTTTTTCAAAGAAAGGGATAGATTTTTTCATCTGTTAATATATATATATATATATATATATATATATATATATAATCTAGACATTGACAGTGGAATGAGAACAATATTCCATCAGAGATAAAAATAAAAGTTTCAGTTTAAATTCCCTGACCAACATTTTATTATTTTAAAGTTTTTTTTAACATCATTTCACCACAAACAAGGTGATAATGCCACTAAGACACAGGTGGTTAATGCACCTGAATAAGTTCAAACAGGGACACTTTGTTATGTAAATTCTGTTAATGCTGTTTTATTTACACTATTATTCTTCTTGGAGAAAATTATAAAAATGAAATTTGTCCGGAAAATTTTCATCCACCTCCATATCACTGAAAAGAAAAGAAAAGAAAACCTTAATAATCTTCTGTCAGTGACGCTTTAGTATCTTTCAAAAGACGCCTGGGAAATACTTATTCCAATATCATTTTCTCTCTTCAGAACAAACTATAAAGTCAATATATACTTTAATTATTTCAAACTATTGTTCTCATCTTCATTGTTAGAGATGTCATTATAGACACAATGTTTCAATCAAGTACGTTATGGCAATCATCAGGTGTTCACAGTTTGGTTGATACGTGATATCTGTTGATTACTGTGTTATTTTGTCCTTGTGATGCTTGCAAATTAACCACCAAATGTGTTCTGTTCTCCTTAATCTTTGTGACACTATTTAGGTCGCTAGAAAGAAAGAAGAAAAAAAAAGAAAGGCGAATATTAAATTTAGGTGATAAGAAGCCATCACTAAGCGATGTTATTCTTTTTAACAAAGAAAAATGCTAAAAGTTTTATTCTCATTAGCGAGGAAAGTAAGGTCGCAGATGTTTCGGATTTAATCTGATTTATGTTACGGGGCGGCGAGTAAGATATATCCAATCTGCCCATGACAATGGTAAACATTTCAAGTTGGACAAGCGACCTCGCGCAGAATTCTAAAGAGATAAAAATTAAAAAGGTCATGCGCTGACCGAAAAACAAAAATGTCCGCTGGACCACCATGAAGGAAAGATTAAGCCTTTGACTGTATGCAGAATATCATTGAGGGGAGCATCTGTTTATTGTCAGGGCTGGCTATGATAGCAAAACTATTTTATTGGAACAGTTAATTAGCGACAGAATGCAAATACGTCCAGCTAAACCAGCCACTTGATGCTGGCGAAAATCTGATTGTTGAATTCCAGGTGACATCCAGATAAAATTGAGATTAAGAGACCACAGAGACGTATTGGGTTGTTGTCGAGAAGAAAAAAAGAAGGAAAAGAAAAAGAAAAAGGAAGATAATTTTTTTCTTTGAGCAAGATTTTTTAAACTGAGGCCAGTCTAGCCACACCTACGCCGCTGAGCGCCCATTGGCTGAATGGTGGCGTGAGCGTTAGGCGGAGGTAATCATGTGAAGTAGGAGGAGAGGCCTGTTGGCACCCATTGAGGAGATAGGTGTGAGATGCCACTGTGAGAGAGAGGGGAAACCCATTGACACCATCTGAGGGTATGGTGAGATACCAATATGAGAAGAGAAGAAGGTGGGAAGAAGAAAGACTTCCAAAAATGGAAAATAATAAATTTTCCTGACCGAAAACAAAGAAGTGGATTGTGGATTTAGAATTATCAAGGAACCTCAAACCCCGACAAGCCTACCCCGGTTTTGGTCGGCGTCCATATGAGCAGAGTTGCAGCGAGTGAAAAGCAGTTACAGTTCCAGTTGAGCTGGCAGTTCGAGTTATGTTCGCAGATCGCAGCTGAGTTGGATTGAGTTGGGCCGCCTCTCAGAAGCTGACTAAGATTCGCGCATTATCGACCTCAACTTCTAATCAAGAACAATTTATTTTTGAAGAACGACTTAGACTCACATCACCAAAAACAAGTTTTACGAATATCACCTGAAGATACACCAAAATCAGTTTCTTAATGAACAAACAACTTAAGATATTAAAACTCGCCTAACAAACACAAAGTGTCACGATCCATATAGCGGGTTGGGAAGAAGACGCAGTCCTGTATTCAGCAACCAGATATAAAATATTATTATCCTTTTTTAACACATTTGAACTTTTCGAGTTGTTACTTTATTTTCTTTTACATATACTTGTGCGATATTACCCTTGTCCGGACTCAGTTTGCATTACGGCCCGGTGACTGATTGCCTAAGATCAAATCACAACGTGGGTAGGTTAGACTAGAAATCAAAACAGTTACTTCGGTAACCAGACGTTGGAGGCGAGCTGGGAACGACAAGGCTGATACCGAATCTAACCAGATTCCCATCCGAATCAGTAAAAGGTTAGAACGTCACCAATACCAAGTCACATTGGTCGTCACGGGACAGGATAGGACGGCGACGGCGCGGAGACAGACGGGGTGACGTCACAACTGGCGCCGTGGACAGGACAGCACGGCGGCGCAGCCAGGCAGACGTCACGATTAGCGCAGCGACACCGGGGGACGTCACATCTTGTCAAAAACTAAATTCTCTTTTCTAATGATTTTTTAACTTTAGCAAAAGACAAAAATCATAGGAAGCCAAATAAGTAAAATAACAAAATGAATATCAGTTAATCTACAAGCCAAAAATTATCTCCAAGCTAAAAATAATTTAAGACATTATGGCATTTTATTAGTCAAGGTAAATAGAAATTTTTATTTCTACTATGTCATAAGAAGAGTCTACTACATGGATAAGATTAAATTCAGCCATCTTTATCGGCTCTTCTGATGATATACAAAATTGTTATACATGCGCACATACAATACATACATACAATACATAAAATACATACGTATGATACGAGGTGGAAATTGGTTGGAGTAAAGGAAAAAAACTTGACACTGGTTTGGAGAAATGACCAAAGACTTATTTTCCTTTAGAAGATATGAAAATATCTCTGGTAAGTCTTATCGTATAGTATTCGAATGTACAGTGTAAAAGGTATGAAATGAGAGCACGTAAAAGGAGTATGCTGACTGCTTGTTGGCTATCAGTTTGGGCTTGTCGCATTGCTAATGGATTCCGTTCTGTTTCTGTGTTCACAAGAGATCGTTTTCACAGTCCGCCGTGCTCTCGGGTAGTCTCTATGATTAGCGTGTATGTGTGAAGTATCTCTCTCTACTTTTTGCTCTCCCTCTCTACTGTCCGGCTTCTCTTATAGCCTATATAAGGGAAACGCACGGACGTAGTTGTAGACACCTTTGACAAGCAAGAGCTGCGTCGATAATGGCCAGAACTCTGGTATATTTAAAATTTTTGAGTAGAATGCAGCGTGTATATGACTTAGCTAGACGAAAATCGGCGTGTTGTTAAAGATATGTTTTTTAATAATTGTATAAATTTGGCCTTAATTTGTTATCTCTAACTATGTGTAAATTGTTTTTATGTTACACACACACACACACACACACACACATACATTATTGGAAAATAAAACATTCCTATAACTCAAGATACACGCATAAAAAATCCATACATTCAGTTAAGAATAGATATCATTCCCAATAAAAGATAAAAATCGCTCAGATATGCAAAGCATTTGAACAATTTTACACACTTCAGAAAAAGAAAACAATTAAATGAACATTGGAAAATTAAATAAAAACTTAACCACAATACTTTTGTCAGTCATCTTTAATGAAACGATATGCAATATATATATATAACATAATACTAAATCCTTTCAATTACAAAAGTGATTGAGAAAATAAAAAAATATAAAACAGTTATGATAGAAAGTATAAGGACAAAAAAAATTATATAGAAAATAATTTTAGATTCAAAACCATGCAAATTCCACCAAAACAAGACAAATTTATAGCATTCAAAATCAAATTAATGAATAAAATATTTTAGAATTTAAAAAAGGAATCAATAGCTTTCAAATAAAACTTTAAAAAAGACCTAAAATTATCAATAATTCAAAAAAAATTATTTATTCAAGAAGAAAAATCCAGAAAGATTTATAAAAATGGAAACATCAAAAATTAAAAAGGAAATCACACAATTTTATAAAGTAATAAGCAATGAAACAGAAAGCAGCATTAATATTGTTATGGGACCTTACCCATAAGAACATAATGGGCTATCCCATACGTAATAAATACTGCGCCTCAAGATGAAACAGGGAGTTCCGTCTGAAGTCTAGAGTTCAGTCTGAAGTCGAGAGTGAGGTCCGTCAGAAGTCCGTTAGTCAGTCAGAGCGAGCGAGTCAGTCAGTTGAGTTAGAGGCAGTCCAAAACAGAGTCGCGTTCAGACAATTACTACTAAACCTGATTGTTCGTACTAACACTTTCTACTTCTCTGTATATATTCCTCTTTGTAATATATCTGTGTTATTCCATATCCGTATTCGAGTTCTTCTTTATTGGTTCTACTTTGGACTATCAACGTGGTACAAGGAACCGGACCATAACAAATATACATTAATAATATAAGCTAAACACAGCAATTAAACTAAAATTAAATAATAGAATTAAATATTAAGCAAAAATAGATCTTTTTATTAAATCAAAGGATTATAAAGATAATTCTATAAATAAACCTACATTAAGACGATTAAATTTCACTCAAAGTAAAATATAAATTGGAAAAGATATTTAAATTTAAGAAGTATACTAAACATAAACCAATGGAAAAACACAAAAATAACAATAAATTGGTTTAAGAATATTAGAAATAAAAAAGACTCTAATTTTATACAATGTGATATTAAAGATTTTCATATCTCTATTAAAGAGAATATATTAAATGACGTACAAGATATAGCTAAACAATATATAAATATTTCTGATGATGAAATATATATAACACGTTGTAGAAAACCAAAATTCTATAATTAAAATTTATGGATAAAAGAAGCAAAAATGAGAAATTTGATGTTATTATGGCTGCGTATAATGGTGTTTGCCAGCTTATCAGATTTATTTAACTAGAGACAATAATTTGTAAAAATAACATAAGAATTCGCCGGGAATTCTGTCAAGGCTCAATGCCAGTAATTCTCTCGGCAACAGGTCACATGGCTTCTTTCGGCCATTCCCGGCCTCCATTGGCTTTTGGTCGCCTCTCGCTTCAATTCTTGGCTTCAACTAAGCGTTCGGTTTATATGTATTTTGCCAGATTCTTACCACCACTCAAAACTCATTAATCATTCATCAATTATTTTCAACAACCTCGGAGACATTATACCGGCTCTCAAACAAAGCAGTCAGCTATTTCAAAACAATAAACTTTGTTTCAACATTCCTTTCGACAATCGGCTGTTTTACCAAAACATTAATTTTTCCCGTCAACAGCTTTTAAAAATTATCTCTAAAGAATTTCATTTTGTTTTCTGACTTCCAAAATAACCGATTTCAAATTCCATTGTTTACATTTACATTGGTTTTACTCAAATTCGCTTCCCAGGCGACAATGACATTCAAATACAAAACAGTCAACTGTTCTATATAATGATTTTCCTGACAACGACTTTCTGTTTCTTTGCAATTTATTTCAAATGGTAAAGATAGATAGATAGATAGATAGATATTCTTTGTTTGTGAAAGTTTATGAATAAATATTGAACACTTTTTATTTAATTATTTATTTACAAAGATAATTTTATATTTACAATATTAAACACATATGAAAACAACGAATAAAGAAATAAATATGAAATCAAGCTTTTTATTCCTAAATTGAAAAAAACTTACTAAATTATAAAGATATTATATAGGTATGTGAACCAAAGAAGGAAATCTCTATTATTTACAATTTTATAAAGTTTGAATCGATTGCAATGATTTCAGAAAAATTAGTAACAAATTAAACATTTCTTTCAAAATTGTGTTTTTCAAAAAAGGGTAGGAAGAAGGGTTACTTATAAATGTTGACGTTTCAGACACTGAATTTCTATCATTTCGGCATACAATTTTCAAAAATTTAAATACAATGTCAATCATCATCTTTTATTTTCTTGAATACCATTCATCTTTTATCCTTTCCTTAATACCTCCTACAGCAAGTTTTTTTCTCTTACTTTCACTCTCTGTAATCCTTGTGTACTCATGGCTTTTCCCACCTTTCCTTTTTTGGGGTGAAATGATTAAAACAATACACTTCATCCTAGATAATGTTTACAAGAAAATTAGAAAAATAAAATAAAAATTAATCTGAGATATAAAATAATTTGAGAATAAAATGTATAATTGTTGTGGAGTTATTACGCAGTGGAGGCTTGTATTTGTACTAAATCGGTCCTAAATAGATTCGACGTACAAAACGTTAGGAACTTGATATAATAGGTGTTACGCAGTGTAATCTTGTTGTGGTCACTGACTACTTTCGTATTCGACTAACTGTCGCCTACTGTCGTCCGACATCGACTGACCCTCGTTTCTCTTACTACTCCTACTTATATTAGGTGGGAGAGTCTATTAACTATAGAATAGGTGTGTTTCACCATAACACCCCCGCCACCTAAACCTTTACTCCGTAGGAGTAAAACAGTTTTCTTTATTTATTTTTACAGGAAATATGAAGAAAAAAAAAAAAAACTCGTTGCAGGCGTTGTTAGATCAAACGTATTGAAAATACCTCCATCGGCGTTTCTTCCGCGGGACCACTTTCAACCACGTCTGAAGAGCGTCATCTGATCTGGTTAATGTGCCGTCTGCACGTGAATTTTTCGCCTTTCACCAAGTACATCATATTGCCAATCCGCTTTTCTATTTTTCCAATCTCCCAGAATCATTTATTCTGTTTATAGATCTTAAAGTATACTTTTTCACCAGGATTGTATTTTTTTACTTGAATAATTTTTTCTCTACCTGGCTTTGTCTTTTTTGGTTGTAATTTGTCGGCTGGCGATTGTGAGGCTGGTGTTCCGTTATTTGGGGTAATTCTGTATACCTGTAGAGACTTCTGTAGGGCTTCATCTGTAGGTATTTCCCTAGCTTTCTTTAGAGCTCTTTTTAGGTGTCCACAAATTTTTCAGCTATCCCGTTTGATCTTGGGTGATATGGAGCTGTGGTAGCATGTTCAACGTTGTATTCCTTGCAGAAATCTTTAAATTGTTTCGACGTAAACTGACTTTCGTTGTCCGTCACAACTGTGTCTACTACACCAAACATTGCGAACAATTCCAGCAGGAAGTTTTTAATACTTTACGTCGTCGGTTTTCTTATCCTTTGTATCTCAAGCCATTTCGAAAAACTATCCACTACTATGATGTAATGGTATCCATTCAGTGGACCTGCGAAATCCACATGTAACCTAGACCATGGTAGGTTTGTTTTTGGCCAGGGGTTAAATTTTATTGGGGGTGCCTTTGCAGCTAAAGTACAGCCTTTACATTTTGCCACTGCGTTCTCAATGTCCTTGTCCATATTCAGCCAATATACAGAACTTCGCATTAGGCTCTTCACCCTAATGCTGCCCGGATGACCAGTATGAGAATCCTTTAGTATTTGCTTTTGCAGTGTGTATGGAATCACCACACGTCCTCTGTATAACAATACTGTATCGCAAAGCGAAAAAACATCTGTTGTGTGCTGGTCCCTCTCGGCTATTTTTTCCTTTATTTTCAAGATATACATGTCCCTGGTGGTTTCTTCTTTTATTTTTTCTAGAGTTACCGGAAGTTCCCGAACTGCATTACACACAGTAAATTTCAGCTCTTCTTCTGACTTCAGTGAGGCAATTACTGTGTCTTCTAATGGTTCGCTCATTTTACGAATTATCCTGGACAGCCCATCAGCGTAGCCAAATCTATTCGATGTGTGTACTCCATGCTGAAGTTATAATTTAGCAGTATTTTACCCCATCTCTGTAGTCGGTTGACTGTATGCGTCGGCAAACCCTTTTCGATACAAAATCGAAATTAGAGGCTTATAATCAGTTTGTAGCTTAAAATGTCGACCGTGGAGAAAACGGTGAAATTTCACTACTGCGAATATTATTCCTAGCGCCTCTTTCTCTCTAATAATTCTTCTCAGCCGGAAGTAGTGCTCTAGAAGCATGAGCAATTGGTTTTAATTGACCATCTATCATTCTGTGTAAGATACATGCTCCTACTCCATACACACTTGCGTCGTAACCTACTATGATCTCTAAATCTGGGTTGTAATGAGTTAAAAGTAATTCCGAGGTTAACACTTCCTTTATCTTTTCAAATGCTTTCTGGCATTCATTAGTTCATTTCTAGGGTTTTCCTTTCTTCAGTACTTCATTTAATGGTGCCTGCAGATCATACATTTTAGGGATGTATATTTGGTAATAATTAGCTAATCCCAAAAATCTTTGTAATGTGGTAATATCATTAGGTTCCGGAATGTCTTCTATAGACGCTTCTCGCTCTGAGTCTGGCCTTCTACCATTCTTATCGATGATCTGTCCCAGATATTTTACTTTCTTCATAAACAACTCTCATTTGCTTTCCTTGAGTTTAAATCCAAAATCCTGTATTCTTGAAACTATTGCATTTACATGTTCCACGTGTTCTGCTATACTTGTACTTCTCATGAGGATGTCGTCCAGATACGCTACAGCAAAATCTAGACCACCCAACATCGAATCAATTACTTGTTGGAAAATGGCGGGCGCGACCTTAAGCCCAAAAGGTAGTCTGTTAAATTTATACAGACCCCGATGTGTGTTTATATACAAATGTTTTGACGTTTCTTTTTCTACCGGTATTTGCAGATATGCGTCGCTGAGGTCTATCTTCGAAAATATTGTGCTGCCATTAAGCTTCGGAAATATTTCTTCGGCTGTTGGTAGAGGATAATTATAGTCTTTGAGTGCCGCGTTTAAACCCGTCGAGAAATCAGCACAAACAAGAATTTTTTTTCACGTATACCGTCGGTTTTGCCCATTCACTATACTCAACTTTTTTAAGTACACCGGTTTTCTCTAATCTGTCTAATTCTTTATCTATCTGTTCAATTGAGGCAAACGGCACATCCCTCTTCTTTTTGAATGCCGCCTGAGCGTTTTCTTTTAGCTGGAATTTTGCCTCCATCTTGATACACGTTCCCAACCCTGCAGAAAAAAAAACAGTAGAAAATGTTTCTTTAAGTTTCTTTATTAATTTTTGGGCTTCGGTGTTTAAACTTTCTACCTTGTAACAGAAGGAATTTACCGGTAGATCCCATAATTGGAATTCTGTTATCCAATTCGTACCAAGTAAGTTCGTGGTATTTTCTATGACAAATAGTTTAGCTTTTCGCGTTTTTTTATTTAACGTGACGTTTGTAACAAATTCCCCAATAAATTGTATTTTTTCTCCCGTCACTGACCTCGCGATTTTCTTTGTCTTCATTAAAGTTGGTTTCCCCAACTTCTTCCACGTATGCAACTTTATGATAGATAGATCCAAACCAGTGTCTAGTTGCATTTTTATATTTTTATTACTTATTTCGACGGTAACAAATTTACTGGTTATTCCATCTTTTAACTCGTTGGACTTTAATTTTCTTATTTCATTGTCTTTATTTTCTGACCTGCAATGCGTGTTTTTATGTCCCACTCTTTCACAGTTGAAACATTTTTTTTATTCCTAAAATCGCAATATCTGTACCAGTGTAGTTCACCGCAAGCAAAACATGGCTTCGGGAGTTTTTGTTTATTTTTTCTGGTATTTCACTTTTTGCTTGATAATCCGCAATTTTAGAATTCTTTTTCGGTAGACTGACTTTCTTCTTTGTAGCGTATTTTTCCTTACATGCGAAACGCCAGACTGTTCTATCTTTTTAATCTTTCTTTACGCTAACATATCTTGTGATGTCTTCTGCCAATTTCTGTACTGTAATACTTGGATAGCTTTCCAATTTTGCCAGTACTAATTTTCTCAACTCCGCGTCTCTTTCCAATACCAGCCCCTGAACAAGCACCAAGCACTTAAAATTGTCTGTGCTTAACTCTGCCAGTTTGAATTCTTTACAATGCTTATTCACATTAGCTGCGTACGTTATATAGTCTTGTTCGTCATCTTTCATCAGATTCAAACATTTCCACCGCTTGTGGAACAGAGATGTTTTTTTTACTAAATAATTCACTTAATATATTTACCGCCTCGGTAAATGTCAACTCGCTAGTTTTTGTTTTTTTTCGGTAAAATGTAATTTACCAATTTGTTATGCTCAGCAGTTCCTAATTTGCTTAAAAGAAGCCTAACCTTCTTTCCTTCAGATCAGGAGTGGCAGTCCTCGTTATACACGTCCGTATATTTTTATAATACTCCTCAAAAGTTATCTCTTCATCTGGACTGTGCGTGAATATTTCAATTGAATTCCATATTGTATTCTCTGGGAAAGAATGATTTTGTAGATTTTTCTCTTTCCGCTTCTCAGTTATTTCCAGAATTTTGTTTTGAAACTCCCTATGCATCTGTTCCATTTTTTGTTGGAATTGCATTTGTCTGTTGAAAATTTCCTCCTCTAGCTGCATTTGGAATATTTTTTGTTGCTCCAATATTGTCATCTGTTGTTTCGACTGAGACTTAAAGAATTCCCGGAATATACTTTTGCATTTCTCCATCTTCGCAAAAGGTTTACACAATGCCTAAATACTGTAGAGGGGTGGGGGGGGGTCCTACGAATTTGCAATTCATGACCTATTTGAGAAAAACTGTGAATCGGGGAAAAATTTCTTTTCTCAGTTGAGAATACGACAGATTTTTTCGTCACTAAGTTGACGTCTTGGCTTGCGAAAAACTTTGCCAAGTTTTTTTTTTTTTAAGTGTGGCGAGCGAATTTTTTCTTCCTCCGTATGAGTGCAAATCCTCGTCGCCAAAGATGTTGTGGAGTTATTTCGCAGTGGAGGCTTGCATCTGTACTAAATCGGTCCTAAATAGGTTCGACGTACAAAACGTTAGGAACTTGATATAATAGGTATTATGTAGAGTAATCTTGTGGTCTCTGACTACTTTCGCTTTGACTAACTGACGACTACTGTCGTCCGACATCGACCGACCCTCGTTTCTCTTATTACTCCTACTTATATAAGGTGGGAGAGTCTATTAACTATAGAATAGGTGTGTTTCACCATAAGAATAATGTCTGAAAAAATCATGTTTATTTAAATTTTCTTGTTCTTTACTTCATAGACATTTTTACAAAATTATGAAGAAAAAATTGTTTTCATATCTATTCATAAAATGGTAAATGATAAATATTGCATTTAATTGGTTCACATATTTTAATAATTTTGTAATTTTTAATAATTTTTGAATAAAAAGTTTTCTTTTCAAAATTATTACTTTATAAAATGATAAAGATTAAATGATAAAGACTAAATCCTTATAAAATGATTATTAATAATAATGATAATTAATAAATATCATTTTATAATTAACTAACATATTTTTATAATCTTGTCAATAAACATTGCCAATATAAATATACTATAAATTAATAAAGGTGACAACAGAAAACGCATGTTTTTAACACGCCATTTTTTTGAGAAGACAAAGGGTAAAGTTTGCCAGGATTTTTATTCCTCCATTAAAGGGAATATACTAAATGAGGTACTAGATTTAGCTAAACAATATATAAATATTTCTAATGATGAAATATACATAATGTAACATTGCAGAAAAATCAATATTCTATAATAAAAATGTATGGATAAAAAGAAGGCAAGATGTGAATACTGATGTCACCTAATGCATTTTATGATATACACGATGGACTGTATACATACTTATAGAGTCAACTTTACATTTGAATTATTTAGAACAGTTACAAATTATAAGACAAATAAATAAGATATTGGTATGAAACAAAATTTATTTTTAATTTTTTTTTTTAATATAATTAACATTGAATTAACAAGAAAAGAAGTTGTTTTAAGCCTGTTATCTGCTGTAGTGAGTAGGGTTGAAGTAAGGGCCGGAAGTGATGAAGGCCAAGTATACCATGGTAGCCGGAAGTAATAAAGAGCAAGTGTGCAGGAGGTAAGAATGGATAAGAAAGCCAAACAAGCGTCCATTTGGCAGAGCTAAAATAAATGTGTACGTAACTCAATACATAACCGTCCAAAGGCCATCACTACAATGGCGAGGAGCTTGCGTTTCCCCTCCTTCTCCTCGCCTGTTTATATGATAAGGGAGTGTAAACATTAACTGGTTCTGCAAAGTACTAAAAATCTCAAGAAAGATAAATTCAGAGGTGCTATGAAATATAAAATTATAAAAATGTTTAAAAAAAAGTGTATTCAGACTAAGTTCGTTACTACTGAAATAACTAAAGAGACATTAGTTTTATAATAGATTTAAAGAAACTTAAATTGAAGGGAGTGCGTCAACGCAATGAAGAAAAGGTCAAGGTCATGAAGATATATAACGCCTGCCCTTGGTCACGTGGACGGAGTAGCGAAGGGCTACGATACTGCTTAATTTGTAAGAATTCCTTTATTCAAGAGTAGGTAGTTTTTTTTTTTATAGTAGTGGGAGTGTGTAAAGTTTCTTTGTTACATTAAAAGAGTTGTGAGTTGTATATATAAATGTTCGAAAAATATCCTCTTTGTCTAGAATTTTATAATGCTATATCTGATAAATCTTTAACTATAAAAATATTCTTGTAAATATCGGAATGTGGGTATGTAATTGTATTTACAATTGTAATTGTAAAAGTTGGGATATATAGCGCACCTTTCTTGGCATATATTTCTAAGAATTTACATGTAAAACGTAACGTGAGGGGTTTATGGCATGTGAAAATTGTAAAGTTTCTGCCTTTTAAAATGTCGTATAGTCAAATGAATTGTGAGTAGATCTCCGGAGAAAATGCTATATTTTTATATCCCCTTTTTATTCAGTTTTACGGAACAAAAGGAACGCCATTTTGTTTTTGATGTAAAAACCGATCGGATAGAATTCAAAGAAGCACAGCCCGTCAACGTTTGGGTTGAGTTCTCATCTTCACTAATACATGAAAGTTTTGCTCCATGGAAAAGTAGTAGTTAAAGAGTCAATTTGAAGGATGGCATGTGGAACTAGAACAGTCTATCCCATATAGCGAAATAGAGGGTTCGATATTCCAACCATCTGACGAAGGGCGGGGCGTACAATAACCGAAACGTTGTGATAAATATGGCAACAAAGATGAGGGACATAATCTGAATAATGTAAATAGTCATTATTGTTTCATTTTGTTTTCTGTTTTTTAAGTAGATGTGTTAGTCGTGTTAAATTTGAGTGCAACCTGGAATAAATCTTCGGTAGTAATTAATTAGGACCAATAAATCTTCATGGTTGCCTCAACAATGTTGGTTGAGGGAATTGTATTGCTGTGATTTTTCTGGAACATTTGTAATATCATATTCGTCAATAACGTGACCCAAGAAAGTTAGTTTTGAAAGTGCATAGTCGCATTTATTTATGGATAATTTTCATTAAAATATGTCAGTCTTTCGAAAAGTTGTCTTAAATGTTCATAATGATCTTTGAGATCATGACTGCAATAAGAACATTGCCTATGTAAGCGAAAAAAAAAAGGTAATCCTCTAAAAAATTATTTAGTTTTACATAACCAAATTTTTTTTTCGAGAATTCATAAAACCCGAACGGGATAGTAATGTTTGTCTTTTTATATCTTCTTTTGCTACTGGAATTTCGTAATATTCTTTTAAGCAAATCCAGATTTTGGAATACTTTTGTTTTCTTATTTTGTAAATCCATGGTGAAATCGTGTAAGTGAAGGATTGGGCATTTATCCGAACTGCTTTTTATGTTAAGATTCCGGAATTCCCCACAAGATCCAAGTTCCAGTATCTGATTTCGGAACCATATGTAATGTAGAAGAATATGGGCTTTGTGAATGGCATATAATGTCCAGTTGTAGCCTATGCAGAAACTCGTTCTTTGCTATTTTTATATTTGTATTTGGCTACTACGCATTCAGATCTCAGTGTCACACATTCCGTCCTCAGTTTAAAACACTTCCCAGATATTTAAATTTCTGTACTTGTTTGATTTTGGTATTTCCGATTTGCAATTCACACTTTGGACATGTCCTTTTTTTTAACAAACATACGTTTTAAAAAGATTTTTTGATTGTTTTTTCTGTATATTTTTCTTCATACTGTGTGATCTATATCCATATATTTTTACATACATTATATATATATATATATATATATATATATATATATATATATATATATATATATATAAACCCAAGTATATATAATTGGTATATATGGAAATGAATTCTAATAACCAACAATTACTATTCTTAAAAGATTGCTCAATACAAAGTAGAGCAGATATAATTATTATTTATAAAAAAATTATAACATTATAACATGTTATAAAATCACTACAAAAATAGCCATTTTGTTTCAACACACTCTGTGTCTTATCAAGTGATGATGTTGAAGATAAAATAAATGGTTTTAAAAGTTTCAGATTAATTAACGATCCTACACTAGGGGGAAACATTTTTACAAAAGCTAGAATAACCAATCAAAAACCAAGTATAGAAAGATTCAAAAGCTTGACAACGAAATCATGTTATAATAGCTATTCAGATCTTTAAAATACGTGTAATATTAAAAATAATTTATACTAACCCATAATTATAAAATTATATGATAAAATTTAATATTAAAATTAAAAACTGGCAATTTTAAAATCCAAATTTACTCACTATTAAGTTTAAAAACTACAAAATTATTGAGAAAAGAAAAAATATATATGTTTATTCAATTCATTTCTTCATTGAAATTACGTTCGACAAGACGCTACAATATATCCGGTCATTTGACAATACATGTATATATATATTTTTATTCTAACTTGTGTGAATGTGGTCTCAAACTCCACGTGAAAAAACAACAAAAAACACAATCAGATATATAATACATAAGCACCCAGACATAATTATATATATATATACACAAAAAAAAAAAAAAAAAAAAGAAAAGAAAAGGCGACGAGACAAGAACATCACTACAACGTTTTTTTGAAAAGGAAACGGGGGAAACCAACAACTATACACACATACAATTAAATGTGAATACATTTCTAACAAACACATAGACACCGATAGATACACGTACACACATCCACAGACAATGATCTAGACAATCAGACTCATAAACAATAAATATTTAAGACTTAAAGTATCATTAAATAAATGCTAACCACTTATTAAAATTATAACTTAAGGGAGCAAATATACAAAGATAAAATGGTTAAAAATAATATTATTTAATATATTAAAACGAAAATTCTAAAAACCACAAATATCAATAAAAATATATTTTAATCATATAAGTTGATAATAGTTTCATTAAATATTAGGCCTGAAAAAAGAAAAACAGGATAAAGAAACCCACAGAAATAGTGTACATTCATACGCATATATACATATATACGCGGCAGCAAACACAAATTAACACACATAAACATACCTTCATACATACATATACATACAGAAATACATACATATAAATATATAAACATAAACATATACGCGCATATACATATCTATGATAACAAGTACACATGCACACACATATACATATAAACATAACTACACATATATACACACATTTTTATGCACACATACTCACATATATATATAAAAAAATATGCCCAATAAACATACATGCACCAATACATATATGAATATATATATACACATAGACTAACTACTGTGGCAGTAATGACATAACAAAGTTTCCATACCCACACATACATAATAGGTGCCAACACACACATATACATCCACAAACATACATAAATATATATACGCACATACATACATATCTACAAATAAACATATATATAAATATATCTATCTACAATAACAACTACCAATATATACATGCATACATATAAATACGACAACACTTAACCAAATAGATATATAAACGTACTAACATATACATACGTAAATATACATTCAAATACCAACACGCATCAATATACATATACCCTAACATACAAATATATAAACACATTCATACAAACAGAAATATACTTAAATATAAATATACATACACAATAAAATAGGACACATACAGATATACACACACACACACACACACACACACACACACACACACATATATATATATATATATATATATACACACATACATACACACATACACACACACATACATATATATACAAATATATCATGGGCACAAAGCCGAAATTAGGGGACACCCAGTGAGGAATGAACTCACTACTCAGTCGCAATTGATCTAGCGAACCATGCTTGCAGCCCATTATACATACACACACACACACACATATATATATATATATATACACTTACACACACATACATACATATACACACATACACATATACATACATATACATACAAACATATATACATATATATATATATATATATATATACATACATATATATATACATACATACACACACATACATATACACATATATATATATATACACACACACATACACACATACACATATACACACAATACACAAACACATCAACAATTTTAACCTTTTTCTTATAATCTACCATACCTTCCCACATTATATATATATATATATATACACACACACACATATATATATATATACACAAACACACACACACACACATACACACACACACACACACATATATATATATATAAAAAACATATAAATACACTTATATTCAAACCTACACATTCCTCAGTGCAAATACTCTAACCAACACAAAATAAATATATACACATACACCAACACTAATAACAATATGCAGGTAAACAATACACATTTATATTGTAAGTATGACCATCATGCAATAAAAATACTAATCTATTAAAATTACAGCGACATATCATTATCATTTAAAGTATACGACCCCTACACTAAGTTAAATTTTACGGTGTTTACAATTAACTGTAAGTTCATATCTTTGATTTAAGAGATCGGCCTTGTTTTTAAATCTAATAATTTCAAATTTTCATTAAGGGCATAGGTAACATGGGGTATATAGGGAGTTACATGTCCGAGCTTTCTTAACCAAACTCCATTTAACCGTAGGTGTTTTGTTCTTTTCTTTTAGATTCCAAAAAAATACTTGGATAATGAAGTCATGTACCTATATTCACTGTGATTAAAGGATTGCATATGCCCCCCGCCAGCGTTCCTTGAATGTTTTCATGGTGCTACCAATGTAAAACTTCTTTATATTTGGATTTTCAATTGTTGAAATAGTACTAAGATAGACTACAGAATTGATCCCACTCTTTTAATTTTGTAGTGGACAATTATTCAGATTCGTATATATACAATTACATAGTTGTTATTTATATATATTATATTTATATATTGCAATATATATAATATATTGAGTAGTCAAGCCTTTTGAATATATATATATATATTAAATACTATATTGTTATGTTTTTAATTATCTTCTCCAGGTTTCTAAAAACTATAGCTTAATTTAAGGGTACTAGGATTAAATATAACATTTATCCAACCCTGAAACTAAAACTTAGTAAAATATTTAACGCCGTTTGCGACCGTCAGAGTTTGACTATCGCAGAGGGCGAAAAAGCACCAACGTCTGATCGTATTTGGAAATTCTATAACTAGAATAAATACGTTTATCCATTAAGATGTTGCCTTGTCCTCTGAGGACATCTGGTTATGAACTTCTGAGTATTATAAACCTAATGTTTTAAGCATAATTTTTACCAGTGTCTCATATTGCAATTTTATTGTTATCATTGCATGTCTTTAAAAAGTTCATATTACAAACTTTGTTATCATTGCTTTTTCTCTGGATCCTTATTACTGGTTCCCATTTGTATTTATTTCTATGTCGGCTCAGGAGATTTTTGTGGTTTAGCATATCTGCCGATTCCTTAAGTTTACGAATTTTCCAATGGTGTCCCCTGTTTGATCTCAACATGATGATCATAGGGTATGGATCTCCTTATCAGTGTTTACCTTTGAGGACACATGCCACAGTGGATAAGGGCTTATGGTTAAATCCAGTGACAGGACCCAAATATTTAGTTCAAATAAATGGTTAAGGCAGTGGAGAAATTTCATTACAAAATTAACAGGAGAGAATTGAATTAACTGACATCCAAAAACATGGAAATTCTGGTTTGAGATTTCGATTCTACCCTTTTGAATCGAAATAAAGGGTTCAGTTCGACATTCCAACCACTTGGAATATATGCCGGAGAATAGAACGGGCGAAACGCTTTGATAAATATGGCGTTAAAGATGATGTCAATAGTCCGAATAATCCAAATAATGCACATAATACCTCATCTTAGAAATATAGACAGAATAGTTTTTTGTGGTACAAAAAATTGATCATTGCCATAAACATCAAAATTAATTTTATTATTACCACTCATGACGATAATAAAAGTAAAAACAAAAAAAAAAAAAAATAACCGGTTTCGAACCTCGATAAACAGAGCTAAATCGAGGTTGTCAAAAGTAAATAATGGCAAAAAAGAAAAATGGAAAAAAGCCACGTATTTGTGGGTGGGGATTTAGATGGTAACAAAGAATGAGGCGAAAGGAATACAAAAGTCCTACTGTTTACATAGAGAAGGCTTTAATGATAGAATATGGATGGCCTCCAACACGTTTTAGGTGATAATTATATTTGGGACCTATTAAGGATAGTAAAAAAGAGTCCACAAAACATAATCCAGCACAATTATGGCTATTTATAAGGTGTTCTTCGATGGAAGATCCGTATGTATTCAAAATGTCTCATATACTGTATTAGCGCGGATTTTTTCGCTAGAACATGTTTTATTCTAGCATTTCTTCGGTGCATCGTTCTAAATGGTGCGAACCTTCAACTACATTTAAAAAAGAATAAATATAAGGAACTATTAGTGTAAATGTGTGATTTGTAGAAATCATTACGCATAAATTATTTTACTTGTTCGCATTTAGAACAACGACTGTTCTTATCAAAACAACAATGTTGTTCTTTTTTGGAAATCTGCTTAAAGCAAACCTATCACTGATATTACCAGTCAAGGAATCTCTAGTGTAGTTAGGAAATCAACTATAGCATATTTGACTTTGTTAAAGAAATTTCATTATTCATAACGGTCGAACAATACCAAATGGGTGAGCACTATTGTTTGGGGGTCATAATAAATTTAAGTTCATCATCAAACGGATCATCATTTCATTATATGGATGTGACACTATTTTTCGTAGAAAGACAGAAAAAAAAAAAAAAAGAAAAAAAATCTCTTTAAATTTAGGGTGATATGAACCTCTTAAGCGATGACATTTTTTCTAACAAGAAAATATACCCTTCATTTTTATTCAATTAGCGAGGAAAGCTTCTGTCACGGATGTGTCGGATTTAATTTTCTTTAAAACGGCACAAATTAATTGTGAAAATACGGGGTCGCCCGAGTGGACTATGAAACAGAAACTGAGAGATATCCTATAATTGGGTAGCGAAAACGAAAATGTCCATTTGACTTCCCAAGTTGTCAAAGAATCCAAAAGATTGACCCATTAGATATCTACGGATAGGTTTCAAAAAGCATCTGTTTTGTGCCAAGAGCTGTCTATGATAAGAAAATTATTTTATCAGGAATAATTGACGCCAGAATGCGATCTCAAATTGGATGATCTACACTTATTTGGCGAAGGTCAACATTGATGAATTACAGGTGACATTTAGGCTATTTTAACGATTAAGGGTCCTCAAAACGAAAGAAAATGCTCAAAAGAAAAAAAAAAAAATAGTTTTTTTTTCTTTCAGAAAAGATTTTTAAACCGAGACTAGTCTAGCCAGACCCACGCCGCTGAGCGCCCATTGGCTGAATGGTGGCGTGAGCGTTAAACGATGGTAAATTCTTGAAGAATGTATTTGATGATTCTGTAAATTCGCATCCTAAAGGGATCGTAATGAGATGAAGTTTTGAGAGAGGGGAAGACTGTTGACTTTTAATATGAAGGAACATCAAAAGTACCCAATTAAAAAGAGAAGAATCTACAAAAGGACTGTTAAAAATGGAAAATCCATATACTTTTCCTGACCGAAAACAAAGAAGTGAAATAGTCAATTATCAAGGAACCTCAAACCCCAAAAACATTGTTCGTTTTAATTGGGCAGTCCTGAATAGGTGTAGCAGCGATCTAAAAAAGGATACAGTTGAGCAACAATCTCTGATTTCTGTAAAAGGATTCGGGGCTGAGTTTAAGCTTTTTGGGCCCCCCCCTAAAATAAGATTTCTTGAGATTTAGCATTTCAATGTTTTCTAACCGGGGAACAATTTATTTTTGAAGAATAACATCATAGATTCTGTCACACCAAAACAAGTTTTAGCGAATATGTTGGATGGTTGTGGTCAAAACCAGTGTGGGGTTTGAAACAGTTTAAGATGTTAAGACTCGCCTAACAAAACAAAAGTGTCACGAATCCATATAAGCGGGTTGGTAGGAAAGATGCAGTTGTTTCTGACCAGATATAAAATATTGTTATTCCCAGAACACATTTGAACTTTTTCATTGTTACTTTATTTTCTTTTAATATACTTGTGCGGTATTGCCAACCTTGTTTCGGACTCGAATTGATTATGTACCCGCATGACTGATTGCTTTCGTCTACCTAAGATCAAATCACTTAATTTGGAGGTTGATCGAAATCAAAACATGAATCGGTAACCAGACTTCGAGGCGAGCTGGATATACAAGGCTGATACCGAATTAACCAGATTCCCATCCGAAATCAGTAAAAGGTTTTAACGTCACATATGGAATATTAAACCAATACTAAAATAGCATTGGTCGTCACAGGACTAAATAGACGGCTGGGGACAAATGGGATGATCCTATAACTAACGCCGAATTTGGACAGATGTGGTAACCTTTGAAAGAAGCATACTCAAAACTGCTTTGGCTCACCGACTATAGGGACGTCACATGGGTTTGATTCAAAATTAAATTATTCTTTTGTCCCAGGAAGCGCAAAATTAACAAATATGAAAATATATTTTGGCAGGAAAAGTTGGAAGATGCAAAGGAAAGTTTTTGTCTTTTAAAGAGATGAGGAATCAAATCAAAATGCCATGCAGAAAATAATCATTCTCTGTAAAGAAATATGTCAAAGAAGGGCTGAAGAAATTCGAGAAATTGTGCGTTGTTATCAAGTAGTTACTTCCGTGGAATGAATAAACAGTTGTGGCAGTGAAACAAAATGGGGAAAAAGGCCGTTGAACAGAAAACTTAAAGGAAAGAATATCTTATACCAAGACTCGATGATGTCTACAAAATCCTTTTAAAAAGTAAATGAAAAGGCGTAATTTGACATGAGGAATAAGTTTTTTATAATGGAGCTTGAGGATGTAACGGTCCTTGAAGGTGCCGATATATGTGTTTCAGTCTTGGAGACTTTTCAGCAGTAGTGATAAGGTTATAATTATGAGAATAATTTTCAATGTTCTGTAAAATAGACATCTATCACATACGTGTGTCGCTATAGTTTCTGCAAATCTGTTTTTCACGTGACCTATTAGTGATATGGAAACTACTAGTTGTTCTTTAGCGGCAACCGGTTGAAGAGACAACACGGTTATTCTGCTCCCTAAAACTACTGTCTGAAATTCTTCTAAACAACAGGTGTCCTTTTACAATTTCTACGAGTTTCTTTCAAGTTGTGAGTGTTTCTGTTTAAAAGTGTTTTGTCTATTTCTTTGAAATGTTTTTGTACATTCATTTCCCTTTTTGAGTGATATGTTTGTTATTTGTTTCTAGTATTCATGGTGCCTTTCCTAAGTAACATCATTATGAAGAGTGGACATTTTCATTGAGACCAGCGGTCAGTTACAGGATGAAGAGCTCAGTTACCTTTTGAAACTCCATACAGAAAATACAAGTCGAATAGAAAACTATATGGAATATCAGTTTCGACAAAAGAATTGCAGAAAGTGTTAATGAAACACTTGCTGATGTACAAAGTGTGCATTCTGCTGTTGTTGTTGATGATGATGATGATATTCTTTTCCTGGGAGAAAGATGATACATGAAGAAAAGGAAAGTAATCATGATGAATGTGTGGAGATTCTGCTACTAAGGTGCCGTAAAATGAATTAAGCTCAACAAAGAAAAGAATAAATTCAGAATAATTAAAAAAGATATATATATTGGGGGGCAATTAGATATTTTATGACATTAAACAGACATCCAAAAAGGATAGAATAAATTATTCTATCTTTGCAGATATCATGCCACAATAATTGTTGACCGACAGTGGACCACATTGTTCGATTGTCATGGAATTTGCACATTTACATGGATTTCCATAATACGAGCAGACCACCCGTTCTTCATAGACTAATGGGAAAACTGAAGTGCATTGAAACTTGCAAAGCTATGATTGCTAGTAAAAGGATTTTTTGTTTTAGAGACACGAGTGGGAGAAGAGAGTGTTGCGGGTTTCAACAATTTTTATGCCCCTGGTACATTTGACCCGCAAACAATTTTGTTGAACGCGTGAGGTCAAAGGGAAAAAAATAAGACATAGAATTTAAACCAAGAAATATTAGCAAATATATTGATAGAACGTTTTACAAAAGGAAAAATAAGCAAGTAATTAAATACGAAGAGTTCAAAGCAACCGTCAAGGTCTGTAGTTAGGTACTTAGATTTTGCGAAAGCAAAAAAGAATACATTTTTTGTTATGAAAAGTTACTGAAAGAGATGGATTCTTTCAAATCGCGCCGCCTGTAATTATAGTCGAGGGCGGTAATTCAGGACTTTTCACCGCCTATGATTATCATCGGGGCAAGTAACAAACAAATACAATCAAGATTCTTTTTGAATTTGATTTGTTATGTCGTGGTGAATGTACATTGCAACCACATTTTCTTAAACATGTTATTCCTGAGAAAAATATACTCGCAGTTATGTAGATCTGCAGGTATAAAAGATTGTTTAGTCACACATTTATTGTGTGTAAAAGATGACCTATTCATCTTATGTAACAGAGAGAGGTATACACATATACCCTCACATGAATGCACACACGCAAATATAACATTTATTAACTGGAAGTGGAAATAGTGTTTATATATCAAGTACAATTTAGGTTAAAAGATGTGTGTTTACCGATGAGAAACACGATCTCAGGCAGCAGGCGATGTTTTAAATCTGGGTCATTAGAAAAAACAATGACAAAAAATGATCTAAATAAAATTTATCGGTAAAAAATTGAAATGGCGCTTACTCAGGCTACGAGATATTTGGTTTTGTTTAACAGTATTTGTTTTGATTAAAAGTTTGAATCAATGTTAGATTTCCTAAAGTATAATTTTGGGGAAGCGAGAAGAACTCGTTGTAAATAATTGGAGAATCGATTTACATGTCAAGGGATAGTATTGGCACTCATGATAATCACGTGCCGGGCCAAGGGTCGATTCATGATCAAACAGATTTATCTATATAAACCAGCGTAGTTATGCTGAAGAGGAGGAAGACAGTCGAGTGAGACGAGAGAGAGAGACAGGGAGGGACCGCGATTGGCACATCGTCACGTGCGTGAGCACCGCGGCAACCGACGCGGCACTACAAGGCAGCCGAGAAAGGCCGACGAAGAATGGGAACGAAGAGATAAATTGCGGGAGAATTTTGGAGGAGAGAGAAGACTTCCCCCTGTTCTGAGAAGTCTGTATGAGACTGGACTATTAGTCATAAACCTACCCCAGGTGATTCAATACGCGTTTATCACACAAACCCTCTCTCTGTTGGGGAATTGCTGGATGCATTTTTTGACTTTTCTATTTCTCATTTATGTTAAATGTTTTATTCTCCCTGTAACCTTTGTTCTGATGTTATCTTCTTATATAAAAACGTCAATATTTCCCCCCCCATTGTTGTCTGGCTTCTGCAGATATTATTTCTTGTTTTATTTTGCCACATTCTAAACTTCCCCGCCAACTCTCACAGCCGTGTCCACCCCAGTCGACCGTGAACGTATGGACAACACCCCGCTTACTGGATCTAAAACTAACAGAGCGTGGGGGCAAGCAGGACTTGACCAGTTGACCGGTCGAAATAATCTACGGTACTCAAGGGCATACGGCCAGTTACCCTAAGTTCGGTTCGGGACCAGTGGACACCTCAACCCAAAGAGGAAGACGCCGGAGGTTGAGGGCTGGGAACGAAGTGGTAGATTTGGTGCCGTGTTGACGTAAATGCGATCGTGGGGAATTACCACGGCCATTTGAAAGTGGTAGACTTACCTTTTAGGTTGTTGATAAATTGTGATGAGGAGCTGATATTTGGTCTACCTCAAAGTATTGACCAGGTAATGTGGTGTGGTTTCAAAAACGATATCTTCTGGCGTTCTGTAAATCTTCTTTTAGAGTATTGTCCGTCTTTGTGGCTAGTGCAGTTTTTAACTGTCTTTGGAATATTTCCACAATTCTATCGGAAACAAGAATGGTATGTATGATTCGGATATGTTTTGAAGCGAGGGATAGATTGAAACTGTGATCCTCTGTTAGTAGTAATCACAGATGGCACTCCAAATGTATTGATCCAGTTGTCCAGTACAACTTTGCGATAGTCTTTAGGGAAGTTTTTGGAATAAAGAAACAGTAGGCCATCATGGATAAATGATCCACTATGGTGAGCCCACAAAATTTTTCAACAAAAACCCCAATTGTGGACAGAGTTCACCTACAGACGCATTAATGTGAATGAAACATGCACAAAAGGTTTACAGGAGGAAACGGATGCTTATGTGATAAAAAAGAACGTAAATAACAAAAGCGCCAAACTGAAGAGGCCATAATCACACACCACTTTGTTTTAAAAATATTTCAAGGAAATCAAAAAAAATGATACGACTTTCAAAGTTATACAAATGAAAATTATCTAAGGTGATTAGCCTCTCCATAATGCTTAATTACTTATTTGTTAAATATCAACCCTTATGGGTAATTTAAGCCGAGAATTTAATCACCCACATTGCGCCCACAAAAATTTTAATAAAAATACAATTATATGTTATTCTGCTTTTCATGCTACGCCTATTACATGAATTCTGCTTTTGGAAATTGATTTTGTGCAGTTTGAGGAGGCATTGATAGGTGTATTTTATGTTAAATTAAAGATTTTAAATGTAAAGTTTGAGGCAAACAGAAGAGAAATTATAGATTCTTTCTGTTGGTTGATTGCGCCGACAAATTTTTCAAGGAAATCATTATACATATTTATCTCATTAACCTAAATCTTTGAACAAATTCGATGGAAAATAATAAAATCAGGTTTATGAGGATTTTGTTTATAAAATATATTAAAAGATTTTTAATGTAAAAATAAAAACAGAAGAGAAAATCCTGTATCAGCCACAAAATTAGATTTAAAAAAATCCCATTTATATTTTGTCGATTCATTTGAAAATGCTACCTTCACTGCAGGTGGATGTAAAAAAATATTTTAGCAAAATTTTCAGAGAAAAATATTTAAAAAAAAAAAAAAAAATGCTAAATTTGCCGGATGTGGTTAAAATTCTTAAAAGGAAATAAACAGAAATGTAAATTTCAAACAATGTTTCAAATAATAACGGAACTACTTCAAATATCAATTCGGCGGCATCGACAACCACAATTTGAATAAGAAATATTCACTAAGATCCACAAGAGGATTTGCAGATCCTAATGCTAAATTAAATAATTTAAAGAAAATAAAAACAGAAGAGAAATATTGTTGACAAGGAAATTAGTTGCGATAAGACGATAAATAAAAATTACCAAATTTAAATTGAATGAAAAAATATTTTAACATCGGATTGAAAACCCGTTGGTTTTTAATAATAATTTGTTAAGTATATATAAATATTTCTCCAAATGCAATGAGAATCTAGACTCTGATTCCACTTTTTCATAAATTTTTTCAAGGAATTCCATTATAAGAGTTCCTCTGTTGCATGCCTTCCCTCACTAGGGTAAATTGAATCCAAAATTTTTATTTCTGTCTACAGCCTCATTCTTATATCCATATTGTTAAAGCCTGTTACTAATCTAAATATTTCCATGGCCAAACAAAAAGAGCTCATATAATTCACCCCTTCCAGTGTTTCTCATTACAATCTTTTTTTGCATCTACTTTTTCAGATTCTTTTCGTGCAGAAAATGTCAAGATGTCTGGCCATCTCAGATATTTAAATTACAAATGTTCAAAATGAGCTCGAAACATTAATTTTTCTGTTCAGACTTTTTCTTAGCAAGGAGAAACCATTCCTTCATTTCATTCAATCATTTAATGCACAATCTCTTTTCTTTCAAATAAAATTGTAGGATAATAACATTACTATATTCATCGTGCTTTTCCTGATATTAACTTATAACCTTGAACTCTTAAATTTCGTCGACCGGTTAAACTTTGTTTAACTTTATAATTAGAATGCTTTTACTTTGTTTAGAACAAATATTCCATTTATTGCTTCAGATATTGTTTTCAGATAAAATTGTAGAAAAAGATTAATGTTCTGAATATTGGTTCAGGAGGCCAGTTGCTGCATATCACTGTAAAATCGGCAAATATTCTCGTTCATTGACATTTCTCTTGTTTATTCCTCATTTATATTTAAATTATTCGATATATTGTTTATATATTGACTTTTCAGATAAATAAAAAATATAACAAAAATTTTAATTAATTTATTGATTTATTGATTATATAAACATAATGTTATTTGAATTTGTTGTTTACTACTTTACCATAGTTAAAATAAGCTAAATTACAAAACCGATTCTTAATAATTCTCTCTCGAGCTAAGTTGGCGTCCTGTAATTGAGATTAATGGAATATGCATGCATTAATGGAATATTATCTGAAAACGATAGAGGGAAGCAATAAATGGATCAATACGAACGAAGAAATGCCTGTATTTATAAGTAAGGAGTAAACAAGATGCATGTGAACGTTTCTTAAGAATATTTGCTGGATTACAGGATGTAAGTTAATAGCCTGATTATTAGAAGATATTAATGTTATTTTTACTATAATGTTATCTGAAAACAATAGAGGAAGCAATGAATTCTGAATCATTTGTCTCATTTGTTGTATCGCCACGCTCACTCCATCAGTCCGAAATGAAAAAGATTTTTTCCAGTTTTAGCAGGGCTTCTGTTCAAAATGCTAACACAAAGATAAGTAAATAACTAAAGTGGAAATGAGAGAAATAAACGGAATTTTTTTCCCGGGGGAAAAAATTAGGAAGGGGGAAAAAAATTTTTTAAAAAAATTTTTTAAATTTAAAGGGGGGGTTTAAAAAAAAACCAAACGGAAAAACCCCCAAATTTCTTAAAAAA